>LR812534.1:60879383-60929383 GCA_903798195.1 Danio kyathit
AATTTGGGTTTATCAGTAATGAAGTAATCAAGATAATCAGTAAACACTCACACACACATAAATGTTGCCTATTCACTGGCCAGTAGCACTACTTAGAAATTAATTTTGCTCTCCTTTCTTTCTGGCTTGCAAATTTCTTAATGAGCTTTTGGTTAAAGTCAGTCATCTCAGTCACCAATGCATTCAGCCTCTCTTGCGTCATGCTGTTTGAAACAGCAAACATGGAAAACAGTAAAAGGCATGACTTTACATCAGAACCTGCCAGCTAACTCTGTTTGTCATAACAAGTGCTGGAGAAGTCAAGGGTGTACGCGCGCCCGCAAATCGCGATCACTTGACTGCTGGTGAATTTGTTTTCATTAGTTTTGCAAGGAAGGTCGATCTGGTCCAAGCTCCTTGATTCTTTTTTTTTTTTTCTTCATCCAAACGCCTTGTGAACGGATATCTTTGCAAAGATACAACAGAATTTTCCTTCATTTTGTACTTGCTTTCACTATATGATTAAAGGTCAGCACAGCTAACTGACGAGCTGCTGCTGAGTGAACGGTCTAAGTAAGAATAGTCCAATCACATAAGGCCAATCATATAAAAACAAATATGATTCGTTCTAACAACAAAATGGGAGGGTTCGGGGCGCAGAGCGCTGCGCCCTAAGGACAATTTAAAACAGGCCAATTAGAGCTTATCGTCATATCACATGCTTTGCAAAAGTTCGAGTACCCACATAGACACCCATTAGTCCGGCGCCCCGCACACATATGAAAAAATATTGTTCATACATTTTTTTTTTCAATAAATGTTAGTATGACTACAATAAATGTTAGAATGTTATAATTAAATCAGTTTATTTTGTTAATATTTGTGATAAATATTAAATTTATTTAATATTGAAATATTAAAGGAGTCTAACTTGACGGGGGCGGCGCCCCAGCGCCCTCTATTGACCAGCCGCCACTGCTTGACGTTACCCATTCCAAGTGAATGGGAATCGTTGACGCTGACGCCCTGTGTGAATGGGGCATTTGGTTCAACATCTTGCATTCCATTTAATAGATGCACTCTCCTTTTAAATTATTTAATTCTTAGTAACTTAATTTATTTGTTTCTAACTATTATTTTATACTGTTTAATTGTAAATACTTTCAACCATTGACAGCGTATCTGAATATTTGATTGTCACTGTAGAATTACTGCATTCGGTTAGTTAGAAGTACATTTTCTGTACACTTATTAGCCTTGTTTCCATTTTTCTCTTTCCCTTATTTTAGTTATTTATCCCTTTTCTTTTTTATGTTTTTCTCTTCCCTTTTGTAAAAACACAATGATAATGATATGGAACAATTTGTATTAGGGTTTGTTTTTTTTTTTCAATAAAAATTTTAAACATTAAGATATGGATTGTAAACGAGCAGAAATCCAAGATCGAGCTGTATTTTTTTCTGTTTGGGTGAACAATGGCTGACTTGGAAAGTCAAGTCAGCTTTATTTATATACCACACTTTACAATGCATTGTTTCAAAGCAGCTTCACATTAATAAACAGAACAAATAGGAGCATTCATTTAAAATTAATCAATTATGAATTGAGTGCAGTTTCAGCTGTATAAAGCTGCTCTGCAGTAACCAATAGAGTGATTATTCAGCTCAAACCTTCAGGTGCATGTTAGCAAATAAATGAGCGTAAAACTAACAGCCACAAAACTCTAATTTAATTTCATGGGTTCTTGAAACTGATTTACAGTCAATTTTAAAGATGCCAAAGCAAAATGTTTCAGAAAGTCTTCTAAAGTGTCCAAAAATATCAGCATTACGGAGGAATTAAAGAAATTACTTTAAAGGTGCTGTATGTAAGTTTTTGACTCTACTAAAGCATAAAAACACCATATTAAGTTTGCAGATATTTAAGAAACATGCTAAGTGAACATTCTTGTTTATCTGAAAAACAATGCTACAGTCAGATATTCTGCTATGAAAATGTGCGTTACGTGCCTGAACGGCTGCCTTTGTTTTGGTCCCTTTAACCCGTCCAGTGCCAGTTTAGCCAATTATATTTCAGCACACCGGGTTGCCTTGGTGGAAAACAGCACATTTCATTCATTCAGTCATGAAGGCTCTCAAAATGTGCATCCGAAATGCGACCTCCGGTGGACAGTAAATGAGACGCAGATTCAGAGTTCCACATGAGGTGGTTATTAATTAGCAAATAATATAAATACTACAAACGTAAACATTAGGTGAGCAGGTTACATTGTAACACTGTGTCATAACAACACGCTACGAGCAAGATTTGCAGTGATAAGCAGCTTGGCTGTTTGCACCAGACAAAACACGATAGAAATTTAAATACAGCCATTCAGAACCACAGAATAGTGCACTTACTGCACGCCAACGAAGTGGTAAGGTTTCTAATCTAATTAATACATATTAAACCACTCAGTTTCACAGTCACAGTTTTTAAGTTCAGTTTCAAAACGGTTTATTTTATTTTCAAGATCTGAGGTGAACTATCTGCTGCTGCTTTTTTAAAGTATGGCAATAAATGTCATGTAAAATGGCTTTCAAACTCGCATTATTTTCTATCGCGTGCTATTGCTTTTCTTTAGAACAAGGTTTAAATCAGCCATTAGGCTCGACAGTCAGGCACACTGCTGTTCGTATCGTCAATCTGGCAACCTGCGCTTGTGTGTGCAGAACCTAGTTCAACCACTGGATATCAAACTTGCATACTGCACCTTTAACCACATAATAAAACATCAAAAAGTATGAGCTGGAAATTGTCCAAATTAAATCTTCTCTCAAAAAAAAAAAATTCATTGAATTTACTTTTTTTTTTTTTTTAAGGTAAGTAGTTGCAAACAATTTATATGGGCTGAATTTAAACAAATTAAATAACGTACAACTTAATTAGTTTAAATTCAACCCATATAAATTGTTTGCAACCACTTACCTTAAAAAAAAGTAGTAAATGAAATTAATCATTTATTTTAGTGTTGAGCTGTATTTTTATCCATTTTGGCGAACAATGGAAGAACATGCAAAGTAACTTACATGGATTTAAACAGTGCTTTGTAATGTTTCAAATAAACAGAAAAATGACAAATGTTAGGCCCAATCCCAATTCTACCCCTTAGGCCTTCCCCTTTCCCCTCATTTTGTGCATTCACGTGAAAGGGTAGGGGTGTCCCAATTCTCTTTAGCTTGAAGGCGTAGGGCTAAGGGGAAGGGCTAGATAGCCCCCGAAACAGAGATTTTTCAGGACCACACTCGAAACCAAGGGGTACAAAAATTTCCCAAAATACACCATCTATAACAGCAGCAAGTAAGGTGATGCATAACTTAGTATTTTTTGTCATTATTACGAATTTTTTCAACAAACAAGCATATGTTTTAACATACAGTATTCATATAGTTTGGGTTTTACTGTCATGCAAAAAAAAATTAAAAAATGCTAACACTCGAATACCCTGTCAGAAAAGTCTAGTGGCTGTGAATGAGCGTTTTACAGTGTCTGCTATAATGTTAATGTTGTTTTTGTGTGCTTACATAGATGAATATGGCCACGGTGTAAATGCACAGTAGAGTTACAAGCTTGTTGTCACATTATATCGTAATGATAACATGATATCGTTGCCTTCATTGATTTCCTGAAGAAAAATACCAAAAGAAAACACAACTGGAATAACTACAGCAGTCACGATCCTCGATCTCATGTGAAGTAAGAGATCGCGATGACATATGATGACGTGTGCAGGTGCTGTAGTGGAGTCCCATTTATTAGGGGTACATTTTGAAGTCCTTCTCCTTCACACTCTGTTTCAAGGGCCAAGGGGAAGGGGTACAAAAACAGAATTGGGATTGGACCTTAGTGTTACAAAACGTCAATATTGAAAAAAACAGCTCCAATATAAGTTGTAAAGCAAGTCTATAATTCAGCCAAAACACTCAGGAGTATATCTGCAAATTAAATGAGCTCAAAACTTTTATTTTGTTTACAGATTTACCAGTAAAAGTTTTTAAAGCTCCCCTGACGAGTATAAAAAAATTCCAGAAGATTAGAACATTAAAAATAAGCAGACACAAAAATGTATGGCCTGGAAATAGTCAATACAATCAAATGTTGAGCTCTGTCTTTTATCGCCATGGTAACCTCTTAATGAAATCACACTGATGGAGGCAAAACAACAAGCTGCAAAATGATGCCATTGAACTTTGTGTCATGCTTGGCCATTATTAATATTCTACCGGCCCTAAATAGCTTATGAATCGCAACGTGAGCTGGGGGAAAAGGGCAACTCATTCCTGCGCACGCTTCCAGCTCATTTGATCCTTTCATACCGAGTCAAAACCCAACCAATGACAGTATTCAGCTGCTACTGATTGTCACAAAAAGCCATTAAATAAAACATTACAGACCAGCAGCGTTGGGCTAATGCGTTACACATATGTTTGCAATCCATTTGGAGAACATGAATACTGCTAATGATATTGCATTGGCTGCTTGAAAGACGATAACCTTCATTTTTATTCCGCAAGGATGTGCTAACTCTATTATAAGTAAAGGTGATGACATTTATAATGTTGCAAAAGTTGTCACATTTCAAATAAACACTTTTAAAGTATATTTTGTTTAGCCCTGAAAATTGCATTGTTATTTAGTTTACACAAAATATATTTAAACCGCAGTTAATATAATCATCAATGCACTGTAAAAAATGATTAGTTGACTTTTAAAAAGGAAGTTAAATTTCCACAATGGGTTTACTTACTTTATTTTTAAGTCAACTTGTGGGTTTTAAGCCAATTGGTTTACTCGCTTTAAGTAACTAATTACTTTTTACAGTGTGATATTAATAATAAGCCACAGCCATATCACTTTGCAGCCCAAGACCGGTTACTCACTAAAGCCAAACAGGGCTGAGCCTGGTCAGTACCTGAATGGGAGACCACATGGGAAAAACTAGGTTGCTGTTGGAAGTGGTATTGGTGTGGCCTGCAGAGGGCGCTCAACCTGTGGTCTGTGTGAGTCCTAATGCCCCAGTATAGTGAAGGGGACACTATAGAGTGGAGGAACTATGACGTCACCTTGTAGGCCAATCGGCTGCTAGCATAAAACTGGTTCCCTCGATAAAATCTCCATAGTATTTTCCCATAGGCTTTTCGAAGATTGCAAATAATAAGCTCTGTGTTCAAACACTGTTCATTACACTTACACGTTTTGTCCAACCGGATAATCCTCACACGAAAACCTAACTTTTAGCACTTTTGGATCTTAAATGCAAACGCAAGAATGGAAAAGCTAACATTTGGCTATAAACGGACTACAGTGACTGGGGCGCTCGCCTGTGACGTCAGCACCACCCTGCTAACGACAACTTTTCAAGCTTAATTTTTTAGAAATTTGGTCCATGACAAAGATTTAATCTCTCGGTTTATCATATTATAATCCACGCTAAATATTATAAACACATAAATACACAAAAACACATATACCTACGTGTATTTTGGATAGTTTTTTTATGTGGGAAATACATTTTGTTTTGGTTTACGGTTGTAAAAAGTTTTAAAACTGTACGTATAAATGAGCCTACATAGTATTATCATAAGACATACTTAAATAAGTGTATCGCTCACGTGCATACAGCCCGCCTAGTAACAAACAACATAAATGAGGCGTGAGGGGCAAGTCTATTACATTTAAAAAACGAAACTAAATTAAAAACATGAAACACACTGAAACTGGGCAATTAATTTAAACCGTTTCAAAAAACATAACAGTAATTTAATGTCTTTTGTTATGGAGCCCTTTAGCTCACGTGCTCTGGCTGCTACAGTATATCCGTTCAGTGTGCTCACTATGTTACATAACTGCCCCCTGCTGGCCATGTACTGCTTGTGTTAGACCATGTTGCGTATTGCCGCGCATTACTGCGGACATGCACGAGATTTGTTTAAATCACTCACGCATTCTCAGTAGCCATATCTGTAAATGCCTGCCATCATGGACACAGAACAACATTCAATATTTTTTTTTGTCACGAACTGCAGCGAAAAGCAGCCCATACTGTCACATATGCTATACATTTTAAGGAGTGTAAATATTGCCATTATGACAGAGTTAAACGTGTTCAGATGAAGAAAAAGGCAGACGAAAAATCCTTTGATCAAATGAAATGACAGTTAATATGTATGTATTTTTTTACACATTTATTCACACGTTTGCATTACTGAGAGCAGGAAAGAGACAGGCTGCACTGGTGAGCAGCATCTTCATAATATCGTTTAATTAAAATAAATGATCAACAAATGAATCTGTCTTGACAGTCTTTACAAGTGAAGGCATTATCTACACAATAACAATTCCTACTTAGAAAAATATTACAAACAATAAAATACTATTCATGAAAATACTTAAATAACAGACAAATCCAAACGCCTAACGCAAGCGAGCTGCGCTCCAGGGGTGCGTTTCCCAAAACCATCGTTAGCCAACTAAGGTCGCAAGTTCCGTCGTTACAAACATAGTTCGTTGATTTGCTGTTTCCCAAATCCATCGCTCCAACGAACATTCGCAAACTGCGTCGCAAACTTGAACACTTGAAACGACACCTCTGGAGCTGTAGTTAGAAGCATAGTTCCTGACTGTGTTCTATTCCCACTTATCCCCCCTATGCCCTATTCATTTAGAACATTCTAACATTCAAAGTTGGAATTATTAAAAATAAAAAAGCATTAAGTTAATCTCTCTGAGGTGTAATTTGCTTTCAAAGTATTTTTACAGTTCAGTTTTAGCGAACTTCATGTTTACAGTTGAGCTCCCTTCGCAGTGCACTTTGAAAACATTGATATCATTTTGAACACAGCCTCATGTGGAAAGCTATAGGTATATTTAAAAGCGGAAATTATGCTACATCTCCAAAGCTTGTGAAAATAAAAAAACATAGCATACGTTAATTCTTTTATTTTATAGTGGGTTATTTATTAAGTTTCTCTGCTGTATATGACATGGGTCTGTTGGTTAGAACTTTCTGCTGTGGTTTGCATGTCAAATTGTAATTTTTAAAAAAATAAATAAACAATATCCTAAATAATAATAATAATAATAATAATAATCATCATCATCATCATTAATATTATTAATATTATTATTAAAGTAAATATATTTATAATAAATCGCCTCATTATTTATTTATTTATATGATTTATATATGATATTAGAATAGTGTTAGCTTTTGTAAGTGATTTTATGTTTTAGAATAGAATATGTAATGTTCAACTTCTCAATAATATTAGTAAAGCAAACACAGGCCCTATATGTGCCCTTTACATATATTTTAATTAATATGGAAAATGAGTGCATGTTTTTACCAAAACTAATATTGGATTTTATTTAAAAAATAAACAATATAATTAAAACAATATAATTTGCACAAAAAATGATGGGGTTCTTCTCTAAGAAGTTACTCTACCCCCTTTAGAGCATCATTATGGGCGTTTCACGTTATAACTAACGTGGTTCAAGCGATGGATCTACGACAGAGAAACTACGGGTTTTGGGAAACACTCGTCGCTACATTGTTCTTTTGCCAAACTATGCATTGCACTATGGTAGTTCAGCCGCGAGTTACGTCGTTGTTTGGGAAACGCACCCCAGACTAGTTCAGCTTGATGACTTATAATATCTCCAACACCTGCTGTAGTTCCGTTTAGCAACTTGATAGCAGCTGTCTTTTTAAAGAAGCATAACCGATTTTAAAAAATCAAGAGTGTGATGTAACTGATGTGTTTTATGTCGTAGAATAAAACGTGAAAGTATCTTGAGTTTGTGTTAGCCACAGACCTTATTTAAGTGATTTAACTGAAATCCCATTGAAAAAACCCATTGACTTTGGGACGAGGGAACCGGAACTGCTAAAATTCTAACTCGCTTCCGGGTTTTTGCATACAAATTGACGTCATAGTTCCTCCACTCTATACTGTCAGTGTTTCAAGGTATACCCCGGTTTGGAAAAGTCAAGGTTTTAAAACAGTCAACATTTTCTGCTATACCGTTCCTAAGGTATGTGAACGATTTTGTTTATCTACTTTTTTTTTTTTGCTTTTTAGGACATCAGTATATTCAGCAGAAAAGATATCCAAAGATGCCGTTTTAAATTGTAAAAAAAAATCTGTTTTTGAAATAAATGAAGACACCAGAAGTCAATGATTCATTTTCATTATTCAGCCTGACATGTTTACATTTACAAAATATTTTAAATGTTTCTTAAAATAAAATATATTGTGTTCAAAAGAGGAAAAGTTTTAGTTTTTTACCCAGACATTTAAAAAGAATATATTTTAGAGCAGTGAGCACAATACTGAGAAACCGTGATATTTGTATCTAAGGTTATCATACCGTCAGAATCTTATACCGGCCCATGCCTAGCCCTTACCCATCATGGCCTCCCAATCAACCCCATCCCCTGAATTGGCTCTATCACAGTCTCTCCACTCCTCTAATAGCTGGTGTGTGGCGAGCGCATTGGCGCCGTTGTCCTCTGGCTGCCGTGGCATCTATCAAGTGAATGTTGCACACTGGTGGTGGTGTGGAGAGACCCCCCAACCCCTTCATTATTGTGAAGTGCTTTGGGTGTTTGGCTGTTCATCATAAATACGCTATATAATACACAATACATTACATAAACGGTGACTGACACTAACTGATAAAAAAAAACAACAACTTTATTTTAGTTTCATGGGACAGTAGTATTTAGATTAGGGCTGCACAACATATAGTTTCAGCATCAATATCACAATGTGATCATACACAAGTCACATCGCAAGATATGCAATGTTGAGTTTGTATTATAATTGATCATTTGCATGTGTTTTTAATGCCTGTAATTGAATAATGACTTCAAAAACATTCAGGTATAAGAAATTGTACCATTTTTTGACCATAACTACGATTAATTTTGTTGAATTATTTTATTTTTATCACTGTTACTGTATTTCAGGGGTGTCCAAATTCAGTCCTGGAGTGCCGGTGTCCTGCAGATTTTAGCTCCAACTTGCCTAAACACACCTGCAAGGATGTTTCTACAAAGCCTAGTAAAGCTGCGGTCACACTAGAGTTTGAGCATGCGAAATTCTGTTGTATGGCACTGCGAAAAGGGGCGAGATTAAACAAGATTAGTCATTTTAAAAAGCGATGGGTCCATATTTACAATTTCTGTCCAGAGAGGTCATGTTTTAATCCTTGATTGATCTCACGCACTCAAGTGATGCGATTTCGCAGGTCAGAGTTCACCAAGCTTGAACTTTCCAACGCAGCGATCTGTAACACTTGACGCACAAGCTTGCGTTTTCGATTTGACACATTTGCGTGCGAATGAATGGAAGTCTATACGCTTATTTCACGCGACCGCCATTTTAGAACACGAAAGCGAGGCTGCGGTGGGAAGAAAGCCGGAAGTATAGGATCAGCACTGTAAACACTGCAACAATATGCTGTGTGCTATAAACCTCCAGCTGTTGCTGCGACTTCAAAATGCAGAAATGGTGTAAACATCACTTTAATATAATTCAGTTCAGTTTCATTTAAACAACTAAAAGCATATTAGACGTCAAACAACATCACAATCTCTTTAAGAGTGATACACTTAAGTGTCCTCCTAGACTTCAGTTCATGGCAGCAGGTAAACACCGTGGGGACGCTTCCCTGCTTCAGCCTATGTAAGCCGGTGAGTGATAAAACACTGCAGTCCTCTGTAGCACATCTTCGTGTTGTCTTTAACAGTGTTGTCCTGGTACTGAAGTTTTAAAAACGTCATTTTCCCGCTAACATTTACGCGCCGCTGAGCGCGCTCATAAACACCGCTGATTTGCCGTAGTATTCACCAGTGCTCAACAGAATGACTGTGAAGGTTATCAGCTTCCTGCTCCTCACAGATTGAAAACACACATAGACGGACATTGGAGTGTTTTAAAGCCGTGAAGATCAGTCGTTTCATCAGCGGATCGCTCGTCTGTGTTTGCACTCAGTAAACAGCGGTGAGGTGAACTGATGACCTTCACAGCCAATCAGAGTGATTTCTGTTGAGCATGTGAACACAATGGCCAATCAGCGCTGTTTAGGAAC
The DNA here is from genome assembly GCA_903798195.1 of Danio kyathit. Lineage (NCBI taxonomy): Eukaryota > Metazoa > Chordata > Actinopteri > Cypriniformes > Danionidae > Danio > Danio kyathit. Next base: position 60,889,500 of record LR812534.1, read on the forward strand.
TCCATGAACAGTGTCTTAAATGTTAATGAGAAATGGGCATTTTTTTATATTTCATTATGGAAATTTTGTATCGTGACTAGTCTAATATAGTTAAAGACTCAGTTCATTAACTTAACTTGATGAATGGCATCTAAAATGTGTGTTTGGGAAAGAAAACGTTAGCTAAGTAGTGCCATTTCCCTTAACTTAGCTGAAAATGAGGTCAAATATTACTCGGGAGGCGCTGAAATCATAAATTTTTGTCACTTTCTCGTCGCTGATAAGATATACAGCCAGGTACACAACATTCCTGTGTGACTCAGTCTATACTTCCGGGTTTCTTCCCACCGCAGCCTCGATTTCGCTGTTAATAATGGCGGCCGCGTGAAATCAGTCTATGGGGAGAGAAGTCCAGTGTGACCGCAGCTTAAGAGCTTGATTAGCTAGCCCAGGTGTGTCTGATTGAGGTTGGAACTAAACTATGCAGGAAACCGGACTGTGTTTGGACACCCCTGCTGTACTTGTTAAACTCGGGAAACGATAAAACACTATTTCAATTGTATCTTTTTCTTGATTATTTTTATAGATTGTTATGCATGAAAATTCTTACAACAGAAATGCACTGCAAATAGCGCAGACCACATTGAAAATGTGTCTAGGGACCCCAAAAAGTTTACAGATTGTTTATTAGATTTGGAGATGCAAGCAGCAAACATCAATTCATCAGACTCTGACTAAACACATGCATGAAAATACTCACAACACATGCACATACAGAAATGCACTGCAAATGGCACAGACAACAACGAAAATGTGTCGAGGGACCCCAAAAAGTTTATAGATTGTTTTTTAGATTTTATGGAGATGCATCCCATTGATGCATCCCAAGTCATCTGGTGAAATTGTATTCATATCGCAAAATAAAAAGATAATCGCAATGTTAGATTATTCCAATATCATGCTGCCCTAATTTACAAAGTTGTCTGCTGCCATTTTTCCCTCACTGTTAACTGTGTTGCAGTACATAAATAAGAGTTTCTTTTCAGTGAAAAGCACTTATGCTACACCTCAACTAAGCCATAATTACACTACCTACCCTTCTAACATTTTCTAGCTTCAGTGTTAAGACTAGCACCTATACATTTAAATGATTCCTACTTAATGGGCTCGATAAGTTTGGGAACAAAGTCTGTGTTTGGGGAGGAAAGCAGGAAACAGCACTGTGCTATTGCTGGAAATGTTTAAATTCACCTCATGCTACAGCCTTCGGTAATGCAGCGTCATCCTGCAGAGGGACATGCGGTAGATCTGTGGTGTGGAAAAGCAGAAAAACTTTTAAGAGGATTTTAAAAAAGTGTGAAAATACCATCCGAATACTGTCAAACATAATCCAATGTAATGCGCAGTCCAACACAAACACTAAATCAACCAATGCCATTGTCTATAAAAACAGGTAAGTAATGGTCACATTGAGCAACATAGCACTTTTTATATTTCATATGTGTTTACAGTTGAAGCCAAAATGATTATCTCTTCTGTGAATTTCTCAAATAATGTTTAGCAGAGCCAGGAATTTTTCACAGCATGTCTGATAATATTTTTTCTTCAGAAGAAAGTCTTATTGGTGTTAATTGGGCTAGAATAAAAGCAGTTTTCATTTTTTTAAAAACCATTTTAAGGTCAATATTATTAGCCCCTTAAGCATTTTTTTGATAGTCTACAGAACAAACCATCATTATACAATAACTTGCCTAATTACCCTAACCTGCCTAGTTAACCTAGTTAAGCCTTTAAATGTCATTTTAAGCTGAATATCTTGAAAAATATCTAGTCAAATATTGTCATATATCAATATGTCATCATGGCAAAAATAAAATAAATCAGTTATTAGAAATGAGTTATTAAAACTATTATGTTTAGGAATGTGTTGAAGAAATCTGCTGTCTGTTAAACAGATATTGGGGAAAAAAAAGAAACGGGGACTAATAATTCTGACTTCAACTGTACACTTACTGGCCACTTTATTAGGTACACCTTACTTGTAACTGGTCGGAGTCACTTTTGCCTTCAGAACTGCCTTAATCCTTGGTGGCATAGATTCAACAATGTTCTGGAAATATTCCTCAGAGATTTTGGTCCATATTGACATGATAGCATCACACAGTTGCTGCAGATTTGTCGGCTGCACATCCATGATGCGAATCTCCCGTTCCACCACATCCCAAAGGTGCACTATTGGATTGAGATAGGGTGACTGTGGAGGCCATTTGAGTACAGTGAACTCTTTGTTATGTTCAAGAACCAGTCTGAGATGATTCGTGCTTTATGACATGGCGCGTTATCCTGCTGGAAGTAGCCATCAGAAGATGTGTACACTGTGGTTATAAAGGGATGGACATGGTCAGCAACAATACTCAGGTAGGCTGTGGCGTTGACACGATGCTCAATTGTTACTAATGAGCCCAAAGTGTGCCAGGAAAATATCCTCCACACTATTACCAGCCTGAAATGTTGATACAAGGCAGGATGGATCCATGCTTTCATGTTGTTGATGACAAATTCTGACCGTACCATCCCAAATGTTGCAACAGAAATTGAGACTCATCAGTCCAGGCAATGTTTTTCCAATCTTCTAATGTCCAATTTTGGTGAGTCTGTGTGAATTGTAGCCTCAGTTTCCTGTTCTTAGCTGACAGGAGTGGCTCCCGGTGTGGTCTTTTGGTGTTGTAGCCCATCCGCCTCAAGGTTGGACGTGTTGTGCGTTCAGAGATGCTCTTCTGCAGACCTCGGTTGTAACGAGTGGTTATTTGAGTTACCGTTGCCTTTCTATCAGCTGAAACCAGTCTGGCCATTCTCCTCTGACATCAACAAGGCATTTGCGCCCACAGAACTGCCTCTCATTGGATATTTTCTGTTTTTCGGACCATTCTCTGTAAACCCTAGAGATGGTTGTGCGTGAAAATCCCAGTAGATCAGCAGTTTCTAAAAATACTCAGACCAGCCTGTCTGGCACCAACAATCATGCCACATTCAAAGTCACTTAAATCACCTTGCTTCCCCATTCTGATGCTCGATTTGAACTGCCGCGGATCTTCTTGACCATGTATGTCTACATGCCTAAATGAATTGAGTTGCTGCAATGTGATTGGCTAATTAGAAATTTGTGTTAACGAGCAAATACCTAATAAAGTACCTAATAAAGTGGCCAGTGAGTGTATGCTACACTTCAAAGTTTCAGGAGTAACAACCACATGACCACATGCGATTTCAGGAGTGATAACCTTAAAAGATAACACACACAGTGTATACTACAGCATCAAAAACTAATGTTCAGACTCATTTCTTGGAAACCACCATCCACAGTGGCATCGTTCAGTGTGTTATGCTTATTAGGTGTGCTCTTGAAGAGTTGCCATGTCCATTCATTATAAGCAACACTTATGTAATATAATTGGGCTACTTGTTTGTGCTTTGGCTCATAAAACAGTACAGTTTATAAAGTAGGCAGGTGAAGGTCACAATATGTTTGTGGCTTATTTCCAAGGTAAAGCGTGAGCATCTAAATTTGTTATGGTGATATATTTATTTGTAGCTTTTTTTATATAGGAAGATCTGGCAACAGTGTGTAAAAGCTCATCGTTCCTTATGATTTCTGGCACTGTGCATACAGAAGAGACACTTTTAAATATGTTATGATGCACTTAAATATGTAATGATTGATATCATACCAGCCATAGCTGTGCTTTGAATTTTGCGCATTTGATATCTGCTGATTATTTTATCTTTAAATAACATTAAACAACACACATGTTTTATTTCCAAGATAAAGTGTGCACATTTAAATTTGATTTGTTATAGGATTGTTTTTATTTGCATATTTTTTATAGGACAACCTGGCAACACTGATGAGTGAAGTACTACCAACCATAGCAATGTTTTGGCATCTCGTATTCAGGAACTGCTATTTTTTAATACAACTTCATAAGGCGTACACTTGAAGTGTTGCCATGTCCATTTAATATAAGCGGTGCTGATTTAATATATTTGGGCTGCTTGTTTGGCTCATGAAGCAGGCCAGTTAATAAAGTAGGCAGGTGAACTCTCGCAATAGGTTTGTGGCTTATTTCCAAGATACACTATTTGCCTTTTTTTTTTTTTTTTTTTTACAGTAGTATCTGGCAACACTGAGTAAAGTTATTCATTCCTTATGTTTTCTATGTTGGGCAATTTCAAACCACAGTCAACAGTGGCATCATCTTTTGTTTATGCATGGAAGGTGTGCGCTTGAGAAGTTGCTATGTCCACTTAATACACACACCAATAAATACATTTGGGCTGCTTGTTTGTATTTGACTCTAGTTTAATAAGCAGCAGGTGAAGATTGCAGTATATCTGTGGCTCATTTTCAAGATAAAGTGTGCACATTTAAATTTGATTCGTTATAGGACTGTTTTTATTTGCATATTTTTTATAGGACAACCTGGCAACACTAATGAGTAAAGTACTATGCCAACCGTAGCAATGATTCAACATCTCGCATTAGAGATCTGCTATTTTTAATAGGCATACACTTGAAGTGTTGCCATGTCCATTTAATAAGCGATGCTGATTTAATGTATTCGGGCTGCTTGTTTGGCTCATGATGCAGGCCAGTTAATAAATAGGCAGGTGAACTCTCGCAATAGGTTTGTGGCTTATTTCCAAGATACACTATTTGCCTTTTTTTTTTTACAGTAGTATCTGGCAACACTGAGTAAAGTTATTCATTCCTTATGTTTTCTGTGTTTAGTAATTTCAAGTAAACCACTGTCAACAGTGGCATCATCTTTTGCTTATGCCTGGAAGGTGTGCTCTTGAGAAGTTGCCATGTCCACTTATTACACACACCAATAAATATATTTGGGCTGCTTGTTTGTATTTGACTCTAGTTTAATAAGCAGCAGGTGAAGATTGCAATATATCTGTGGCTCATTTTCAAGATAAAGTGTGCACATTTAAATTTGATTCGTTATAGGATTTTTATTTGCATATTTTTATAGGACAACCTGGCAACACTAATGAGTAAAGTACCACTGTATACCAACTGTAGCAATGTTTCGACATCTCGCATTGGGGATCTGCCATTTTTTAATACAACTTCATAAGGCTAACACTTGAAGTGTTGCCAAGTCCATTTAATTTAAGCGATGCTGATTTAATATATTTAGGCTGCTTGTTTGGCTCATTAAGCAGGCCAGTTAATAAAATAGGCAGGTGAAGTCTCGCAATAGGTTTGTGGCTTATTTCCAAGATACACTATTTGCCTTTTTTAACAGAAGGATCTGGCAACACCGAGTAAAGTTATTAATTCCTTATGTTTTCTGTGTGCGAGGTGCAAGAAATCATATTTAAATTTCAGTTCTGAACACACTGCATATTTTTGCAAATATCAGGAGTGAAAATTGCGATTAATTTCCCTTAATTATGACAGTATATAAAATATGACTCTTTTAAATTTGCAATTCTTGTTAATTGATTTCAATGAACATCTTGGCATCTCACAGAATTGGGATGTGATTTTGATGAAAATATTTTTAAAGTGACAAAAACTTAATATGTTTGGTAATTTCAAGTAAACCACCATCAACAGTGGCATCCTCTTTTGTTCATCCCTGGAAGGTGTGCTCTTGAAAAGTTGCCATGTCCACTTATTACACACACTAATTTAATATGTTTGGGCTGCTTGTTTGTATTTGGCTCGTTTATTAAGCAGCAGGTGACGATTGCACTATATCCGTGGCTCATTTCCAAGATAAAGTGTGCACATTTAAATTTGATTTGTTATAGGATTTTTATTTGCATACTTTTTATACGACAACCTGGCAACAGTAATGAGTAAAGTACTATACCAACTGTAGCAATGTTTTAGCATCTCGAATTAGGGATCTGCTATTTTTTAATACAATCCATTTATTATAAGCGGTGCTGATTTAATATATTTGTGCTGCTTGTTTGGCTCATGAAGCAGGCCAGTTAATAAAGTAGGCAGGTGAAGTCTCGCAATAGATTTGTGGCTTATTTCCAAGATAACACCGTTTGCAGTTTTTGTTTACAGAAGGATCTAGCAACACAAAGTTATTAATTCCTTATGTTTTCTGTGTGCGTTTTTTAACAGAAGAATCTGGCAACACTGAATAAAGTTCTTAATTCCTTATGTTTTCTGCGTGCGAGGTGCAAGAAATCACATTTAAATTTCAGTTCTGAACACACTGCATATTTTTGTAAATGTCAGGAGTGAGAATCGCAATTAATTTCCCTCAATTATCAAAAATGTCTCACTTTAAAATTTGCAATGGTTATCAATTGATTGCAACGAACGTCTTGGCATCTCACAGATTTGGTATCCGTCAACAGTGGCTTCATGTTTTGTTTATGCCTGGAAGGTGTGCTCTTGAAATGTTGCCATGTCCACTTATTATACACACTAATTTAATATATTTGGGACGCTTGTCTGTATTTGGCTCATAAAGCAGTCCAGTTTATAAAGCAGGCAGGTGAAGATTGCACTATATTCGTGGCTTATTTCTAAGATAGTGTGTACAGTTGCAATCAGAATTATTCAAGCCCCTGATTTATTAGCCCCCTTGTTTATTTTTTTCCCCTATTTCTGTTTAACGGAGAGAAATTTTTTTCAACACATTTCTAAACATAACATAAAAAATATTATTTGACTAGATATTTTTCAAGACACTTCTATACAGCTTAAAGTGACATTTAAAGGCTTAACTAGGTTAATTAGGTTAACTAGGCAGGTTAGGGTAATTAGGCAAGTTATTGTATAGTGATGGTTTGTTCTGGAGACTATTGAAAAAATATATAGCTTAAAGGGACTAATAATTTGGACCTTAAAATGGGTTTTAAAAAATTCAAAACTGCTTTTATTCTAGCCGAAATAAAACAAATAAGACTTTCTCCAGAAGAAAAAATATTATCAGACATACTGTGAAAATTTCCTTGTTCTGTTATACATCATAGGGGAAAAATTTAAAAAAGAAACAAAATTCAAAGGGGGTTCAATAATTCTGATTGCAACTGTACATTTAAATTTGATTTGTTATAGGATAGTTTTTATTTGCATATTTTTAATTGTACAACCTGGCAACACTGATGAGTGAAGTACTATACCAATCGTAGCAATGTTTCATAACTTCATAAAGCGTACCCTTGAAGTGTTGCCATGTCCATTTAATATAAGCTATGCTAATTTAATGTATTCGGGCTGCTTGTTTGGCTCATGAAGCAGGCCAGTTAATAAAGTAGGCAGGTGAAGTCTCGCAATAGGTTTGTGACTTATTTCCAAGATACACCATTTGTCTTTTTTTTTTCAGAAGGATCTGGCAACATTAAGTAAAGTTCCTTGTTCTTTAATTGTTCTTAGGCTATAATTTCATCGATAATATGATACTTTTTTTTTTTTTAAACCTTCTAAAAATCATTACAAAACATATTAGTTTTTATTTTCAAAGAGACACAAGCATGTTATCCCACTATTAATGAAGTTTATAGTCTTTTTATTCATACTTTAATTAGTAAATTTATTAAAATGCAACTTTATTTTTTTAAGTTTAAGAAGCTTTGATGTTACCGTCATTAACCAACAAAATTCTGTTCAAAATTCATTGACATTCACCAGTGTCAATTCAATTAGCCTGAATTGAGTGTTGAGGAAACCCATTTCATTTGGCGGCGGCGGCGGAGGCAGAAAAATGTCTCACTTTAAGGAACACAAAAGAAAATGCTTAATTATCTTGTTAAAGCTTTATAATGAGGCCTAATGGTTTGTAACTTTTCTCTCCATGGGCTGTCAGAGCTCTAGTCGTTCGTTGTGTGGAAATGTATGATCCGTTCATATGCTTAGCTAATGGATGTCTTAATAGTCGTCCCATGTGTCGTAGTACAGGTTTTGATCACAGATGTTGTCCTGGATTTGACGCAAAATTTGCATCAACAAACATCTCATTATGTGCACATTGTCAAATTTGCTTAAAGCTGAAATGTCGTTTCTGCGACTTACATCACCAAACGGAATCCCAAATTATTTTTTACTGAACGCTTGTCAAAACCGAGCATATTTCCACCTATTTTAAAAGCATCGACTACACACAAATCAGAACTCTGATGGCTCAGAAGCATGATATGAGGTCTTCTGCGTGATAAAAGTGATATTTGGCTGAATAAATAAGCCCATTAGAGAATATCTGCCTTCTTAAATCAGTGTTTTTGCTCTCAGTGTGATCAGATCATTAGTTTGTTTGTGCTGAACTTCATAAAAGACTCGCTTGGCAGTTCATTTCTAAGCGAGAGCCATATGGTCCGCTCATTGGGTATTAAATATTCCTACTGGCACGACCATCCGATTTTGACAGATAATTTGTTTCCAGTGTGACAAGGTCTTGCAGCAAACAATGCATTCAACAAACAAATGTGTGAAAGCCCATATAAACGCAGCTCATCTTATTGGAAAGTAGAGATTTCACACGCACAAATGTGCAGAGTCACTTAGGGCATCATGAAGAACAGCTTTGAATGCTTCCTGAAGGCCAAAAGACGGGGGAAAAGCAGCGATTTCAGCTTTGAAAATTGGCTGAGAATTTATTCCTCAGTTCCTGAGGTAAGCAATGTAAAAACGCTGACAGTTCGGCAGAATTTACCGGCCTCCAAACCTTGAACGGGTTTCTCAAACTCAAGGTTAAAACGCTCACAGAAAGCATTTGTCTAAATCACCTGCAGGCGTCTTGCAAAAGCCAGTCTGGGTCAGTCAGACTCTCAGATTATCTGCTCAACATGTAGAAAAAGCATCCAGCTTTTAGTGCCACAGCTCATTCGGCTCTTTTCTGGACATTGTTATTGGCCAATTTATTAACAACGGCTGACTGAAATGCGGCGTGACACACCAGTGCCATCAGTAATCACATCCACTGGGAATCCTCAGTGTCCGGCTGCTGGAGGAGAAGAAAATTAGGAGTCGCCATGAAATCAGCATTGACAAGTCTTGGTTGTATGGGATGGAGCAGTGTTTATTGCGGCTGATTTATTCACGCATGCCTTTGCGATCTTTAATCAGAGACATTAAAGCTTTCTCTCTCTGTCTCTGCATCACAACAGTCTCCATTCTCCGATGACAATAATCCAATCCTTCTGACCTGTCAATCAGAGGAGATCCCAGAAACGACAAAGAGCCAATCAATTGCCCATGGACAAAAATCAAGGCCTGTCCTACATTTCTCCTTGTTCAAGAAGCGGATTCATTTGGATGCATCAATCAGGGAGACTGCTGCAATTTTGGTTTCAAGCTAACCTTAGGTTTTGCCATGCAAAAATGACTTTTTTAGTACATAATCTGATATATTTTTTTAAAGTGCTTAAATAGTCTTTTAACCCAGGTCATCCTAAAATGTACATAAAAAAAGAAAAAAATATAGGTACAAGAACATCTAATTATATTATTTTGTTCTATATTTTTAAACTTTTCCAGCCCAAAACTAATATTGCATTTTTTTTTCCATCTAAATTTGCCTAAATAAGTGATGTTCTTTAAGCAAGTTTGCACTACTGCATGCTGATGTATCAAAATATTATTAAAATAATGGTAACACTTTAGAATAATGGTTCATTAGTTAATGGATTTACTAACATTATGCATAATCTTGTAAAGCATCTATTAATCATAGATCAACATTAACTAATGCATTATTAAAATCTAAAGTTGTGATTAACATTACTTAACACACCATAAAATGAACAAACATTATTTTACTTATTCTTAACTCATAGATATTGAGAAAAAGTTATATATAAATAATAATAAAAAAAATATATTATTTTTGTGGTCTTTTTCTTTTTATTAAACAGTTGTAATTGTATTGCTTAAAGGTGATATATTAACTAAACTTTTCTTAAGTGTGATATGCCTTGCATACTAATGAAGCATTTTTGCAGTAGATGCAGATAGAAGTAGATAGAAATGCAAGGGCCTGATTGTCTAAAATTAACTTGAGCTCTGCCGCTAAACTTCCTTTGCGCAGAGATGGGTTGAAGCTGAACACAGAATATGTGCAGTTGAGAAGTCTTGTGCTTTTAATGTTGTGCAGAGAATTTGTAGAAAAAGAGGACGTATGTATGGGTGCGGCCAGTGGAGGACTGGAGAATGATTGACAAGTGACGAATTCCACTAAACTCCACCTGTTAATTTCAGCTGCGTATAAAAGATCGAGTCAGGAAAGGAAAATTGTTGCGCACCTCCTGAATTTCATTCTTGCATTGGGGATACCAGAATTCTGTTCATCGAGTTATTCATTTGTATCCATTAACTTACTAATATTTTTGACATTGAAGAAAGCCCTCTTCTGACCTTTTCTATCAAACACACATGGAATTGGCTAGACACTCCTACAATATTTACATTAGATGCCGCCTACGCTATTGCTGTCTATTGGATGGAATTTGTCAATAGAGCTGCCATTTTAGTACCGGGTAGCGCTCCTCCTAAATTAATGCGGTACCAAGGTGCAGTGGAGAACTGGCTATTCGGAGCCATAGATATATATACACATACACTCACCAGCCACTTTATTAGGTACACCTTACTGGTACTGGGTTGGGCCCCGTTTTGCCTTCAGATCTGCCTTAATCCTTCATGACATACTGTAGATTCAACAACGTACTGGCAATATTCCAGAGAGATTTTGGTCCACATTGACATGACAGCATCACGCAGTTGCTGCAGATTTGTCAGCTGCACATCCATGATGCGAATCTCCCGTTCCACCACATCCCAAAGGTGCACTATTGGAATGAGTTCTGGTGACTGTGGAGGCCATTTGAGTACAGTGAACCCATTGTCATGTTCAAGAAACCAGTCTGAGATGATTCACGCTTTATGACATGGTGCGATATCCTGCTGAAAGTAGCCATCAGAAGATGGGTACATTGTGGTTATAAAAGGGATGGACATGGTCAGCAACAATACTCAGGTAGGCTGTGGCGTTGACACGATGATCAATCGGTACTAATTGGCCCAAAGTGTGCCAAGAAAATATCCCCCACACCATTACACCACCAGCCTGAACCGTTGATACAAGGCAGGATGGATCCATGCTTTCATGTTGTTGATGCCAAATTCCGACCGTACCATCCCAAATGTTGCAACAGAAATTGAGACTCATCAGATCAGGCAATGTTTTTCCAATCTTCTTTGTCCAGTTTCGGTGAGCCTGTGTGAATTGTAGCCTCAGTTTCTTGCTCTTAGCTGACAGGAGTGGCACCCGGTGTTGTCTTCTGCTGCTGTAGCCCATCCGCCTGAAAGTTGGAAGTGTTGTGTGTTGAGATACTCTTCTGCATATCTCGGTTGTAACGAGTGGTTATTTGAGTTACTGTTACCTTTCTATCAGCTCGAACCAGTCTGGCCATTCTCCTCTGTCCTCTGGCATCAACAAGGCATTTGCGCCCACAGAACTGCCACTCACTGGATATTTTCTCTTTTTCAGACCAGTTTCTGTAAACCCTAGAGATGGTTGTGCATGAAAATCAGTAGATCAGCAGTTTCTGAAATACTCAGACCAGCCCGTCTGGCACCAACAACCATGCCACATTTAAAGTCACTTAAATGCCCTTTCTTCCCCATTCTGATGCTCAGTTTGAATTGCAGCAGATCGTCTTGACCATGTCTACACGCCTAAATGCATTGACTTGCTGCCATGTGATTGGCTGATTAGAAATTTGCGTTGAGCAGTTGGACCGGTGTACCTAATAAAGTGGCTAGTGAGTGTATACATGATCGGGAGTTTTTCCGGTGGTCAGTATGCAAATATTTTATTTAAATTATGAAAATTATAATTTTACATCACTTTTCTACATTGAAGGGTAAGTGACCGCAAGGTTTGTGTGCATGGAAATGTATTTTCCACCCTCACTGTTAAATTTGATCTAATCCATGTACAGAAACACACCCCCGCTCCCCCCGCTTTCACTTAACAGAGTTCAGTTGAGAATGAATCTCTGTTATGAACGACTCCTGTGAATCATCAATATCCCTGCGTCTCAATGTGCATATACATCTTTCTGATTTAAAAGGTATATAACATTTGTAATATTTAATAATTTAGGGTGGACAGTATGCACATTGAGGCACAGGCACTGTTATGTTATCAGGCATCCTTATAAGTTACTTAAACTAGCTGTTACTTTACTTAGCCGACAATAATAGTTTCTGGCACCGCAACGTCTTATCATATTTTATTTACATTGTCTTCTGATTTTATTCACAAAAACTATCAGAAGCCTAGTATTTAGCGCAAGTTGGTGCAACTTTGTCAATAACGTTACTTGAGCACAAAAATTTGTAACAAACAAAATCGTAATAAACGAAATCTTAAGTGTTCTGCCTTTGTGCTTTGTTTTCTTTGTTTGCTCGTTACTACACCGTACGCAGCACAAAAGTCCAGCATCTTGGCTTTGGATCAGATTGGCTTTGGTCTTGACTAAGTGCAGTTGAATGACTTTTGTCCTGGGAGCACTGTACAAATATGGCGGCGATATTGACATGCTCAGAGTCTGTATGCGATACCTAGTGTATGTATCCATATTAACTAATGTTAGCAAAGATTAATAAATATCATAATAAATGTATACTAATAGTTTGTTCATGTTAGTAAATAAATTAACTTGTGTACCATTATTTAATGTGTTACCAAAATTATTTACCCACATGCACTATAGCATTTAAATACCATTGAAAACACATAGGCATTGATGACAAATCAATGAACCAATGCTTTGGAACATTCAGAAGCGTTTTATTTGTTTTAAGTCAGAGACTGCAGGTGTTCTGTAGTGTCACGGTGGCACAGTTTATAGAGTAGAAAAAAACAAGTGCTGAGAGTGGGGTCAGCAATAAAGCCAAGTCAATCATTTCTTTATCCTCTCTATCAGCCACTCGCAGCTTGACAGAACTCATCTCTCAGGACACACGGGGGAAAAGCCACCCGTCATAATTATCCCAGACAGTTTAGGTCAGTCTGTATTAAGCGGCTTGTGCTTTATGCCGAAGCATGCCGATTAAAAAAAAAAAAAACACATTCTTTCTGACTGGCACAAATTCGCTCAAGGATCCTGACAGACAGCCTGTAGACGCTCAGCTAATGTGTGGAGCATAAAAAAACAGTAGATTTAAGACCACACACTCCACAAACAAAAATAACGCTCTTTCATTCAACTGTCAATGTGTTTTCTCAGTCTATTGCACAGAAAACATCCAAAATACACTGAAGTCTTAATTTCTTCATACTCTATTGATTTATATTACAAGTTCCTAAGTTTTGTCGCCTGCCTATAAGTTTTATTCATATGTTTATTCTGAAGGATTTTCCAAGCTGTATTATAAACTACATACAAATACATCAAAGCGATCTCACAACGCTTCATAACTTTGATTTAGTGGCTAATTTGTATGAATTCGTACAATATAATTTGTACAATTTAGTACAATATCCTCATCCCCCAATGATGGTTGGTTTAGGGGCAGGGTTTGGTGCCGTATCTCTTTTTTAAAATAATGTTTGTATGACTGAACTCGCTCGTACGAATTAGCCACTAAATTGACAAAGTTTTAAAAAAAAGGAGAGGACAGGATTGTCTCGAGGCACAAGGCTGGGGAAGGTTACAGAAAAATTTCTGCTGGCCTGAAGGTTCCAATGAGCACCGTGGCCTCTATCGTCTATAAGTGAAAAATGTTTGGAATGACCAAGACCAGTGGTGTCCAAACTCGGTCCTGGAGGGCCGGTGTCCTGCATATTTTAGTTCCATCCCCAATTAAAAACACCTGAACCATCTAATCAAGCTCTTTCTAGGTATACTAGAAACTTCCAGGGAGGTGTGTTGAAAAAAGTTGGAGCTAAACTATGCAGGACACTGGCCCTCCAGGACAGAGTTTGGACTCCCCTGACCTAGGCGCTCTTTCTAGAGCTGGCCGGCCATCTAAGCTGAGTGATCAGGGGAGATGGGCTTTAGTCAGGGAGGTGATCAATAACCCGATGGCCACTCTGAGCTCCAGCGTTCTTCTGTGGAGAGAGGAGAACCTTACAGAAGCACAACCATCTGTGCAGCAATCCACCAATCAGGCCTGTATGGTAGAGTGGCCAGACGGAAGCCACTCCCCGCCTGGAATTTGCCAAAAGGCATCTGAAGGACTCTCAGACCATAAGAAACTAAATTCTCTAGTCTGATGAGACTAAAATTTAACTATTTGGAGTGAATGCCAGGCGTCACGTTTGGAGAAAACCAGGCAGCGCTCATCACCAGGCTAATACAATCCTACAGTGAAGCATGGTGGTGGCAGCATCATGCTGTGGGGATGTTTTTCAGGAGCTGGAACTGGAAGACTAGTCAGCATAGAGGGATGAATGCAGCAACGTACAGAGATATCCTAAATGACAACCTGCTTGAGAGTGCTCTTGACCTCAGACTGGGGCGACAGTTCATGTTCCAGCAGGACAATGACCCAAAGCACACCGCCAAAATATCAATGGCTTCACAACAATTCAGAGAAGGTCCTTGAGTGGCCCAGCCAGAGCCCTATTGAACATCTCTGGAGAGATCTGAAAATGGCTGTACACTGTTCCCATCCAACCTGATAGAGCTTGAGAGGTAATGCAAAGATGATTGGGCAAAAATTCCCAAAGACAGGTGTGCCAAGCTTGTGGCATCATATTCAAAAAGACTTGAGGATGTAATTGCTGCCAAAGGTGCATTAACAAAGTCTTGAGCAAAGGCTGTGACTGATGTACTGATGTACATGTGATTTTTCAGGTTTTTTATTTGGAATAAATTTGCAACAATTTTAAAAACTCTTTATTCACATTGTCATTATGGGGATTGTGTGGAGAATTTTGAGGAAATAAATGAATTTAACCTATTTTGGAATAAAACTGTAACACAAAAAAAAAAAATGTGGAAAAAGTGAAGCGCTATCAATACTTTCCAGGTGCAAAAAAAGAAATTTTGCACCCGAGTTGTGTTCCGATTTGTGTTACAAATGTGTTCTTTGGCACATTTAATAAAGCCACCTCATTTGCATATTTACATGTTAGAAAACCATTTAAAAACTGTTTAAACTGCTTAATGTTATCCCCATATTTCCACTGATGATTGATAACTATTAGTTCTGTTTATTTTACCCTGCAGTGTCTTTCCTTAAGCGATGTGTTAAACGCTACATGAGGTTTCTCGGAAGTGTTATGAAATCATTTTTAAACACACACACACACACACACACACACACACACACAGAAGAAATCCAGCAGTATGCCTCACCAGCCCCGCTGTATGTTTCTATTCTTAATCGGTGATCTTTCTTTTTTCCCTCATCACGCAAATCCTTCATTCATCTTTCCCACCCACACCTTTGCTAAATCAATATTTTCTTTAGGTTTTGAGGATTTACAAGATTACTTTTAGGTAGGGTGGGGAAAAACTCTTCTCGTCTGCCATCGCCTGTGCATAGAGAATCTCCAGTTGCCATGGCAATCTCAGAGGCAAGAAAAAAGTAAGGGAGTCATGACTTAACGGCGAGATAACTCATTTCATTTTATTAAGCAGAGGCATTGTCCATCATTACTGACAAGCTGATTCGAGCAGCGCAGGCCGAGCAGCTGCTGCTTTTAATCAATGCGACATATTTCCATAGGTCGCGGCACCACAGGCCTCGAGGTGCCACACAGGGAGAATGGGGAGACCATCCAGCTAATGCAGCGCTTTTCAAACCGCGGGTCACAAAGTTCTTGAAATTTGTTCTGCATGTCAACAGCACTCAGCTATTCCTCTCGTAACAGGGCTCCAGACGGAGTAAATGCTCACATTTGTAACCTTTTTTGCTGCCGGTGCTACTAAATATACATTATATAAATATACGAGATGCAGAAAGCTGATGGACGGCCATTGGGCAGCCTTGGGTCATCAGTGAGCATCTGTCAGGATAGTTTGTTTGGTGTGCTCCACACTTTGCCACTCATCAAGCTCACGTCAGAGCGAGTTTGTCTGATTTAGCAAGTAGAATGGACATCAGCAATATGTGAAAGAGTGTTCTGGCTGTTTAGCCACAAGTCAGAGCACAAGAAAAAAATTAAAGAGTTAAGACTGAAACTACACAATATTGAGCAGTCTACTACATGTGTTCGGTGCCTCATTACAAACATATGCGGCAAATTTCACAATATACACTTTAACAAAGAATACAGTTAAAAAGTCTTAGTTTTATTAAAAATAAATGTAGAATTTCTCAAATCTTTCTCAAATTTTGCATTCTGATTACAAGATGTGATCAAATAGGATAGTCCATTCGTGGTGGCATTACCTGAGGGCTCTATAATGCCGGTCTCGTTTTCAAAATAATACTCTCACATACATACAGATATGGCTACTGAGAGAATCAAAGAGTGCGATGACGCTTGATTTGTTTATTTATTTATTTGCAGATAATAGAAAAATATGAATACAATAGAATGACAAAACTATTGTTTTATGTCATTTTAGCTAACAGGTGTCAAAGATGTAGATAAAATAGTAAAAATTGAAAAAAAAAAAAAAAAAAACGGATAATAAAATATAAATAAACCAATATAAAACAAACATAAGATATAACAAATTAGCCATATAGCTATAATACTACTACATTAAAGCCAGTCTTAGCCGTTTTTAATTTTCTTTTTGCAAAGGATAAGAAAAAAAGATTAGTTATTTTCTAAAAAACTATAAACAACAGCAGTTTTTAAATATTGTGGAAACTATTTAGATAATACTATGATTTTAGTGCACTACGAATGGAGCGCAATTGTCAATATGAAGATCATTAAAACTAATCTTTAACAATACATTAATACACTGAGCCTGGTTTCTCTCGAGGTTTTTTTTTCTTTAAATCTTCACTTTCGCCAATTGGTGAAGTTTTTTCCTCGCCGCTGTCGCCACTGGCTAGCATGGTTCGGGATCTGTAGAGCTGCGCATCGATGGATTTGCTCTTCAGTGTTTGGACTCTCAGTAGTGAATTTTACCCCACACTGAACTGAGCGAAACTGAACTGAACTTAATCTCTGAAAACTGAACTGACACTGTTTCAATTCACTATAACCTTGTGAATGTGAAGCTGCTTTGACACAATCTACATTGTATAAGCGCTATACAAATAAAGATGAATTAAATTGAATACATTGAAAAGCAAATTACATAAGAGAGATTACTTTAATGCTTAATTTGTTTTTTTAAACCATTCCAAGTTTAAATGTTGGAACGTTCGAAAGGAATAGTGTAAAGGGGGGATAACTGGGAATAGAACACAGTTGCTTCTACCTTCTACCTGTACAAGACTTTACACGGGTCACTGGAGATTTTGTTGCATATTTAAAATTCAATTTAATTGTGAGTTCAGCGGGCAGTTTTTGAGATACTCTATGCCTAGTATTTTTTCAAAATAGTAGTCACGCGTATATAGTAAATATAATACAAGTTTAGATAAACTTAATATTAAAGAGAAAATATCATTGTTGCAATCGCACTAGGCAACATCGTGACCAATCAGCTGCAGCCTGGGGGCATGCATATTGATGATCCAATGTGGATCGCAAATATTTTGTTGTGACTGGTCTGTTTTACCAATAGGATTTTACACTTAGAGCAGTGGTCGAGAACCAAAAATATGTGGTTCTCCAGCTGTCTAGCTATAATAATAATTATAACCGTCACTAGAAATCAGTTTCTTTCTGAAAATACAACTACAATATCCTTTTTATTGTAATTACTTTTAACAGCAAAATGAATAAGAACTCAGTTAACAGCAAAAGGATGTTTTGACTAATGCACGTGTGCGGCGCGAGGTAACCCTAGGTTTCTATGGTAAGCTCGTGCACGAATGTCAAACAACATTCATGGAGTGGTGATGGTGAAAGGAAAAATTAAATTCAATAAATTGTCATTTCTTCATTCATGGACTCGCTAAACATGTGGTGCTTCATATTTGTTTATTTTTTTTGAGTTGTGCATAGATATAAAATAAAGGTTTTGTTTAATATACAGTATATTCTGTCTGGATCTCAAATCAGATTGGCTGATAGCTGTGCGATACTCTGCAGTAACGGCACTCGTACAGCCTCCTCACCCTTCTGTATTACTCCGCCCACATGACAAGCAGATCAGTAAACTCACTACAGTTTGACAAATATTGCTGCTGTTGGACAACATAATGTACTTTTGAGGCGAGAATGTAGTTGTTTGGATTGCAACCATGCAGTTTATTTACAAGGATAGTGCCTATTTTAAATATTTATTATTTTAGAGTTAGAGCGCATCGGCATCTGTCATACTGAGCAGAGCAAAGATGGTTGACGTTCCGTCACAAGATGGCGACAAGAAACCGAATAATAAGTCCTTAGAGGAGAAAAACTCAGCGTAAATTTCAAACTACAGCTGATCAAATTATTATAAAACTGGTAAATGACTTTGGTTTTGGCTTTTTCAGGGTTAATTATTGTGATCTCCTGATTGCAACAGAGAATTACTCGAAAATCTCTGTAGACTGATGGCATTTCCTGCCGTTCAGCCTTATAACCTTAAAATGTGAGCAAAATCACCTGTTTTATCATCACTGTAGACATTACGGTAAAGAATCATTCAAATACTACTCACTTAAAACTGTTGGGTTAATAATAACATAATATTTTAACCCAATCCATTGAGTTGTTAAGGTTAACCCAACAACTTGGATAACAAAAATAACTAATTTGTTTGGTTATTTTGCCCAAAAGTGGCTCAACCACTAATATCTCAAATATACGTATCATTTCCAAAACAACTGTAGAAATGAACACGGAGGTAGAGAAAGCTTTTATTGCGTATATAGCGTATATAGATCGGCTATGAAGCACACGTTTGTATCATCAAATTAAGAGTGCTGGTGAAACGGATATAAAAAACACGACACGGAGAGGTCATTCAATTAAAAAAAGAAATAAATAAAAAACATTTTTATTGCTTTAGAGCTAAAATAAACTTTATAAGGCAAAAACAACATTACGTACACATATTAATACAGCTGTTCTGTGTCAGTTAAATCAGTTGACTGTTGAAATTTTACATTTTTATCCCAACTGGTCGAGTTAATAAATAACCCAACAAAGGCTAAAAATAACCCAACAAAGCACCAAACATTTAACCTAACTGGTTGAGTTAATAAATAACCCAATAAAGGTTCAAAATAACCCAAAGCAGCAAATATGTTTAACTAACTATTGGGTAAATAAATAACCCAACGTTTTTTAGAGGTGCTGTTCTGATATCAGCTGCAGATGTGAATGAATGGTGGAAGAAAGTAGTTCCTCATACAAAAGGATTTTTAGATTCTCAGTGTTTTGATTTTCTTTCTTATACACACAATTACGCCATTGAACTGTTGTATAAATGCAATACCACACATGTAGAAGTGCGATATGGCTGGGCATTCAGCCGGCAGCCTCGAGCCAACGCATGCCTCCCACCAGTGTCGATATACAGTAGGGGTGGGCGGATCGATCCTAATATCGATAGTATCGATACCAAAGTTGGTATAGATATCGGATTGATAGTAGCTCTCAGAGATAGATACTTTTATTTAAATTTCATCTAATTTACGCTAAAGTACATTGCTCCGGTTTTTCTAAAAGAGCAGACATGTCTCTAAACACACCGCTCCTTTTAGATCTCATATGCACCGTTGCTCCTTCTTGCTCTGCTGTTATTAGTTGTCCTTTCGTCACGTGACTCAGCAGCGCCAAAACGCAAGCACTTTTGGCTGTTCTGAGATGACGGAAAAAAAAGAGAAGTGCTGTTTGGAGTTATTTTACTGCAGTAAACGAAAATATTGCAAACTGCGATGTTTGTAGAAAGTCTATTTGATACTGTGGCAACACCACAAGTCTACACAATCACAGAAATCAACAGAAAAAAAGAGAACACAAGGTGCATCAAAAGGAGAGTAGAGGCAAATCCTCTAGACAGACCCCCAGCAGTGCCAGCCCTGAGACAGAGGTCACTGGCCGAGTCGTTTCGGAGAGGCAATGAATATCCAGGTAGCTAACTACAGTGGTGAAATGAATATTTGAGTAATATAGGACATTCAGTATTAGTTAATGCCAACTTGGAGAAAAGAAAAAAAAAAAAAAAAGTTGAACTTGTTACTTTCATCATCAGGCTGATTAAATAAAGCCTATTTAGTCAGTATACTGTATATACCTGCTATTTATATGAATTATTTTGGAATTAAAAAATATACAGTGGTGGCCAAAATGATTAGAAAGGTAGTTTTTTCACCAGCTAAAAAATGGTTTTAAGGCAGTTATCTTTTGCTGTAGTTTGTTAGTAGGAAATTATAATAAAAAAAAACATTTAAAAACATTTTTAGCTGGTGAAAATACAGGTGTTCTAATAATTCTGGCCACCACTCTATACCATAAACTTAAAATATGAAAATGTCAGAATATCCCTCATTATATACAAGCAACTGTTTGCTCTTTGCTTATAAAATAAGGCGATGTTTAGTGTCTAATGAAAGAGAAACTCTTTATTTTGTTGTTTTGAACGAAACAGTAAACAAAAACTGAAAAAAAGTTTTAAAACATTTGTTCGCCAGTAATAATTTGTGGTCTTTGTCTATTAAAAATGTATTTAAAATGCATATTTGTTTTACAATTATTTGTTTAAAGACACTGAAGTGCTAAAAGAGAAATGGTTTTGTTATTATATTATTGTTTCTGAACAAAAACCCCAGACTGAAGGAAAGTTAAAAAAAATTAATTGTTCTCTAGTAATAAGTTTGTGTTTGCAAATCCAGATCATTACAATAATACAAATGTTTTTATTTGGCTTAAAAGTGTTTTGTCGTGGGTTTTAACAAATGCATTTAATTATAGCTGCTTTGAGAGCATTCAGCTCGTAAATCATCACACACTGTTCTCCCCTACAGAAAAGTACATTTAGGTTCAAGTGCATGCTTTTTAAAGTAAAAGTATCAGTATCGATATCGGCGATACTGGCCCTGTATTTACTTGGTATCGAATCGATACCAAATTTTGCAGTATCGCCCAGCCCTAATATACAGCCACATCACACTGCTACTCGTGTAATAATGCTCATATATACCAATAGCTCTTTAAAAATTGCATTTGCTAAAAAAAAAAAATCAGAAATGGCTCTTTGCTGAAAAAAGGTTCTCGATCCCTACATTAGAGGACTCTCATGAGGAAAAGGAAAAATGGTGTTTGAGGCTCACGATATTAATCAGCTGTGCTTATCCAGATTTTCATTAAATGTGCAAACATCATTTCTGCATTTTGTCAAATTAGTTCTGCTCTTGTATTTGCACAAAATGTCTTCAGGTATTTTATTTATTTATTTCAAAAGTTTGGAAGCATAGTAAGGCTGCTTTTTTACAATAGTAGTGAGATGATTATATGATGATGATCTACGGATTATCTATAAAAAGCTGCATAACATGACTAATTTAAAGATGACATCATTTCTGTTAATGAAAATTCATTTAGATTTGGACCCCATGCAATTCTCAGCTAAAGCTATACTGTGAGGTGTACATTTTTTATTACTAATATTACATGTGCAAAACGTGGGCACAACAGGTGTTATTACTGTATAATCTGTAGAACAAAGTGTTCCCTCTAATGTTAGTCTGCATAACCATAACAACCAGTAATCTTTTGACATCTGAGTGATTATCACATCCATCCACTTCTTGTTTGCTTTTTGTATTGAAAATTACACATTTTATTGTAAAAACTAAATCAGGATCATTCTCTGTATTTCAATTTAGAAATATTACGGTGCGTCTTAAGACTGAATGCAGTTGTGTAGGTGGGTCCTGAAATGAAAAGGTTCGGGAACCCCTGAGCTAATGGAGCGACACAGACCTGCGCAAACATTTGAAGGATGAAAGGCAAACCTGGGAACACAAAGTTCTGAGGTATTTTTTCACACAGTATGTTGCACATGCAGCTCGTTTTCAGGAGCAAAAGGGACCTCACATCTTCAATACAGTGATGCTGGACCCCTACATAGTGAACTGCCTTGTAAGCAACATTACTGACATGGAAAAAGTTGCTGTGACATAGCCCTTTCTGAATGTTTGATAGAAAAAGTTTCAAGAAGCCTTGAAAAGAGAAACCGAATCGATCCAGGAATTTTTCACTCCGTTAGAGCCCTCCAAAATAAATGAAGAGCCAGCTTGTAAGACACTAGTTCTTTCAGCACTGAAAATTAAATGATTAAATAATCATAACACTGATTTATATTACTATATTGATACTGAAGAATGTTAAATATTTAACATCTCATATTGTTGCTGCTTATTTCCATGCAAAAAAGATCAGAGGAAATAAAATGGCACTGAATGTAGAAAATCCAGCAGTGCCCTTGTCTAATATGTTTGCAGTCTGCTGCCAACAGAAGATATTACTTTAAGGTCGTTAACACTTGGGTATAAATTATTAACATAACCAACTTATTTCATTGATCAAGTGAGCTCAGCCCATTAATAAAAATGACTTCAAACTAAATCGAAGGACAAACTTGTGACGTGCCATCTTAAACAATATGACACCAGAAATAAAGTTTGTCTGGAATTAATGTAAGGGATAAAGCTTGCTTGGACTGCAAACAACTTTGTACATCACTGTGGTGATGATGTAATATGTGGGTGTGGCTATGAAGCCCCATCTGCTTTGACAAGGTCCCTTTAAGGAAAGTCATTTCACTCGGCTGCCATCTTTGAAACGCCTCTCGGGAAGTATGCTCGGGGCATTCTGTCTGAATGGGGAAACATCAAATTCTCCAAAACTGCTTGCCAAGCTTACAATTGAATTTTATATTAGGAATCACCAATAAAATTAAATAACAACCGTGTCTTTAGTTTCATTTCTAAACATCCAAATCACACAAAATCTGCAGAAACTCACATCTGGTCTGAGGCCCTCGCCCGGAGAATTGTCAGTCTACAGCGATCAATGATTGGCTCCTGTACTAGAAGGCGGGCTTTATTCACCATGTAGTGATCGATGATTGGCTCCTCTACTAGAAGGCGGGCTTTATTCACCATGTAGTGATCGATGATTGGCTCCTGTACTAGAAGGCGGGCTTTATTCACCATGTAGTGATCGATGATTGGCTCCTGTACTAGAAGGCGGGCTTTATTCACCATATAGTGATCGATGATTGGCTCCTGTACTAGTAGGCGGGGCTTTATTCACCATATTGACAGTTACTTTTCCCCATTCAAAAAGATACGAGTGACTTGTCTTGTGTATTCTATAGTCTTTGGCTTGACCAATATCCCGCTCTCCCCTGTGAAGGGTAAAGTCTAGATCGTATACGCGGCCAGCCGGAAGTGCGATATGCACATTAATAAAGCGGCATTTTTTCATGACACCGTATAACAATAATGAATATTTTTACACAACTGTGACGGTTGGGTTTAGGGTTGGGGTGGGGGTAGGGGTTAAATAATACAATTTATTGGGTAATTTAATAGATAAGATAAATAAAACTCGGTACAACTACTGTTTTTACGCTTCTGTGACGGTTGGGTTTAGGGTTGGGGTGGGAGTAGACGATAATAAAATACAATAAATCAGAAATTTCATAAATAACATAAATAATTCTCGTTAACTTCCGGCCGCAAACGTATCCGATCTAGCAACAACCCCTGTGAAGCTAATACGGAAGTAACTGAAACTGCAATGGGTTGTTTTCAATCACGTGGTTCTGGTAACGTGCGAAATTCAGATGGAGGGCAGGAAGTAAAAAAACTGAACAGGAGACAGAGGAAAGTCCGTATTTTTGCAATTTCTACCATATTTCAAAGAAGATATGAATAGAAAATAACCACATATGCTGGCCAGGATTCTCATATCATGAAGAGAGCCGGGTTTTCTACTGAACTAAAATATATTTGCCTGTAATCGGAGCGAGTCTTACTGTATAATTATGTTACATGGCAAATACTATAGTAAATACTATGGTGTTTAGAAGCATACTATAGATAATTACTTGAATTAAACTGTCATTGTAATTATATTGTTGCAGTACAACACAACTGTAATAATAAACAAATTATTCAATAAGCTTCAGTTTTCTACGCTATAACCACAATGCACCACAGTTTACACTAACGTTACAGCATTTATTACAGTTGATCAGTTTACTATGCTAAAGTATTCGGTAGCATTCATTATCAAAGAGTTGTACACATTATACACTTTACTGTGTGGTTTAAAAACATGTTTATTATAAATTACTATAGTTTTCCCCCATGCGGATATCTTCCAGAAAACAGATGAAAGCATACAAAAGTGTGGACGCATAGTCTACATCACAGGTGTCAAAGCCAGTTCCTCAAGGGCCGCAGCCCTGCACAGTTTAGTTCTAACCCTGCTTCAACACACTTACCTGTAGGTTTCAAACAAGTCTGAAGGACTCAATTAGTTTGATCAGGTGTGTTTAATTAAGGTTGGAACTAAACTGTGCAGAGCTCCGGCCCTCCAGCAACTGGCTTTGACACATGTGGTCTACATTATTGTTTATTTATTTATTTTTGTAAGAGGGAAAAGTGCTCCACAATAATAGGCGTATGGTTTTGTTGGAATGGTTGCATTTCTTTTTTTGCTCTGTCGATAAACTTACTATCAACAAACACTCACCGCTGCTCCGCATCTCGATGTTCACGTTACAGTTATTTATTCTGCCGAAACACCAGCCTGATTTCACGAGGAAACTAAGTATTTTACGTTTTGTCAGTTTAGTGGCTAATTCGTACGAGTTCATTCGAACAAAAATGTACGATTTTAAAAAGGAGGCGTGGCAATTAACCCCACCCCTAACCGTCATTGGGTGATGAGCAAATCGTACTAATTTGTATGAATTAGATTGTACGAATTCATACGAATTAGCCACTAAATCAAAAAGTTACGAATTGCCGTGTGATTGCGTTGGAAACACCAGTAAAGACTTGGATTATTGCAAAACAAGATGGAGATTTCATTACAGCGATTACATGGCAGGGTACGTTATTTATATTCTCCTGGATTTTGTATAAGTGTGGTGGTGTTTGTATCTGACTTTTATATAACATTAACATATTTATACACAGTTAGGCCTGTATATAATCTTTAATGGTGCTGTCAAACGAATTATCACGTTTAAAAACAGTTTGTACATGGATGTATTGAAAAAATGTTTAACAAGCTGCCCACAGTGCATTCTGGGATTGTTCTTTCCTATTATGCCATCAATAGTGCTGCCGTCTACCTTTTGTTTTCATATTGAGAGTGCACATATAAAACTACCTCTTGCCAACAAGCTAAAAGTGTTTTTACAATTACAGTTTAATCGACAGATCAGATGCATCTTCTTTTCAATAACCTCTGAGAACACACAATTGCTCTTCCTTTGTTAGAAATGACACGAAAATCTTTACATACCAAAGACGCTCCTCTAGAGTCGATAACCTGCTGTGGAAAAACATAAGCAAGCAATGCACTGCTGTACGGTGTTTACAGTATATAAGAGTGCAGAGTTCTCTGTGATTAAAGCAAGACACTGCAGGCAAAAACACTGGATATTTATGCACTCGTCAATTTTCATCCCTTTAGCTTTTCTTAGTTTATTTCTGTTTGATGTAAAGAAAGCTTACAATACACTCACATGTCACTTTATTAGGTACCCCTGTCCAACTGCACGTTAACGCAAAGTTCTAATCAGCCAATCACAGGGCAGCAACTCAATGCATTTAGGCATGTAGACATGGTCAAGATGATCTGCTGCAGTTCAAACCGAGCATCAGAATGGGGAAGAAAGGGGATTTAAGTGACTTTGAAGGTGGCATGGTTGTTGGTGCCAGATGAGCAGGTCTTAGTATTTTAGAAACTGATGATCTACTGGGATTTTTACGCACAACCATCTCTAGGGTTTACAGAGAATGGTCAGAATAGGAGAAAATATCCAGTGAGTGGCAGTTCTGTGGGCGCAAATGCCTTCTTGCTGCCAGAGGTCAGAGGAGAATGGCCAGACTGGTTCCAGCTGATAGAAAGGCAACAGTAACTCAAATAATCACTCGTTACAACCGAGGTCTGCAG
This sequence comes from Danio kyathit, assembly GCA_903798195.1. Classification (NCBI taxonomy): domain Eukaryota; kingdom Metazoa; phylum Chordata; class Actinopteri; order Cypriniformes; family Danionidae; genus Danio; species Danio kyathit. The sequence continues at coordinate 60,915,677 of LR812534.1, forward strand.
AAGAGCACCTCTGAACACACAACACGTCCAACCTTAAGCAACAGAAGACAACACCAGGTACCACTCCTGTTAGCTAAGAACAGGAAACTGAGGCTACAATTCACACAGGCTCACCAAAATTGGACAACAGAAGATTGGAGAAACGTTGCCTGGTCTGATGGGTCTCGATTTCTGCTGCAACATTCAGATGATAGGGTCAGAATTTGACGTCAACAACATGAAAGCATGGATCCATCCTGCCTTGTATCAACGGTTCAGGCTGGTGGTGGTGGTGTAATGGTGTGGGGGATATTTTCTTGGCACACTTTTGGGCTCATTAGTACCAATTGAGCATCGTGTCAACGCCACAGCCTGCCTGAGTATTGTTGCTGACCATGTCCATCCCTTTATCTGATGGCTACTTCCAGCAGGATAACGCGCCATGTCAAAGTGTGAATCATCTTTGACTGGTTTCTTGAACATGACAATGAGTTCACTGTACTCAAATGGCCTCCACAGTCACCTGTTTTAAATCCAATAGAGCACCTTTGGGATGTAGTGGAACTGGAGATTCACATCATGGATGTGCAGCTGACAAATCTGCGTGACCAAATGTCACCAAAAGTGTCAATATGGTCCAAAATCTCTGAGGAATATTTCCAGTATCTTGTTGAAAAGAACATGCAAACTCCAGCTGGGACTCGAACCAGCGACCTTCTTGGTGTGAGGTGAATTCTCGGGCTCAGTCATAAATCTCCACTTCAGCAGCTCTTACATTCACCAAACTTCAGTTTTACCCTGGATTCTGAAGGTTTTAGAGATGGATTTGCTAATACATAATTTGTCTAATTACTGTATATACATTTAATTCTGTATATAATTGAATTCATTATACTGAGATCCCACAAGTAAAAACCTAATTCTAATGTGAATTTTAAAAAAAATTAAAAATATCTATATAAAAAAGGTAAATTTCAAGTTTGAATTTTAGACAAAAAATAATTTCAAATTGGGGAACATCAAATGAAACGATGCCTCATTTGCATATTTAAAAAGTGGTTATATATGGTGATAATTTAATTGTTTTACCCTATTTGCCTGCAGTGATTTGCTCTTAAAAATATAGTTCACCCAAAATTCTAATTTACTCACCATTTACTCTCCCTCAAATGGTTACAAACAACAGAAGACATTCTGAAAAAAGCCTAAAACCTGTAACTATTGATTTTCATAAGAGGAAAAAACACTATAAGAGTCAATGGTAACAGGTTTCCAACATTTTTCAAAATATCTCGTTCAACAAAAGATATAGAAACAAACAAAAAACAACAAAAAAGCTGAAAACTTGTAACCATTGACTCTTATAGTGGAAAACAAGAAATACAATAAGACAGATAATGTTTACAGGTGTCAACATTCTTCAAAATATTTTTAGTGTTCAACAAAAGATAAACAACCCTAACCACTGACTTTCATAGAAGAAAAAAAACAAATACTATAGGAGTCAATGGTTACAGGTTAACATTTAAAAAAATATCTTTAGTGTTCAACAAAAGATAAAAAAACAACAGAAAACAACAACAAAGCTGAAAACCTGTAAGCATTGATTGAATAGAAGAAAAAACATTATAGGAGTCAGTGGCTACAGGTTTCCAACATTCATTAAAATATATTTTCCATTGAACAAATGATAAACAAAAAACAACAACAAAATAAGCTAAACACCTGCAACTATTGACTTATATAGCAGACAAAAGCATACCATGGGTGTCAATGGTTACAGGCTTCAAAATATATTCTGTTCATCAAAAACGAAAACCTGTAACCACTGACTTTCATAGCAGAAAAAAGAAATACTATAGGAGTCAACATTCTTCAAAATATCTTCTTTTGTGTTCAACAAAAGACAAACAAAAAAACAAAATCAACAAAAAAAGCTGAAAACCTGTAAGCATTGACTTCCATAGAAGAAGAACAAAACAAATACTGTAGGAGTCAATGGTTACAGGTTTCAACATTCTTCAAAATATCTTCTTTTAGGTAAAAAAAAAAAAAAAAGATTTAAAAAAAGCTGAAAACCTGTAACCATTGACTTCCATAGAACAAAAAAAACAAATACTATATGAGCCAATGGTTACAGATTTTTAACATACTTCAAAATATCTTCTTTTGGGTTAAAAAAAAAAAAGATTTAAAAGAAACCTGAAAACCTGTAACCATTGACTTCCATAGAACAAAAAATAAAAGCTATAGAAGTCAATGGTTATAGGTTTTAACATACTTCAAAATATCTTCTTTTGTGTTCAACAAAAGATAAACAAACAAACAAAAAATCTACAAAAAAAGCTGAAAACCTGTAAGCATTGACACCCACAGAAGACAGAAAATCAAATAATTTAGGAGTCAATGGTTACAGGTTTCATCATTCTTCTCAAATCATATTTTGTGTTCAACAAAAGAAAGCAACTCATGAAAGTTTGAAACAAGAAACAGTAAATGACAAAATGTGTAGCTTTGGGTGAACTGACCCTTTAAAACCAACACCCAGAGACATCCAGTGCACAAACCCAGTGTGAAAGCACATCTTAAAAGTGAAATGAAGAGAATTACCAGTTCATTTCCAGCAGTTATTCCTGTGACTCTCCGGCTGCAACTCAGATAATGAATAAACAACAAGCACAGCAATGAGAGATGCATCATTTTATTGCACACATTTAAAAAAACATAACAGTGCACAAGATCTCTCCTGGAGCTGATTATGATGGTGTGTTGCTGTTGAGTGATGGTGAAAGGCTGTGGAGCTGCTCATATTTCAGCTCTCTCTCTCTCTCTCTCTCTCTCTCTTCAGCTGCTGTTGCTCTGCAGAGCTTCTGCCATGAACAGTTTGCCAAGGTTCTGTGAGGTGAACTCCTTAATGTTCTGACAGTAGTTGTTGATTTGTCCTTGTGAAGAGAAGCAGAAGGAAACAAATAAATTATATACAACAAGACGGAGCCATATTGATTATTCAGATGGAATGACTATTTGCACTGGGGAGTAAAAATGGCACAGGCCACATTGAACTGCTACTTGAAGCTACGGTCAGAGAAGCCAGACAAAACTAGTTGAGAAAAAAATTTGTTTTTAGTCATGGAGATGGCCTGAAGCAATATTTCTCCATCGGAAATACCTGGTTTAGGTCAAAAGACTGGCTTGTGATATATAAATGAGGTGTTTTATGTTGTAAGTAAAGGAGACATGTGAGGTTTTTATAATTAGCCTTGTGAATTCTGCTTGTTTGATATGTCAAGGTAATGGTGTTTAATTGGCTAACGGATGAGGCTTTACTGTTAGTGTGTGAATGACTTTTAATGGTCTTGGTGCATCAGCTGGAAGAGACTGAAAACTGTAAACAAATCAATCAAGCTTTTGTGTTGTGAGAGTTTCAAGATCATAACCCAAATGAACAACTAATAGTATGAATAATAAATAGCTCTATTGAGAATTACTCATTTTAATGAAACAATTTCTTATCAAATATTTACAAAAGTTTTTAAATGCCTGTTATTTTAGGATCAGAGAAATAGTTCAATATTTAATAGTTTGAATTTAGTTTCTGTTCTTTTGGGGGTAATAATTAGTGGTGTAACGGATCACAAATCTCACAGTTCGGATCACATTATGGTTTGAGTCACAGATGGGACCATTTTTCAGATGAGCCAAAAAGGGGAGGAGACAAACGTAATTTACTTTCCATTTATTACAAAAACTACTGCAAAACAATTTTGGTTTTAACAAACAGAACTTAGAAGCTGTAATTTTATAAAAAATAGACTGAAGAAATAATCAGCTGAATAAAAATAAACTGTGAATTATTCAGTGCTGTGGCTACTATGCTGCTGATGACGCTAAATGTAGAAATCGAACATCATAATTTGTACAACACATTTATTTTTTAGTCTCATATTTAATAAATGACTCAGCTATTCACTCATAAAACTTCATGTTTCATTGCTAGATGATCATTTTTGAAGAATTATTCAGTGGCATATTTGTGATGGCTGATTGTCGCCACCTTTTGGTTATATAATGTAATTGCTGCCTACAACTTTCACTTTTGAGCATCAAGTTAAACACTTATGATGGAAATCTTAACCTTTACCATAAACATCAGTGGTTAGATCTGAACTATAAACTGTTATCCCAGTGCTTCTGAGTTATCTGACTGTTTGTAAGCTAAAGACTTTTATCAAACACAGACTTGAATGCAGCGATTCGAAGGATTAATAAACATATGCCACACATCACCATCATGTATAAATTATGTTGCATGAGTGTTGAGATCTTAATCTTTAACAATTAATCGTGCAGCTTACACTGAATGCATTAATGCAGGCTAAACAAGTAGTGACAGAAATAATATAGTCTTGGTGTTTAATAACCTAAGAAACCCACCTACCTAACCTACCACAACTTCTTCCGCCATCATTATATTTTACAGGAAAGCCTAAATGCTTTCATACATGGGATTTGAATGACGTGAGAGGCGATCTCTCTGTGATCGTTACAAATTTAGGATCAATTACCAGTGAAAAAATAAAAAATTGTATTAATCCATGGGTCATGTGTGTTCTGAACAGTGAGTTGTGTCCGTACGAATCCCAGATCAACCGTGATCCGTTACACCCCTACTAATAATATTTTCTTTATTTTTATTAGTTTCTTATTTTCTCTTTTTAATGTTTATCATTTTTTATTTGTCTTTCTCCTTTAAAAGTGTCAGTGTTATTTTAGTTGAGTTACTATCCGTTTCAGCTAATGCTTTACAATATATTGTTTCAGCATCAATATTGCGATGTGATCATTCACAATAGTCACTTCACAGGACTTGCAATGTTGAGTTTGTAATATCATAATTGATCATTTGCTTGTGTTTGATGCCTGTGATTGTATAATGACTTTAAAAGCATTCAGATATAAGAAATTGTACCATTTTTCACCATAACTATGATTAGTTTTATTGAATTATTTTTTATCATTCAGTAACTGTACTTGAATACGGTTAGACTCAGGAAAGGATAACACACTTTATTTCAATTGTATCTTTTTCTAGATTATATTAATAAATTGTTACGCATGAAAATAACACATGCAAATACAGAAATGCACTGCAAACAGCACAGAACACAATGAAAATGTGCCGGGGGACCCCAAAACTTGTATAGATTGTTTATTAGATTTTATGGAGATGCACCTCACTGCAGAATCATCCCAATTCATCTAACATTATACATTCACTCCAAATAGAGATATTACATCACGGGGTGAAACTGTATTATATTGGAAATAAAAAAAATATCGTGCAGCTCTAGTTCCAACTGTTTTGACTAGTTTATTATTTATTTTCTTTTATATTAACAGATATTTCTTAACTTCTCTATTTGTATCAGTTTGTTATTTACTTTTTTTTTCTTGACACATTAAATGATTGAGTGTTATTTTAGAATTGAGATATTATTTGTTCTCAGTTACTGGTTTTAACCATTTATCTTTTTTATATTTCTTTTAACAAAAATATAATTTATTTATTTGATTTATCCTTTAAAAGTGTCTGTTTTTTGTAGGGGTGTGATGAGATGCTTACTCCACAAGACAAGCCGAAACACGAGATTGGGTTCACGAGAACGAGATGAGATTTTTACACTTTATGAAATACACGTCTTTTATTTAACTGACGGAAAAGTAAATAAATAAAAAAAAAAAAAATCATAAATAAATCACGAAAATACAAAATTATTTAGGTGCATTTTTTTTTTTGTTTTTTTGTTTTTTTAAATCTACTTAAGGCTGGCTCACACTGTGATTTTTTTATAATCCTGAACAATTGTAGCATGTCAGACCCCACGAGCATGGCTCCCATCTTACACTGTAAGATCTCAGCTGTCATAACATCAGACTGAACGACAATGAAGACGCACGGAAGAATCCACCCGCAACACTTTCACTATCCCATGTTCTGAAATGGTTCCTCGCAGCAAACAAACAATCTGTAGTGCCAATTTTGCACACAGCACGCCTCAATAATAAATCTTTTGACATTTCCCCGCGGTCATTTAAATTGTTGCATGGATTGCATCATCAGATTTGGCGCTCCTATTGGTTCTTGGATTGACACGCATCACAGCTGTTGCCACACTGCAGAAAAGTGTCTGAAATCTTCTGACAATGCCAGAACGTCATCAGAGGGAAAATCTGATCACAACGGGCATTAATGTCAAACCAACGATCAAAGAGCACAGATTTTAGCCCAGGATTTCAGGAATCTTTTAAGATTTCCAAATTTGTCTCAGATGACAAATCGAGGCAGAAATCTCACAGTGTGAGCAGGGCTTAACATGATGAATGTTATTTTACTTCTATTTTAATAAATTATGCCATAGAGTACATGCAAACACTGCTAAATATTTAGCTTTAAACTCTACTGACTACTGAGCTGCTGGATGCGAGTATGAAGTAAGGACTGATAGGAGAAAGCTGATTTAATTTGATACCGCACGCTCAATAAAAAGAAAACTTGCGTTTCGTCTGGCTGGCATAAATGACGACGATAATGACAGGTGTGTATCTCCAGGAGTTCAGTGTGTGTGTGCGTGCACTCAAAAAAGATGAAAGATGATTGTGTCTGTGGTGCTTTACTGAATCGGTAGGTGCAGAGAACAGCCGTGTGTGTGTGGTGTGTGTGTGTGTGTGTGTGTGTGTGTGTGTGTGTGTGTGTGTGTGTGTGTGTGTGTGTGTGTTTGTGAGCGTGTATGACTTATCCTTTTGCAAAATGCGGCTAAAAGTCCTCCACAAAGGTAATAGTTTGATTACGGAGTTTACATGTCTGCACAGCTCTTCAATAATGCGACTAAAATAGGAATATTTCACTCTTAATTTGATTTGTTTACGATGATTATGACTTTAAGCATATCTAAAGTGCTGTTCCATCGCATGGTTCATTTGTGCAGCAGCAGTTGTAGCAGCTTCTGCTTTTGGACGCGTCAACCTTTAAACTCGGTGAAAAATGCGGTTACGTCACACCTGCCCAAGCAAACAAGTGATGCGCAACACCGAGGCAGCCCAGTTTGCCATGTGTGTGCAAAGCATTGATTTGCGGTTCAAATCTATTCCTGCCGCTAATCTTCAGTGCTAAATAAACCCTCATGCTCCATTATAGCATCACAACACACAAGACAACTTTTCACCTCAATGAGAAATCTTGTTGCGATTTAGTCTTGCAAGGTCTCGTAGCCCAAGATCTCGTCACACCCCTAGTACTTTAGTCTTTCGCTACTAGTTTTTATTTAAGGTTTAAATTATTAAGTCATGCTTTAATTTAATTGTAAGGTTTGTTATATTTTATTTTAAGTAATAATGGTTCTATAGTAAACAATAACCCTGTTATTACTTGACTAGCTAAGAACCATGAAGCCCCTGACTACATTTTGAAATGGACAAAATGAAATTTAATTAAACTCCATTAATCACATTGGAAAGAATATATTGACAAGCTCAGCACTTAATCATCCTCTTTCAGAGCTGATGGTTGTCCGATACGCGTTGGCGATCTCGTTTAGGATAAGAACATGGTGTGGAGATTTAAGACCTGCAGTTATTCCCCATCCCCATTTAAACGGATCCATTCATTGCTGAATTGATCAATTCCTGGATCAATTCCTCCAGACAGAGGAGGGTAAATCTGTGCGTGAATACAGAGCAGCAGTACCTGAGATGAGGAGCGTGTCCATGCGTGGAGGAGCCTGAGGAGCTTTGAACATCTTACTGATGTCTTCTTCTGGCAGAGGAGGCTCTCCACGACTCTGCCGCTGCGCATTCTCCTGCTGACGCCTCTGCTGATACTGGACAAACAACAACAGTGGAGGATATCAGAGGAGGAAACACAGCAAATATACAGACACACATCTTTACATGGAGGGACCAGAGAAGGGTTATCAAAAATACTGAGGTTTCAATACGCATCCATCGCTTTCATGACCATTTCATACTATGAAAATTAATGCTGAGCTACAAATGTATATGACCAGTAAAAATGCAAGAAAAGGAGAAATGAAAAAGGAAAGAAACAAGAAAGAAAGAAAAGAAAATGACAAAAAAGAAAAAGGAATAAATGAAGGAAAGAAGGAAAGAAAGAAAGGAAGAAAAAGGAAAGCAGCAAAGGAAGCAAAAAGAGAAACGAAAGAAAAAGAGAACAAGAGAAAAGAAAAAAAAAGAGAACGAACAAGGAAAGAAAAGAACAAGACAATAGAAAGAACAGAAAATAAGGAAAGCAAACAGCAAATAAAGCAAGAGAAAAGGGAAAAATAATAAGAAAGAAAGAAAGAAAGAAAGAAAGAAAGAAAGAAAGAAAGAAAGAAAGAAAGAAAGAAAGCAGCAAATAAAGCAAAAAGAGAAACAAGATAAGATAAAAAAATGGAAAAAGAAAAGAAAGAAAAATAGGAAAAAGAAGAAAAAAAAGAAAGAACAGGAAATGAAAGCAAAGAAAACAGTAAATAAAGCAAAAAGATAAGATAAGAAAAAGAAAAAAGAAGATAGAAAATGGAAAAAACTAAGAAAAAGAAAAAAGGAGAAAAAAGAAATAGGAAAAGCAGCAGCAAATAAAGAAAGCAAAAAGAGAGAAAAAAATAAGAAAGAAAAATAAAAAACAGGAAATAAGGAAAGCAAAAAGAAGAAAAAGAGAAAAAGAAAAGAAAATAAGGAAAGAAAACAGCAAAGAAAGCAACAATATAAAACAAGAAAAGACAAAATAAAACAAGAAAAAAAGAGAAAGGATGAACAAGAAAATAGACAAAGAAAAAGAAAGAAGTGAAAGAAAAGAGAAACAGAAAATAAGCAAAAAACAGCAAATAAAGAAAGAAAAGAGAAAGATAGAGGAAAAAAAGAAAAAGGAAGGGGGAGAAAGAAGGAAAAAGGAGAAAGAAATTAGGAAAGGAAAGAAAGCAGCAAATAAAGCAAAAAGAGAACGCAAAAACAAACCAGAAAGAGAAAAGAACAAGAGAAAACAAGAAAAGAAAAAACAAGAAAAAAAGAAGAAAAGTAGAAAGAAAAGAGAAAAAACAGGAATGAAAGCAAAGAAAACAGCAAATAAAAGAAAAAGAAAGTAAAAGAACAAGAAAAAAGAAAGAAAACAAAGACAAAAGAATGAACAAGAAAAAAGAAAAGGAGGAAAATAGAACGAAAGCAAAGAAATGAAAGAGTAAGGAGAAAACAAGAACAAAAATAAAACAAAACAATCCACTAAAATAATCAAATGGGAATAAAAGACTAAAACAGAAAGAAAAAATGAGCAAATAAATAAGAAAAAAACAGAAAGACAAAAGACATGAAAGAATAAGAGAGGGGCGTTAAGAAATGAAGAACAATAAGATAATTAAAAAGCAAAGCAAATAAAGAGGGTGAACACAAATGCATAACGAGTAGAACTCATTTACAAGAAAATAAGCAAGTAAAAAACTGGAAGAAAAGTTCAACATTACAAGTAAAGAAAAAGCCTATAAGAAAAATCCAACAATGAACACGTTTGTATAAATAAAACTGAAGAAAAACTAAAAAGCCATCAAACCCCCCTGTGAAACCCCAAACCGTAACACACATTCACACTAGAATTAATAAAGGAGAGAAAGTGTGATCTTCCACCCACTCCAATGCACACTGTGGACAATCCAGCAGCAGAGTTTAGGACTCAAGAGCAAACCTAAAGACAGGATGATCTGACATTTCTGAAACAGCACAGCTTGACAAGTCCAACATTAGCCCTAGATTTGTCAAACACTCCCAAACCTTTCTTTCTCTCAAAGGTGCACTAGATCAGCTTTTAATACTTGGTATTTCACAAAAAAAAAAAAGGATGAGAGAAATTCATATATATATATATATATATTAGTGGTGGGGCCGTTAACGTGCTGCGTTAACGCAAGACTCTTATCGCGCGATAAAAAAAAAAAAAAAAAATATCGCCGTTAATCTATTCTCAAAGTTGGGTTGGGAGCTGGATCTATTCTACACAAGCTATGATGACTTTGACCTGGATATTCAGCTTAGTGACATTTAAAGACTTAACTAATAAGGCAAGTGAGGGTAATTAGGCAAATCACTGTATGACAATGTTGTGTTCTGCAGACAAAAAAAAATAGCTTAAACCTGCTTTTATTCTAGCCTAAATAAAAATTTGTTACTTTTGTAACTAGTAACCAGTGTTAGGTTACGTATTACAGGTAACGCGAGTTTCAGTTGAAGTCAGAATTATTAGCCCCCTTTGAATGTTTTTTTCTTTTTTAAATATTTCCCAAATGATGTTTAACAGAGCAAGGAAATTCTCACAGTATGTCTGATAATATTTTTTCTTCTGGAGAAAGTCTTATTTGTTTTATTTCGGCTAGAATAAAAGCAGTTTCAATATTATTTGCCCCTTTAAGCTAAATTTTTTTTTCAATAGTCTACAGAACAAACCATCATTATACAATAACTTCCCTAATTACCCTAACCTGCCTAGTTAACCCAATTAACCTAGTTAGGCCTTTAAATGTCACTTTAAGCTGTATAGAAGTGTCTTGAAAAATATCTAGTCATATATTACTTACTGTCATCATGGCAAAGATAAAATAAATCAGTTTTTAGAAATGAGTTATTAAAACTATTATATTTAGAAATGTGTTGAACAAAATCTCTTCGTTAAACAGAAATTGGGGAAAAAATAAACAGGGGGCGAATAATTCAGAGGGCTAACAATTCTGACTTCAACTGTGTGTAATATTATTACTTTTTTTTAAGCAACAATTAGAGTAATGCATTACTTTAAAAAACTAAGTCATAATATTTGAGTTACTTTTCTGAAAATGTAACGCGAGTTACATTTTGGTTTAATTAATTAGCGTTTAATAAATAAATTGTTGAATTAAAATGAAAGTAGTCACAATGAAACATGCAGTCAATAAGAGAATGTGTTTATTATTTTGAACGCATCGAAGAAAAGGACAGTACAAAAGTAGCAAAAGCATTGCTTTACACTTTCTGTAAAATCTGTATATAGGGCATGAAGAGCTCGGGGGTCAGGAAGTTCTCAGATAACATCCTAAAATGTTTTTTTTAAAGGTAAATGTAGGTTATACAGTGCGTTGTTAATATTAATTCTGAAAGAGATCAAGCCCCACCCAGGTAATAAAAAGTAACTGAAAAGTAACAATGCATTAACTAATGCAACTAGTTACTTTTTTAGGGAATAACTCAATATTGCAACGCATTACTTTCAAAAGTAACTTTCCCCAACACTGCTAGCAACTATAAGTACTTTTTGAGGTCATATGAAGTGCATTGAAACGCACAATTTATTTTTATTCGATGTTTGCTGTAAACATGAAGAGATGGTGAGAGTGTGGCTCCTCCCCTTTTTTTAAACAGCCAATAGCGTTTTGTTTTATCACCGCTCTGCCAGTGAGAGTGATTAAGCTCAAGAGCATCAAATGAGAAGCGTCTTAAAGGGGGCGGAGCATGTCAGACACTACAGAGCATTTGATTGGTCAGAAGATTTAATGAAAAACTCAAGTATGAGGTGACGTGAATAAAACAGTTTATCCATTTAGGCGGAAGTGACAAACTACAAGCTTTACATGTTTATATCAGTTTTAGATCTGCTAAACGGGAATTTTGTCTGTTTTGGTGCACACCAGCTTATACAGTAGATATCCTAAAAACTAGCTTATACTAACATCTAAACAAGGTTATTCTAATATCATGAAACCTTTAAGGTAGCGTGTCCCTAGATTTGTCAAACTCTCTTTCTTTCAAGGTGCAGTAGATCAGCTTTTAATATATGACATTTCACAAAAAAAACCATAAGAGAACTTCATATCCTATTAGACTGTGGACTTATGTCACCATTGAGGATACTGGGCATTTTAGTGGAAATTAGGCATATGATTTAGGAACGCAAACTGCCAACACAGCGGCGATTCTCTCTGATATGAGCTGGTGATGGATGCGGGTCATTTGGTTTGTATGGTTCACCGGGGGCCGGCGCTGAGATGATCGATGACAGCAGTAATTACGGCAGATTTCAGAGAGGCTGATATAGGGGCCGCTGTGTTGACCTGATGGTGACCGAGTCGTGGGTTTGGCCTCATTTATGGTGCCGTTTGAGGGAACCCTTTAAATTTCTTTGAAAGCCTCAACCATGCTGTCAAACTGGAAGTGCTAATGGTGTAATAAACAGTGCGGGTCTCGCTGGAGAAATGGCCAGATGATTGCAGAGAGAGCGGTTTCTTTCTGGAAGAAAGCAATGCTTTTCAATGTACTAATGAGGCAAGAGCAACAGCACAAAGGCATTGGAGGAATATTTCACTCTAAAGTACAAATCAAGTTACATAACGGCAAGTTGCTTAGTAGTTGGATGACTTGGAGGAACTTATAAAGAGAAGTTTAATAGGTAGGTAATTCTGTATAACAATAAAAGACAAACAGAACAATCGAAATAAGCTAACTAATTTAAAGAATATCAATTAAATAATGATGAATGCAATAAATCAAATGTTTATAAATAGAGAAATCTGTATTTACAAAAATAAAATAAAAAAATTAAATGTATAACAATGTGTTCTCTATAACAAAACAAAAATAGGGGGGAACAAAAAAAATAGTTAAAACATAAATGATTAATGCAATAAACAAATGTTATAAATAGAGAAATCTGTATATTCTGTAAAAATACATCTTTATTAAACATTAAAAAAGCGAAAAAAAATTATAGAAAAAAGCAAAACAAACAACTAAAAATATGAAGGATGATAAATACAAATACATTAAGAAAATGTTAACAGAGACTAAAAACTAACAAAAAAAACAAAAATGATATAAATAAAAAGCATTTTAATATTGTGTATACCATCATAGTATTTAGAAATATTCTGAATAAGCTTAACATAAACACACACATAAACAGTTTAAGTCAGAATTATTAGCCCCCTTTGATTTTTGTTTTCTTTTTTAAATGTTTCCCAAATGATGTTTAACAGAGCAAGGACATTTTCACAGTATGTCTGATAGTATTTTTTCTTCTGGAGAAAGTTTTATTTGTTTATTTCGTCTAGAATAAAAGCAGTGATTAATTTTTTTTTAAAACCATTTTAAGGTCAAAATTATTAGCCCCTTTAAGCATTTTTTTTTCCGATAGTCTACAGAACAAACCATCATTATACAATAACTTGCCTAATTACCCTAACCTGCCTAGTTAACCTAATTAACCTAGTTAAGCCTTTAAATGTCACTTTAAGCTGTATAGAAGTGTCTTGAAAAATATCTAGTCAAATATTATTTACTGTCATCATGGAAAAGATAAAATAAATCAGTTATTAGAAATGAGTTATTAAAATTATTATATTTAGAAATGGGTTGAAAAAAAATCTTCCGTTAAACAGAAATTGGGGGGGAAAATAAACAGGGGGCTAATAATTCAGGGGGGCTAATAATTCTGACTTCAACTGTATATAGTTTTAGATTTAGACATCTAAAAATAATTAAAACACAAATGATGGATAGAGAAATCAGTATTTTCTGTAAAAAATATATTCCTAATAAACATTTAAAAATGGAGAATTAAATATAAAAGCAACAAACCAAAGCAATCAAACAACAAAAGATATGAAGGATGATGAATACATAAAAACAAATGTAAATGGAGACTTAAAAAAAGAAATAAGA
>LR812534.1:60931883-61279383 GCA_903798195.1 Danio kyathit
TTCAAAATAGTCAACAGGGTCGCAAGAAGCGTCTGGAAAAACCAAGGCGCAAAATAAACTGCCCATGAACTGAGAAAAGTCAAGTGTGCAGCTGCCAGGATGTCAAGATGCCACTTGCCATCAGTTTTGCCATATTTCAGAGCTGCAACCACTGGAGTGCCCAAAAGCACAAGGTGTGCAATACTCAGAGACATGGCCAAGGTAAGAAAGGCTGAAAAACGACCATCACTGAACAAGACACACAAGCTGAAACGTCAAGACTGGGCCAAGAAATATCTCAAGACTGATTTTTCTAAGGTTTTATGGACTGATGAAATGAGAGTGAGTCTTGATGGGCCCGTGGCTGGATCAGTAAAGGGCAGAGAGCTCCAGTCCGACTCAGACACCAGCAAGGTGGAGGTGGAGTACTGGTTTGGGCTGGCATCATCAAAGATGAGCTTGTGGGGCCTTTTCAGGTTGAGGATGGAGTCAAGCTCAACTCCCAGTCCTACTGCCAGTTTCTGGAAGACACCTTCAAGCAGTGGTACAGGAAGAAGTCTGCATCCTTCAAGAAAAACAGGATTTTCATGCAGGACAATGCTCCATCACACGCGTCCAAGTACTCCACAGCGTGGCTGGCAAGAAAGGGTCTAAAAGAAGAAAAACTAATGACATGGCCTCCTTGTTCACCTGAGCCTGAACCCCGTAAAGAACCTGTGGTCCATCATCAAATGTGAGATTTACAAGGAGGGAAAACAGTACACCTCTCTGAACAGTGTCTGGGAGGCTGTGGTTGCTGCTGCACGCAATGTTGATGGTGAACAGATCAAAACACTGACAGAATCCATGGATGGCAGGATTTTGAGTGTCCTTGCAAAGAAAGGTGGCTCTATTGGTCACTGATTTGTTTTGTTTTTTGAATGTCAGAAATGTATATTTGTGAATGTTGAGATGTTATATTGGTTTCACTGGTGAAAATAAATAATTGAAATGGGTATACTATTTGTTTTTTGTTAAGTTGCCTAATAATTATGCACAGTAATAGTCACCTGCACACACAGATATCCTCCTAAAATAGCTCAAACTAAAAACAAACTAAAAACTACTTCCAAAAATATTCAGCTTTGATATTAATGAGTTTTTGGGTTCATTGAGAACATGGTTGTTGTTCAACAATAAAATTAATCCTCAAAAATACAACTTGCCTAATAATTCTGCACTCTTTATGTATATATATATATATATATATATATATATATATATATATATATATATATATATATATATAATATATATACACATATATACATGCATATATAGCACAAAGTAAAAAAGGAGCTTTATTCGCTGCCAATGACCATCACTGAGGCCTCAGTGTCTCCACAGCTTAGATGTTTCTGTCTCTCCAGAATAGAGAACACAAACCACCTCTGATAAAAGTGCAGCAGCTCCTGCAGTTTGTCTCATATTCACAGGGTGATGAGATGTTATCATGAAGCGCCTTCAAAAATGTTTTCAGTTTTCTGATTTTAAGGGTAGCCTCTCTTCAAATGATACTCTTATATACACATAAGGTCAGATTCTAATACACCTCTATTCAAAAATCAAACAAGAAGTGCTTTGCCGTATTTTACAATTTTGGTTTTGTGCCGGGCCATTTGCAGACGATACTCAAAATTCATGTTTAGAAAATGCTTGCAATGCCAAAAAATAGAAAAGAAAAAAACTGAATGTCAAGGGTTTTTGGCCAATTTGCCAGCCTGGCGAAACGGATAAAATAATGAATCTGAGGTGGGTTAAGATTGTAAATTAGATGGTCCTCCTGAGGCGTCCTCCAGTGCAGGTCAATCCCAGAAAGCAATACATTCTCATCAGATATACATATGGGATCAAATATTAAATGCACAATGTTAAAGAGCCCTTATTTTGCATTATAAAAGGTCATATTTTGGTTTTGGCGGTCTCCAACAACAGGCTGATATGCATGCAAGGTCAAAAACACTTTCATTGTCTAGGGATGGGCGATATGGCCTAAAATCCATATTGCGATATACATTGCAGCATTTTGCGATAACGATATATATTGCGATATATAAATTATAATAGAACCATTTCAGAACAGGTTACATAGACCCTTAGGTAAGCCAAACTGCTATTTTTTTTAAGAAATAAAGAAACGTTGCATGTCATTTAGAGAACATTTATTGTGCAAAAGCAAAACTGTAATTAAACAACACAATGTTGCAGATAAATAAACTAAATGTAGTGCCTTTCAGAAAGAAAGACTTTTCTTTTAAGTCCTTGGTTCCTAAATGCCAAGTTGCAGAGAACAAAAAAAACTGGTGTTTAGTTAAGGAACTTACACTGTAATGAAATTACTTCCAGTATTAAATTAGTCAAATAAAATTGTGTATTGCAGATACTTTAAATACAAACATATTTCTAACCTGCAGCCTAAGGTAACACATTTGATTTTGAACATTTTGTTCTCCTAATGAAATTAAAACTGGTGTCTTGATCTGCTCTTTCTCTCTCTCTCTCTCTCTCTCTCTGTCTGCGTGCTGCTGAGAGATTGAGACGCACCAGACAAAGTTTGCTTATAAAGTAATGCAAAAATGAATACAATTAATATCGAAAGCGAAAGCAGATTCTCGGACATGTCCGGGGAAAATGTATTGTCACCCCAAATAATGAGCTGGATCAGTCTATTTAGTCTTCGCGCTCTTCTGTATCCAGCGCGTCTCTGTGGGTCTGCATGCAGAGCATGCGAGTCTGTGGCAGAGTGTTCTCAGTTTCTCGCGAACACAGAACCGGGCCGCCCCAATAATATATCGGCCGCCCAGGTAAAATCTGTGTGGGAAGCGCTGTGTGGGAATCTGTGTGACAAGCTACAATATGCCATGCATGAGGCTCGCAAGTTGTGCGACACGCCTACATTCGGTGCCATGCGTTGCTTAGTGCTGTTGTTGAGAGCGGTAGATTGCGTCATCAAACATGCATTATCGCGATAGTGCAATAGAATTTGAATCTCTATCGTAGGCCAATTTTGTATCGTTTATATCGCATATCGTTTATATTCGCCCATTACTATCATTGTCTTATAATATGCATTTATTTTTACCTAATTATCCCAACGACTCCCATATGACTCATTCAGCGATTCATTTGCTCCCAAACTCCTCTATAGTGCAAAGCTAATCTGAGCTGATTGGACCGACAGTCTGTTGTGATTGGTTGACTGTATTCAGCGCGAGATGGAGAGAAAGGCCCACCATGGCTATGTGTAACAGATGTGTAACTACACGGCAAAAGTAGCACACTGAGTATGTGAGTCCAATGCAGGAATGTAATAAAGCTATGTAGGTAAACACCAGCATATTACTCTACTCCTAACTCTAATAAGTTATTGGATCAATCATCAGAAAAATGACAGGAACAAACACAGCACACTGTTGGCTATACTGTGGTATTGTTGTGAAAATGAACGTTAACCCTTTATTTCCCACAGCCGAATCTCCAATTGTCAGTGATGGTCATCTTCACATCATGATAAGCGCTCCGCTAGTGTCTGAATGGAAAGCTCGTTCACATTTTACCGGATCTGGAACTACATATTTGGTGATGTACCACATCGACTTCGACATGTTCAGGCAAAGGATCCAAACCCAACTTGATTCATTCATTCGACTCCGAGTCGACTATTTAGTTAAAGAATCAATTTTAAACACGGTGCACTTTCAGATTTAAACCTCAGCTGGATGTTTTCATTCACTTAGTGTTGTGTTACACACTGCATGGAAGCTCATTTTCAAAAACCCTTAATAGGGGCTCTTTAAAGATGAAAATTCAATGCATTTCTCTGAACACAATATGAGGACAATTTAAGAGACACTTAATAAATAGTTTCTCTACTTGTGTCTGAATGCATGACATTTTTCAGGTGCTCTATGTTAACATGAATAATTGGTGATTTACTAAAAATTACAGCTTCTATATTTTCAGATTACAGATAGATTAACCAAGATTAAACGTAACAGTTGAAGGCAAAAGTATTAGCCTTCATGTTAAATTATTTCCCAAGTGCTGTTTAATGAGGAGATTTTTCTCAACACAATATTTCAATAACTCATTTCTAATAATACATTAATGTGTTCTTTGTCATGATTAAATTACACAATACTTTATTAGTAATTTAACAAGATGCTAAGTGCAATTTACAAATGCAGACTAGGTTAATTAGGCAAGTTGTTCAATTAGGCAAGTCATTAGCAAGTGGCTTGTTCTGTAGACAATAAAATATTCAAGAGCAAAAAATAATAACTTGACTTCTGGTTGATCATTTGGAAAAGTGGCAGAAGGTCGATTTTTTAGTTGAATCATCTGTTGAACTGCATCCCAATCATCACAAATACTGCAGAAGACCTACTGGAACCCGCATGGACCCAAGATTCTCACAGAAATCAGTCAAGTTTGGTGAAGGAAAAATCATGGTTTGGGGTTACATTCAGTATGGGGGTGTGTGAGAGATCTGCAGAGTGAATGGCAACATCAACAGCCTGAGTGAGGTATCAAGACATTTGTGCTGCCCATTACATTACAAACCACAGGAGAGGGCAAATTCTTCAGCAGGATAGCGCTCCTCCTCATACTTCAGCCTCCACATCAAAGTTCCTGAAATCAAAGATCAAGGTGCTCCAGGATTGGCCAGCCCAGTCACCAGACATGAACATTATTGAGCATGTCTGGGGTAAGATGGAAGAAGCATTGAAGATGAATCCAAAGAACCTTAATGAACTCTGGGAGTCCTGCATGAACGCTTTCTTTGTCATTCCAGATGACTTTATTAATAAGTGATTTGAGTCATTGCAGAGATGTATGGATGCAGTTCTCTAAGTTCATGGGAGTCATACACAATATTCATTCTTTTTCCACTGCACCATGACTTTATATTCTATACTGTATTTCTGTTAAGTGACAAAACTTTTGTCTAAACAAAGTCAGGCCTTACTGTCCTAATTAAATCATTAAAAATCAAGGCATGATCATATTTTATTGTGGTAAAATAAGAGTAATCTAGAGGCCTTTGCCTCTCATATAAGCCACTTCTGATACCAAATGATCAACTAAAAGTCAAGTTATTATTTGTTGTTCCTAAAACTTGGATAGGCGTCAGGTATAATATTTACAGTAATACATTTTTATTATTATTTTAGATAGTTGAGGAACAGGTAAAAAAACAAATCTTTGTAAATCATGGTAAAAAAAAAAAAATGAGAGCAATTTTTTGCTCAGCCTTTTACCCATGTAGTTTTATGGAAATGCAGTTTCAAATTGCAAAACAAGGGTATACTGCATAACAGAAGTCAATCAATATTAAAGTAGACTTCAAGCTGTTTTCCCATTTCATCTTTTATTTGATTTTTTTGGTTTTACTTTGCAAAGTATTGATCACAAAAGCAGGCTGTAAACAGTAAATGTATTAATCCAGCACTTCCTCCGAGAAGATCTGTGTATGCAATCAAACTCTTCTTTACCTGCACTTTTGCTCTCAAGCTTTAAACACAAGACTACAGGCAGAAACGCCACTGCAGTATTGACTTTACAAACACAATTCAAGAGCACTACTCCAGACTAACATTTAGCACCAGCAACTGATCCAGCAACACCAGCCATGTAATATTAATGTGCGCCTGGATCACAAAACCAGTCATAAGCGTCAGCTTTTGGAAAATGTTAACTTCTCAAATCCCATTTTGGACAATGCATATACTAATCAAGTTAAGTTCTAATTAATTTACGGAAAGAAATTTACAAAATGTCTCAATGGAATAATCTTTACCTAAAATTCTAATAATTTTTGGCACAGTTTCTGGAAGCTTTTTTAGCTTACCAAAGGCACATACCTACTACGTAGATATCAGAGAACAATTTACCTATTGAATCAATGTAGTATACGGCCCTTTTTGAATAAACAAAACTGTCAGCCAATCATTTCAGTGGGTCTTAACTTGCGTTTAACATACTGGTTGCGTCTAAAATCACCAACTACGAGTATGTGCTACATTTGAATTTACTACACAAGAGTTAGAAAAGTACTCTTTATATAGTATGACCAAGAGTAGTATGAATGCTCAGACGTACCACATCCGCCATTTGCCATTATCACATGACCCACCCACATCGCTTAACTCCCATTCATGAATTCTCTCGCATGGCAACGGATGCATACTCCAGAATCTCACCAGTAGTAGGTCATCGGGGTACTTCTCTCAAACTGTTTTTCAAATACTATGAATTCGGACATACTACTCGGCTTGCACACTGTTTTTAACATACTATATGGTAGGGAAGTATGCGATTTCAGACACTGTCTGAATAGATACACCGTACAGAGATAGTTAAAAATATAACAGAAAATAACCTATTGCTTCTACATTTCAATGTTTTTAAAGTAAAAACTCTTGAGTTACATAATTTGACCTTAAAGAGTTGTACAAAATAAACAAAAAATTCATATATAAATTTTTTTTCATACACAACATGCACTCACCGGCCACTTTATTAGGTTCACCTGTCCAACTGCTTGTTAACACAACTTTCTAATCAGCCAATCACATGGCAGCAACTCAACGCATTTAGGCATGTAGACATGGTCAAGACGATCTGCTGCAGTTCAAACAGAGCATCAGAATGAGCAAGAAATGTGATTTAAGTGACTTTGAATGTGGCATGATTGCTGGTCTGAGTATTTCAGAAACTGCTGCTCTACTTTTCACGCACAATCATCCCTAGGGTTTAAAGAGAATGGTCTGAAAAAGAGTAAATATCCAGTGAGCGGCAGTTCTGTGGGCGCAAATGCCTTGTTGATGCCAGAGGTCAGATGAGAATGGGCAGACTCTAGCTGATAGAAAGGCAACAGTAACTCAAATAACCACTCGTTAGAATAGAGGTCTGCAGAAGAGCATCTCTGAACACACAACATGTCCAACCTTGAGGCGGATGGGCTACAGCAGCAGAAGACCACAGCAGGTGTCACTCCTGTCAGCTAAGAACAGGAAACGGGTCACAATTCGCACAGGCTCACCAAAATTGGACAATAGAAGATTGGAAAAACGTTGCCTGGTCTGAATCTCGATTTCTGCTGCAACATTTTGGTGGTAGGGTAAGAATTTGGACATGAAACATGAAAACAGAATGGCTACTTCCAGCAGGATAACGCGCCATGTCATAAGCGCGAATCATCTCAAACTGGTTTCTAGAACTTGACAATGAGTTCACTATACTCAAATGGCCTCCACAGTCACCAGATCTCAATTCAATAGAGAACCTTTGGCATGTGGTGGAATGGGAGATTCGCATCCGACAAATCTGCAGCAACTGTGTGATGCCATCATGTCAATATGGACAAAATCTCTGAGGAATATTTCCAGTCCCTTGTTGAATCTATGCCATGAAGGATCAAGGCGGTTCTGAAGGCAAAAAGAGGCCCAACCCCAGTAAGGTGTACCTAATAAAGTGGCCAGTAAGTGTACATGTCAACTCGTATCCATTAACTTGCACCTCTGATTCCTCCAAAGTCAAGATAAACCAACCAGGAAAAAAAGGTCACAAAATGCACCAATTAGGTCCACTAGATCAAATCAGAAAGATGGAGAAAAGGCAGACGTACCTGCTGCTTCTGCTGCTGTTGTTTGCTGAGGTTGCGGCAGTATGTGTTGTACTTGACGATATCCTGGCTCATGTCGTCCACGCGGTCCATCAGCAGCTGGAGGCTCTTCTCCAGGTGGTTACTATGGCAACAGATTGACGGATAGTTTAGTCAAACAAACTTTGCGTAATAAACGGCTGCACACTGCACATCAAAGCCTAATTGCTCCACAGTGATCTTCTACTCAATTAAAAACCCAAGATGACAGAAGCATGATGTGCCTGATAAGGACAACTCTGTGCTCTGAATTCTCACGGTTCACCGAGACGTCTAATTGTAGCATGTGCTGATTTATAAAGGGCCACCAAACACCCAAATCCTTCAGCGATTGCATGATATATATAGGATCTGTTCCAAAACCCATTAAGCTACCTACGTAAACGGCATACTAAAGGGCTGTGCCAACACAAAATCGGTTCCAAATGCTAGGAGAACAAATGGGGGTTGCCAGATACCTGCTTTTTGGACAATTCTGAAACAATCCTTCACTTTATAATGGATCCCATGGGTTTTACAGAGCACATTGTGTCGAAGACAAGCCGGGAATTTGTATGAGACACAAAATGTACCAAACAGAGAGGTGCATTTTTAGTTTGCATGTCATCTGTGTTGGCAGTAAAACTAAAAAATAAATCTAGATATGTCATAGAACAAAGTTTTCATTCTAGAAATACAAAGGCTGTGTTTAAAAAAAAAAAACAACAATCTGAAGTTGATTATTTTTTGAGAAAGAGAAAATCTTCACTATATTACTTAAACAGAAATTATGCTAGAATGATCATGCTGATTTTGAGAGGATAAAAATACAAATAAAAAACCTTGAGAAAAATACGGGTGTTCTGTTCATAGTGGTACGGTACGGGTTGGTACGGGTCACCTTTATCAGGCTTGCATTTCCCGGCCAAAAGAATACCAATGGTGGGCGTGGTGTATGACAGTATCAGACGTCATTCTCGCTTGAGGAAATGACAATATAAAGCCGTACGGGTCATTCATATACCATAAAAGAAGCCCATCTCACACAACAGATGCTTTATACACATAATACTTGCGTTTAAATGCTCATTACTAACCTTTCTATGTACATGATTAGAGTATAACTGCAAATCAATGAAATGGACTACTGTAACGTCTGCAATTATATTATATAAATAAATAAATAAATAAATAAATAAATGCAACATCTATGAACACATACAGACCCTTACAGTCTCTGATATATTACCAATTATAGATAAACTACACACAGCATACATTTAGTCCTTATTTGGGTTTAAAAACAACACGCAACATATAGCCCACAGTCAGAGCAAACCTCTCATCTGTGTCTGTAATCTTCAGCAGCACATGTAGCCTCTGTTAGAGAGTAATTCTGTCATTCCCAGTTCATAATAGTCCAAAAGGTGATGATAATAGTTAAACATGGCAGTTTGTTCATGTTTTAGGTTGCTGAAAGAATCATTTGCTCTTTTGTTTTGTCCGCCGTTTCCTTCATGCGTCACTCTCTCGTTTGTCCATTTCTGAAAGGATCGGATGTCCGAAGCGCTTCAATAATCACACGCACGTTATTATCATCAGCTCAAGAAGTTTGTTATTTCAAATATAGATGCATGGCGAGCGACCGCAAGCTCTCTGGAGAAAGTAAAACCACTCGTGCTTTTAAACAGCCTTGTAAAACAACTACAGGACACGGCAGATTTAGTTCTTCTTGGCTTTGTGGCAATTCATCAAGACGATGACAAAGCTTGAGTTGGGTCGACCGTGGATCATTATTATATGTATATATTATTACGGTGTCTCAGCTTTGTACCTAAAAATGGCGGTTCCTTTGTTTTCATTCTCATGGCTTGTGTACAAGCTTGTGACGTTTCTCTGTAAACCAATAGCGTTCAGCAGCACGTCAAGCTCCTCATTTTGGTACCCTTTTGTCAAAGTGGTACGGTACGGTTTGCTTAGTCACTGAACACACAAGTTTATCATCAAAAGAGTTTCTTTGGCCTGAATGGATCCACAGAGACAAAGGCACAGTTGTTGAGACCCTGCCCATAGCATCTGCATCACTTTGGCTAGGCCAGTGCTCGGAAAACAAAAGGTTTAATGTCCTTCACACCTGAGATTTGTGCATTGCGTGTCATCATTGTAGCTGGTGTTTTCTGGAAAATGTTCATAGCCTTTGATTTCTAGTGCGGTCCTGGAAAATCTGTTTAAAGGTCCTTCCCCTTAGTCCTACGCCTTCAAGCTAAAGAGAACTGAGACACCTCAACCCCTCACGTGAACACACAAAATGAGGGGTAAGGGTAAGGAGAAGGGCCAGTGGGATGAATTGGGATTGGGCCTTAGTCTTCACAATTGCTGACTCAAACCAATAACATTTTATTATTATTATTATCATTAAGTTATTACTTTAAATTCACATTTGCCATTACATGAGACAAATTTAAACAGTTCAACTCATTCAATGATTAAAATAATTATAATTTTGCTGTGATCAAATTATTAGTTTCAATACATAAGACTAAGTTTACATGGACATCAGTAATCAAACTATTTGCCTTAATCTGAATAAGACAATATTATGATTAAGGTGTTTACATGAGTTGTTTTTTGAATGTTCCTTCCATGATCGCGTTTTACATGTTATAGCACATAATTCGATTAACGTCATTGCGTCATCCACATTTCCTCTCATGTAATTTCGAGTGTTTTATTTTTCATTTATCCACTTTAACTGCAGTTTGGCACTTTCACTTTCATTCAGGAACATTTCATGCATGCCCCCCGTGACAAACGAGATATTGGATGAGAGTATGAACTGCTGAAAGAGTGCTGTTTTAATGGAATTTGATACTGCACGCTGTATGGTTGAAAAAATCTCTGTCAACGTATGTGGTCTTTTACTGGCTCGGTAGGTGCAGAGAATAGTGTCAAACAGCCGTGTGTGTTTAGACTATCCTGTCGCAAAACGCGGCAAAAATCCTACGCGACGGTAATAGCTTGATTGCGGTGTTTACATGTCTGTACTGCACTTCAACAATGTCACTAGAATTGGCATATGCCACATGTCCATTTCTGTTTAGTTCAGCTAATTAACCTTAATCCGATTAAGGTAATCTGTTTATATGGTAGACTCTTTATCTGAGTATTGTCTGATTTTTGGTGTCCATGTAAACATACTCGTTGTAAATAATCTATCACAAAGCATTTTTTATTATAAATAAGGTTAAAATTTATATTTCTCTCCACTAACATAAAACAAGCAAAAGTAGAGGTAGAACAATTTAGACTAAAACAAAGCTAAAACAACTGACATGACTAAAATGCATAAAATAATTTCCAAACTTTGATTACATCCTTGTCAAAATATAAAATAATAAAGGGTTTTCCAGTCAAGCGTTTAATTTAAATTACATATATTTTTTCCTCAAAAACCGGAATCTAAAATATAATCATTTTAAACTTTTATTCCTCAGATCATTAATCTAACTGAAACCCTGTTCTACAATAAAGAATCTTTGGTGTTACAGAAAGCTTTAATGAATGTTAAAATGCTCTTTATTAAGCTTTATTTCTTAAGTGTTCCGCAAGGCAGCTCACCAGGCTCACCTCATACTGTAATTCCCCCAAAGCCAGGTGAACTGCTTTATTAATCAAGATTAGGCTTCAGAAGTCATTTCCATTTTTATCCGGGGATAACACGCAATCACAAACAGAGCCTTTCCGAGAACATTCAGACAAAAATCCCTCTAAAATTTGATTTAAAATGTGCAAATTATATAACTAGATAAGGTGTAGGAAACAACCAATTTATGTGTAAGACATCAATTTTAACCAAATAAATAAAAAACAAAATCATCAATCTTTAACTCCACATCATTTTTTGACTGACTTCCATGAAACAGAACAGTCAAAAAGGATGCAAAAGCATTTACTGTTTTTTTCTGATCATTTGTATTTATTATATACACCATTTATTTAATATTTAATTAAATTGAGTGTTTTTGTGCTGCCTTCTAGACCATGTCCATGACAAAATGAAGTATTCAATCAAGCATTTTGTAAAGCTACTTGTGAACGACATTTATTGCAAAAAGCACTACACAATTAAACTTATTTTTAATATTGAATCAATATTGAAATGATTCATTCAAAGTGGTTGCTTCATTTACAAACAAAACATGTAATTGTCTTTATAGACGGACCATGACGCCAGATATGTTCCCTTGCAGAACGTACTTTCGGGTTGTGTGTGCGTGTACGGCTGGGACATAAAATCAGTATCAGTATTTATTGACCACACACCATTGTCGATAACAATATAAAAATAGTTCGGTATGAAGCCTTTAGTTTTTTGTTTTTTTTTTTCTATGTGGCTGCTGAGCGCACACCTTGGAAGGAACATCTGAACTTTTCCGAATAGAGAAAAGTAGAAATAACTAATCTGCTTCACAATTTATATGGAATATACACGTTTCAGTAATAGAGTCAGACTAATTACCTCAGACAAACACTGCAGCACTTTTTACTTTTCTCCATAAACTTGCATCGGAGCGAGCATTCTCTAAGAAAATGGTTGATGGTTGCCTGGATACGAGAGACCTGATAGAAAATGGTGAAGGAAACCACACGCTCGCACTTATCACTTCAGGTCAGAATAACAACATGTGCGAAAATGAGTGCTGTGGCTAGCAGCAGTGAGGATATTGTAAATAAAAAGGTTAGGATGTCACCAGAATGGCTTTTTGGTTCCTTTTCTTGTGCATCCCAGCCACTAGCTCCCCATTTGAAAGATTATTTTTATCATAGGGGTAATGTAATCATTCAACTTCACAACTAATGTTTAGCATGTATTTGAATAATGATGGCTGGTTCCTTTACTGGAAAGCTCATATTTGATTAGCATAATTTCTTTTGTTGACAGAGTTTGAGGTTTACTGTATCATTATTACTGACACCTTACAGATGTTGATCTACCTTTACCATTGCACACACTTTGTAACATTTTATTTATCAAGTTTGAGTCTCTTTAACACGTATGTTTATTTTATTTTAATGAGATCAGATATTTTATTTACATATTTGTTTTTGACTACTAACTATTTACCTTAGCAATGTTGGTAAATTAAAATAAAGTGGTTCGCCCAGCCCTGTGTGCGTGCTTCTGTTTGTGTAAGGGCGTGTCGTTTTATGCATGTTTTAGGAACGAACGGCATTGGAGGATCTGCATTGTGCACCGATGACGTTGGCCACTGATGCTGAGATTGCGCCACCAATCGCTGGTCAGCGTAGCTTTTAAAAAGCTCTCTCTCTTTCCCACTCTTTCTTTGACTTTGTGGTGGATGGGTCTCAGTGAGGACAGGCTCTCTTGCGAGATCTAGTCTGAGAGAAATGTGTTTTGTGATAAATGCTCTTGTCTACAATCTATTGGGATTGTAATGTGTTTGTTCGAGACCTTGTCCAGTTAAATTATACCTCGGAGAGGGTTTAGAAGTGAGTAGGTCGCACGATATACATTTACAACACTCAGATTAACTTCTGTTTTATTCCATTAGGTTCAGGAGAGTGTGCCGTTTTGTTTTTTAGTAAGAGTAGTTTAGTTAAAGGGCACCTATGATGAAAATCATCTTTTGTAAGCTGTTTGGACAGAACTGTGTGTAGGTATAGTGGGTCCCCAGTCATATTGGGGTGATCTAAAGACAATAAGTCTCTTTTTTTAATTTCCTAATGTTAAAATAGGATATTAATGTGTATCCTGTCACATTTGCCATGCAAAAAACAGTGCAAAGTTAAATGCGCATGCTGCGTGTGTGTGAGAACTTTGTAATGATATTGTGTGTAACTCATCGAAAGGCTTGAATTAACTCCACAACAAGTGCATCAAATAATCATTGGGAAAGTTCTTACTGTAGTATTTCTCACAAACATTACAGGAGATCTGCTTTCTTCATGTCTGTCACTG
This sequence comes from Danio kyathit, assembly GCA_903798195.1. NCBI lineage: Eukaryota > Metazoa > Chordata > Actinopteri > Cypriniformes > Danionidae > Danio > Danio kyathit. The sequence continues at coordinate 60,945,527 of LR812534.1, forward strand.
TACCGTTTATCTGAAGTAGCCGGAGAGCACACTGACAGATACGTGGGAATGGTGGGCAGGGAGAACTAACATTAAAGGGTCACGAAACACCAAAACACATTTTTTGAGCTGTTGACAGTCATATATGTGTCCCACGCTGCTATAAACACTATTAGGACACATATATTGCACTAAAGAGTGAAAATTGGTTGATTTTGCGTTATTTTGAGCAAATTCGTTCTTCCGGTTTAAAACGAATTTTTGAAGCTGCGTCACGGCCATGAGATACTTAGGTGTAAATCCCGCCGCAGAGTGGCTGTCTGTCTTTTCTAGGACGTTCTTACGTATCTGAGTGTGCAGTATTAATTCATGAGAAAGACGTGCTTCAAACCAATCAGCGCGCTCTATTGTGTATGACGTGAAACTTCATTAATATGCATGATAGCTCCGGAGACTGTTTACCAGTTTACACTGTTCAGACGGCAGAGAGACGCCACGTTGTGTTGCCAAAACAAGTGAAAGTACAAGAATTTCAAGACAAAAGTCGTAGGTGTTATTAGTGTGTTGCAACGAAGGTTTCGTTTTCATTTTCCCTTTATGAGAGAGCAGCTGGACTCACGTGTGGATTACAGTGCACGCGACACGCGACAGAAACGCGTTTGTAAGGAACATTTTTACCCGAGAGCTTTTTCTCATCTGGAAATGGTGAAATCCGGATTTGGCGCTCGTCTACTTTTAATAAAAAGACACAGCTCCAGTTTGATTGTCTGTCTACAGATTTGGTAAGTGTTTGCAGTGCAGTGCCCTTTGTTTAAATGCTGCTCTCCGAGTGTAAACATGTAAACAACCTATTCCCGTCGTGCAGGATTTTCGCTGCAATTTGTGACAGGATAGTCTATACACACACGGCTTTCTGACGCTACCTACAGAGTACATAAGTTACAGAGAAATGCGGAGGATTTTTTTCTCTTATTCGCCGTATCAAATCAGCCTCTCTGTGTTTGTTTTGCCTGTGAAACTTAGCACGCGCCCAAATGGAAACTCCCTCCTATGCAAAATCTTATCCTCTTTCCCTCCCCCGACACTCCCACACTCCCAGAGCTGGACACGCCCAACTTTCCTGACTTTTTTCAAAACAGAGGCGTGAAAACACCCTGCTGAGACAGGGGGTTTCGTGGCCCTTTAAAGGCACAGGCCACAAAAACAGCTACATAGTGTTCAGAGCAGAAAATTCTAATGTTCTGAAAGGGGTAATAATCTGATGGGTGTTTTGAGCTGAAATTTTACAGACACATTTTGAAGACACAAAAGGCGTATCTTAAATCTTGAAAAAGGGGTAAAATAGACGTTTGATACATTGAAGATATTTAGTTTAATACAGTTATTCAGGGTTTCTGCAGATATCATAATGTCAAACTGAAGACTTTAAAGACAATTGAGTATTAAATTTAAGACCTATATCACAATATCAAACACGTGAGAGAAAATGCAAAATCACAAAATTAGTGGTAAAATAAATGTATTTAAATTGAACTGTACTAAATACAGGTTAGATGGACCACTGAACTACAAAAAAAAAATAATAAAAAATAATAAAATCTTAAGGCTGATTGATACTTTTGCTGGCGCCGCATCGTGCACCTCCGCTGACTGTGCGTGCACCTCACGAAACGGACAAGGCTTTTATACTATACGTTCGCCGTTGTGATATTCTTTAAAACAACAGGGGCCCGTCGGCGCCAATAGCCTAGTGGTGTTGTGCGCCAACATATAGCACAGATGTGCTCACGGCGACCCGAGTTCGATTCCCGGCTCGAGGTGCTTTGCAGATCCTTTCCCTCTCTCTGCTCCCAATACTTTCCTGTCTGAAACCTCTACTGTCCTATCATAATAAAGGTGAAAACCCCTAAAAAAAAAAAACAACAGGGGCCAGTCAAAAGAAACTCACTGTAAAGTCAGACGATAGATGATGCCATCGTCCATCGCGATGGCTGATAGACATAACGATGCTGAGCCAGCATCGCGACCCATCGCCCCGCCCCTGTCGCAAACCCACCTGTGAAAAATACACACTCCGGCCCCGTTTACACTAATACAGCTTACTTTTAAAATGGCATTTTAGAAGGAAAATGACCCACGTCCACACTGGTGTTTCATCTAGCATTTCTGAACAGCCCTCACACTGTCATGCGCTCGTCTGAGCTCCAGAGAACAGTGTACGTCGGACAGTTTATCAAGGATGATAGTGGATCCCGTCTCACTATAGTTGTTAAACGTGATATTCAATTAATCTTGTCTCTATCCAGGGCTTAATTTGTGCCGGAACACACCGGATCAAGAACCTCATTTTACCGATCTCCCTCCTCAACCGCCCTTCTCCCCTGTCCACTGTTCATATTCACTTTGTTCCACGACTCCCCAACCCTCTTCACTTTAGTCCACGACACCTCAGCCCCGTTCACTTTTGTCCACGAGCAACCACCACGCCGCTCACTTTCGTCCGCGACACGCCTCCGCCATCCACCGCACCAAACAAATGACTGACACGGATCACTCTGCCTACTCATGCCAGAGTCCCGCGGAAAAAGTGCTTGACGGGTGGTAATTTGTGTGTAACTTATCTTTATTTATTTATGATTTGGTTATGGGTAAAACAAAGACCAGGTAGTAGAAATGGTAGGCTACAAATAATTAATTCGTTATGAGTTAATTATTCATAAATAATTGATTCACCTCCGCCTATGCAGACTATATCATCGTCCATTGCGATGTTTCACATTAGACATCATACGATGCTAAATTGCTCAACATCGCCCAACCCTACTATTAACCACACGGGTCTCCACTTTTGACATGGCATTTTTTTTGTTTGTTTTAAACTCATCCCTCAGGTTGTTCCAAACTTTTACAACAACTTTCCTCCTTTTCCACTGCTGTTGCAATTTCTAGCCAAGAATAATTGGTCATTTGGTTATCTCTATGATGAACACGCATGGACGGATCATAAAGATATCTGTACAGTCGTACCGGTTTCAGACAAAATCTCTTCAAAGTGTTTCATATTCAACAAATCAAGTGTGAGCATTAGATGTAGCGTTACATGGACATCGGAAAAATAAGACCTGTACAAAAATATTTAAGACCTAGAACAGCCAATTTAAGACTTTTTAAGGCCTTAAATTTCGATTTGTAAATTTTAGACTTTAAGACTTTAAGACCCCACAGAAACCCTGTTAGTATGTTTTGTTATATTTTTTTTTTTTTGACTTAAGCACCTCTAACTACCTCCTCTCCATCACTGTACAATATTTTCACTTGTTTTCATTGGTATGGGCAATAAATCAAAGTGCAGTGATATTCGGTCTCCGGTATTTCTTTCTACATTCACTGGTTACAGACACACAAAACTATTATATGTTATGTCAAAAATACCTTAAGTTCATTATTAACATCTAAAGGATGTAACAGCGCCACTGTTTATAGAGAAAGCTTATCTTGCAAATAGTCAACTGCATGGAAAAAAAGCAACCACCATGAATCTTCTCATGTTTTACAGGAAAGAGGAATGAAATGATGGGTGAGCAAAGAGGACAATTTTCACTCCTTTACCATTCATCATTACATGCGTTCGAGCCTCTGTGTTCTTAGAGTGACACATCTGCTCTATAGAACTATTGGTATTTGCAGAGAAAGGAAAGGGCATCTCTGTACACAGGAAGACCTAAATTACATGCTGAATGCATTATCATTATCTGTGTGCTGATGGGAAGGCTGAATGATTTCACCAGCAGGGCCTATTAAACACACTAACTCCTGGGATGTTCTGAATTACAAATGAAAGACTTTGCTGGAAATGGCAAAGATTGTGCCGACTCATAAAGCATTAACTATAAAGACCAAAACACCTGCTCACTTCCCAAGTATTTAGTCTATCAATTAGTCTGATTTGGGAAGAGGGTCCTGAACAGCTGTGGCTGCTGGGGAGCGTAAACAGTCAGAAAAATGACATTTCCAGTTCCTACCTTCATTAAACTACTAGTTCAAGCATCATGGGGAGAAAAATAAAAAGACATTTCTCGCTCTTTTGATAAAATAAAAAAAGATCAATGTACCGTGCAGATCAGAGCCGGTGATTAGCCTAAAAAACTTGATATTTTCCACTTTTTTGATGCAAATGTATTTATTTTTATGCTCTAAAATGACTTAAAAGGGTAATCTATCTTTCTTTATTTCTTTCCATTAGAGGAACCATGATGTCAACCAAACAGCCAGCGTAGCCTAAATATGTCTAACATCCTGTAAAAATAGAATTTAAAAATAATCAGGACACAACTTTGATACTAAAACTTGTATTAGTGTTCAAATGTTTTAGGGATAATACATTTTATTATGCTTTTGAAATCTATCGTGCTTAAAGAATCTGCATTCATTTTTACATAAAAATCAATACACACACTACCTGACAAAAGTCTTGTCGCCTACCCAGGTTTTAGGAACATCAAATAATAACTTGACTTCTAGTTGATCATTTGGTATCAGAAGTGGCTTATATGAAAGGGAAAGGCCTCTAGATTACGCTTATTTTACCACAATAAAATATGATCATGCCTTGATTTTGAATTATTTAATTAGGACAGTAAGGTCTCACTTTGCTTAGACAAAAGTTGTCACTTAACAGAAATAATGTCTAGTATAGAATATAAAATCATGGTGCAGTAAAAAAAGAATGAATATTGTGTCTGACTCCCATGAACTTAGAGGACTGCATCCATACATCTCTGCAATGACTCAAATCACTTATTAATAAAGTCATCTGGAATGGCAAAGAAAGCGTTCTTGCAGGACTCCCAGAGTTCATCAAGATTCTTTGGATTCATCTTCAATGCTTCCACCATCTTACCAAAGACATGCTCAATAATGTTCATGCCTGGTGACTGGGCTGGCCAATACTGGAGCACCTTGACCTTCGCTTTCAGAAACTTGATGTGGAGGCTGAAGTATGAGAAGGAGCGCTATCCTGCTGAAAAATGTGCCCTCTCCTGTGGTTTGTAATGTAATGTGCAGCACAAATGTCTTGATTCCTCAGGCTGTTGACTCTGGCAATCTCTCGCAAGCCATGATTTTTCCTTCACCAAACGTGAATGATTTCTGTGAGAATCTTGGGTCCATGCGGGTTCCAATAGGTCTTCTGCAGTATTTGTGATGATTGGGATGCAGTTCAACAGATGATTCATCAGAAAAATCCTCCACTTTTCCAAATGATCAACTAGAAGTCAAGTTATTTTTTGTTGCTCTTGCAACTGGGATCGACGAGAAGACTTTTGTCAGGTTGTGTGTATATAAACTATTTCTCTAACGCAATGCAGATTTTTTTTCAGCATCACATGATTCAAAGCAAATGCGAGTTTGTTCACTGATGTGCAGAGCTGCCGCGTTTATCAGTGTTGTTAAATTACACATTAACCACCTCAGAAACTGCAGCTGAGCATTTTTCATATGTACAGTGTCACTTTTCATTTTGCACAGATGTGCGTTTGAATACATTTTACACTGATAATGGCAGGCTGCAATGCAAAGTCCTTAGCATCACATGATCTTCTAGAAATCTTTTGTAAAATCATATGTCTTTATTCATATATGTCCCAATCTTTTGAACAAACAAAACAACAATAAAAAAAGTATATGTACATTTATTTAATTATGAATTTCAAACATTCATGATTTGATGAACCAATTTCAGGGTTTCTGCGGGTTTCTTTAAGTCAAATTTAAGACCCTTTTAAGACCATTATGAATGAAATTTTAGACTTATACAGGGCTAAAGACAAAGGATATTCTCTAATGGCCCAGTTACTTCAGTAAATAGTTTTTGTATTAACAACTTCAATGTTTAAATGATAAGAAAACCTTTCGTCTTGACATTCTCATTCAAGACTACAAATAAAACTGTATATCAAAACCATTGCATTAATTATGATTTGCAATAAGGTTGTAGTTGATGTTAGTTAATGCATTTACTAACATGAACAAACAATGAACAATATTACAGTATTTATTCATGTTGGTTGATGTTAGTTAATGAAAATACAGTCTGCCATTGTTACTCTCAGTGCATTAATGTTAACAGGCATGAGTTTGGATGTTAATAATGCATTAGTAAATGTTGAACTATGATTATTAAACGCTGTACAAGTATTGTTAATATTTAGTTCATGTTAGTAAATACATTAATGAAACCTTATAGTACCTTATAGTGACCGTGATTTTGTACCAAAGGCAAAAGTGTCACCTAAAAAATTAATTACTTCATGTTCTACAAACGATCTCTGGCATTTAAGCATTACTCTACAAAAACTACTCATTGCCCACATTTGCATGTCAACATGCCTTCAATATTCAACAAATTGAATGCAATTTACATTAAGCAGTCCAATGGTACAGAAGGAAGAGATCATGTTTAATACGGTGCTGTAGAAAATAACCATTAAAGACTTTAATCTTTACTCTAAATTCAACACACTTAACATACTGCCCTTGACGCTACTTGTCGTATTAGTTTCTTAAAAAAGAAAGAAAGAAAAGAAATAGAAAAGGAGATTCATTCTGAACATAATGAGGCTCATTTCTGGGAACTGCTCTCCTGGAAAGAGACTCGGCTCAATCTGTAATAAAATTCAGTGGAATCTAACTGGATTAGCCAAATTAATTTAGAAGAGAAGACTATTTTCAGGGGAATAAAACGTCCGGTCCCAGCTAGAAGCATTACTGATGGACCCCCCGAAAACGTAATCTTAGGTCAGTGGCTTTTATCCGGTGAACGATAGGTCTGTTATTGAGAATAAAAATGATGTTAAATGCAAATAGTGAGCAACTAACCATTTAATGGCGCAAGATAAATTGTATTTTGTGAAATAAGTCACACCGGACTATAAGGAACACTATTTAAAGGTGACATTGGAATAAATGTAACATTTTGCAGTTTTTTTTTCTGCCAGCTCAGACAAGTTGAACAAAAAAAAAGTGCAGGTTGAATTATTAGAAAATGTCTGAATATATTTGTGTCATAATTACACTGTTTGAATTTAATGAGTTTGTAACCTGCCAGTTTTTATAGGCCCCAATGACACTGATGCATTTTAGTTTTAATGCCGTGTTTTAGATTATAATGATCCACACTGGTGTTTCACCTAGCGCTTCTGAAAAGCTCTCCGTCCACACTACACTGCTGAACACACAACACGTGACCACACACACTCTGTGCAGCGTATGCACACGTCTGAGCTCCTGGCAGTGAGCGGGTGCTTTGAGCACACCTCTCCAGGTGAGAGCAGCGCACATCGGACGGCTCATCAAGGATCTACCACTGGATCTCATCTCACTATAGTTGTTAAACTTGATTTTTAATTCATCTGGTCTATTTCTAAAGACTCGTTAGTAGGGTTGGGTATCGTTTGGGGTTATTTCGATACCGGTGCTAAATCGATACATTTAAAACAGTACCAGTGCCAAAACGGTGCCTGAACCAATACTTTTTAGCCACAAAATTATTTGACAAAAAAATATTTAAAAATCATTATAATTGAACAATATAAATATATATTTAAAATAAGTTTAAAGTAAACATCAATAATTTTTTATATATTTGAATTGCATTAATATGTTTCTTTGGACCATTTGTTTGTTAGCATGAATGCACGATTTGCATTATGCTATTAACATTACATTAGCTTATGTCTAACCTGTGGAAAGGCTGACATCAAAATCAGGGAACACCTTTTTTCTGGGTTTGAGGCTTGTGACTACTTTTACATGGACATTAGTGATCTAATGATTTGCCTTAATCTGAATAAGACAATATGATTCAGGTGTTTACATGAGTTGCTTTTTGAATGCTACCTTCATGATTGCCAGTTACATGTTAGAGCACATAGATCCATCAACATCATTGCGTCACCAGCCTATAAATGTTTCCTCCACAGTTTGTGTCTGTGGTCTTTTAATATAATCAAAAATCACTGTTTACATGGTAGACTATTGATCAGAGTATTGTCTTAATCATTAAAATCAGAGTATTGGTGTCCATGTAAACATACTCACTGAAAGTGCCAGATGATGTCCCACAAGCTGTCAATGACAGTCCATTCCTCACCTTTAAGTTGATTTCATGAGTTTGACATGTTTCCCCCCTTACACGCAACTTTTGTAAAGCATCTGCTGCATGTTGGGGTGTCAGAATCTTTGCTTGTAAAATATAGCTATACTTTATACGAGTCGCTCACCGCATGCGCCGTACTGCGCGCTTTGCCTTCTATAAGCAACGAGAACAAATGCTTGACATCGCAGACGGTGTCCGAATCCCTCAAAGCTGTTTACACAACGCGTACTTGTGTGCCTTTGATGCACCCCTTGATGCTTCTTAAGGGCGTCACACACCGGATGCGCCGCTCAGAGCCGCGACACGACAGTTGAAAGTATCACACATTAGACGCTCACATTCGCATGTTGTTTAAAATGAAACTATTCAGATGGCGCTCTGTGGCACGGCAGAAATATGACCAGTGTCCTAAGTTGTGGCTGGGTTTCTCGTTGGTCTTGAATCTATTACTTGCTCTCAGGTAATGGGTTTCAGCTGAGCGCAAAGATAATATATTAATTTATGCAACCACATACACTTATTCTGCACATTTGACTGACTGCTTGCCATTATTTTCTATATTGTATAAACTTATTGTACATTATACTTTTATAATGGCCATTACTGATTATTAAAATGATATTCAGCAAAAGAGAGTGTGTTTCATATTTTTCAATGAAAATGAAAGGAGGCAGTAATGTTATATAGAGGCTCCGTTTTGTTATAAATATGCATACAGTGAAGATGATGCTCATAAGCAGAGATGTATAGTAACGAAGTAGAACTACTTCACTACTGTACTTAAGTACTAAAAGGCTGTATCTGTACTCTACTGGAGTATTGTTTTTTTCTTCAGTACATATTTTCGATGAGTTTAATACTTTTACTCCGATCATTTTTTTATGTGCTGCATCGTTACTCGTTACAATTATAAAAATGTTACGAATCATCCCAAACCCACATTATCACTGCCAGAGCAGCAGATGGCTCTGTCACAGGCAGTACCGCTGCTCCCTATACGCAGAGTACGCAGGCTGCGTAGGGCCTCAACTCCGGAGGGGGGCACCATCTCAGTTGCTCAAACAAATTATTAACATTTATTTAATAATATTAACTTTAACTGAGTGTAAATAAACGATAATATGTTTTTAAATACATTTTTAAAATTCATTTTATGAAGAACAAAAACAAACATGTGACGTAATTTTTTTCCATGTACGAGCATAGACACGTACGCGTGGCGCGGTCCGGTCCATTTATTGTTGCGGCTGCTAGCAGCATGTAATTATAATTGATGCAAGTTGCAGCTCTATGCCCAGGAAAAGACAACAGCAGTCTGGAGCTGAGAAGAGGAAAACAGTACAAGATGAATCGCGTGCATCACCTTCAGGTATCTTATATCCATAAATCTGGAAAACATATTTTGGTTGTTCAAGTAAATTAGTGAGGCTAACGTTTAAACTGCTCCACAACTGCACCAATTTGCCTTATTTGTTGTTGTTTACGTTCAGTTTCTTGCTTTGCAGCTATGCATTGTGCTTAAACTATGACAGGACATGTTCTATGACTTTTCGCGTTTGCCCCTCTTCCCCATGTTGCTGATAAATACATAAACTCAATTATTTTTATTAACTTGTGCAATAGTTTACAATTCAGTTTGCACAACAGCTACATACAGTACACATGCATTGCACAATGATTTCACTGTATGTATTATTTATTATTATGTAGTTATTATATTATATAATTATATATTATATAATTCTTTGCAGTTATCATTGTTTATTGTTTTGTCTATTTCTACACATTTCTTATTGCTGCTGTTGTTATTGCTTGTATCACTGCAATGACAGTAGAGTCTCTTTAGTATTTATATCAGTGGATTTGTGCGTTTTTAATATGCCGGTTTTTCATTTTTGTACATTACAATATGAAATAACAAAACTGACTTTAAGCCACACGCCATAAACCATTTTTATTGCATGAATTCATTAATGCTTATTTTTTTCTAAATGTTACAGTTTTTGTTTAAAAATACACTCATTTTAATTCACTTTTTAATTCCTATAAACCACAAAAGTCTTTGATTTATACTGACAGCAAGGGTCAGTGTTTGTCACCATAGATTAGAGTGCAAGTTAAATCCACATGTTGGTTGTAGTTTAGACACATTATGAAGAGTGCTTGACTAGCTCATTGTTTTTATGATATGTCGTGTTTTTTTCTTTAAATGACTCATTTCTTCTGTATTGTACATAGAGGTTCAATGCTGAAATTTGTCACAAAAGAAGATGAGGTGGCATGACCAGCACTGCTCCAGAGGCACCAGCAGCTGCACAGGTATAGACACAGGATGCAGCACTGAGGACCGCCCATCTCTATAGGTACAGAGAGGGTTTTATTCCTTACCTTTTGTAAATGTTTGAAATTGGCAATGCTTCTGCAGAACACATGTCAGTGTTTATTTTGATGTAAACTATTATTTTGTAATGTAAATATTTGAATGTTTAAGTATAATTTTGAGTGTTTAAATGCATATTTATGTATATAAATAAATAAATAAGTACATGTTTAAACACATGTTTGTGTGTTTTTGTTCCTCTGTATATTATATTATAAGTCGTAAACCATGGTTCTTTTCGTTCTGCTTAATCACAAGCCCCAAAAAGATATTTAAAATAAACAAACAATATATTTTGACTGCTTTCTTTAATAACTACATAACACAATACTTGTACTTTTACTTTCAGTACTTGATTAGTAAAATTTTAAATAAACTACTTGCAATACTGAAGTACAAAAAATGTTGAACACTTTAGTACTTCCACTTAAGTATGATGCTTAAAGAGCACTTTAACTTCTACTCAAGTCACTTTTTTGCTAGAGCACTTGTACTTTTACTTAAGTCTGGGTCTCTAGTACTTTATACATCTCTGCTCATAAGTATGTAGCTACACGATGTCTCAACAGGTTTGGTGTTTGGTAAGTTAATATCAAAATCATGTTTTCATTTTATTGTTCAGATAGTGAAACAACGTAGCCTGCAGGGGGATGTAAATGACGTTTAAAAGTACACTGTTCCTATTGAAGATTTACCTGACGTGTGCTCGAGAATTTGATTTCCATATCAAACTTGAGAAGTCTGAACTTACAAAGAAAGGATGCACGACTGAACTTTGTGCGTGTTGCACTGGATTAGCCCCTCATGAATGGTCCGCCATACCACATAATACAACCGAAGAGAAGTTTTAATGTTAGTAAACAGTAGGGATGCAACAATACAGTTAGCTCACGGTTCAATACATACCTCGGTTTTTTAACACGGTTTTCGGTTCGGTTCGGTTCTTATGGCTTGACACATAAGTGTTTTTTTTTTTGTTATTCTATGCTTAGGCAATAGGAACAGTAAGAGGTTAAGGAGAAAAAAAATAAAAATGATTTAATGCAATACTTTATTTTACTTTAAAGCCAAGAAAGGTACACTAGTTCCTACTGTATTGTATAATAAAAAAATGAACACTGAAATCTCACAGCTGCTGGTAGCCCATGTACAAACTGGGCAACACATAAATTCCTACATTTTGAAAATAAACATGCATGTGAAGTTAATAAACATAAATTGACCATTTCAAATAAACATTTTGTCACCTTAGAATTATAAGGTTCTATCTAACATTTTGCCAAAATTGAGTTATTGACATTCTTATTAAAATGACAACTTATTTACATTATGGGATGTTTTTTTTTTTATAAGTTGTTTACATTTTTGGACTTTATATTAAAAAAAACAAATGTTACACACGCACTGTTTGCTATGGAATGCAAAAACTTTGAAGCTCAATATCTCAAAAATCAGTCAGAACGCAGATAGAACCTTCTAATTCCAAGGTGACGATTTGTACTTTAGTAAACATAAATAAACCATCTTAATTAAACTTAACACTGCCTTTGTTATTTTTACGTGTCTTTCGGAACCAGTTGGATATGTTTGCTGGAAGGATTCAGCGAGAGATGTTTTTTGCGGACTTTATTACCTTCGCTGCTATCCTGCCTCAGACAGTGATATTGCTGGGTGATGGCGCCACAGATGTGCAGTCATGTTGGAAGTGTTTCAGTTTGAGTAGTCTTTACTTTTAACCGAAATGTTTCCACACCGCGGATTTAAAGAACGCCGGGTGCTTCCTCGTACTGTTGCTTCACTTCACCGCAGCTCACCATGTTAAAGTGTGGAATGATGGTTGAGCGCCCCCTAACTTTAGAGCATAGTGATTGGATATATACTTGCGGGGAGGAGTTTCCTCATCTCAGCTGGTAGACTTACAGGCACACACAGACAGTCAATTCAGAGGGAAATAAAACGCAAATAAATTATTTAAACATAAAACCAAAAAACCACAATTCACAAGTGCGTATTGAACCGTGGATGTCGTACCGAATGGTTCAATATAATATTGAGAATTGTGGCATCTCTAGTAAACAGACTTTAACCATGGCATACAGATCTTCAATAGAGTGTTCTCACGTATAATATTGTTTCATGGTTTGGTAACACAACACCTAAACAGTAGAAGAAATGATTGCAAATTATCAATCAGGCAAAGATAACTGGTCATAAACAACATTCACTGCAGAGTCTATTTGACTCCTTTATGGAAAAAACTGTAATCGTGATTTTTAATAATACACATCCCCTTTACTCAGCTGTTGAAATGTTACCATCAGGACGCAGGTTTAGAATTCCTACAGCCTGAAGAAATGCTTATAAAAAGTCATTTATCCAAATTGCAGTTGTTGTTTTAAATCGGATCACTGTTTGAAGTGAATGAGGTTATTGGGCTAATTTGGTTTTTTAAACTTTTAACTGGTTGTTGTCTTGATGAGTGTTGTTTTTGTGAATTGTTATTGTATGTAAGCTATTGTTGTCATAAATCCAGTGTTAAAGACACATTTCCTTTCTGTGTCAAGCAGAAAGGACAATAAAGTTTAAACTAAACTAAGCGCCCCTCTTATGCTGGGGTGGAGTAGCAGCTCATTAGCATTTAAAAATATATAAAGCAAAACAGCTCACTGTGAACTGAGGTGTTTGAGTAAAAAGGGTATTTATTTACACTACCATTGAGAAATTTAACCAAAGTTAAAAACCTTTTATTTAGAACCTAATAAATCATATTCACACATGTAAAAGGGGCATCTGATGTTACCTTTAGGAGGGAAAAAGGGTATTTGTACTAATAATAAACTAATAATTCTAAAAACGCTAAACTTGTATATAAATGTAAAAAGTTTACATAAATGCAAAAACAAAATTCGAAAGTTGTATATAAATTGATTTACAAAGAGTATTAACATGCCATGAGTTACCCTCACGACTTAAGAAATACTTAAATGTTTTAAAAATATTCAGAATAGATAAATAAATGCAAGAACATTGCAATAAAAGACCTTTGCTATAAATCCAGGTTAATAGGAATGTGCATGAAGGAGGTGCACAATATGTGTAGTTTAAATTGAAAAATCAAACAAAACGTGTTTCATGGGTAGTTAATGTATCGGTGCTCTTTGAATTCATAAAGATAAACAAAATCATAAGTCCAAGGCACTAGAAAGTGAAATGAAAAAGCCTTGATTAACATGGCTATTCTTTAAAAACAGCACCTACGCACTTCGGTAAACTTGCCTTCATCAGACTAACAATATGACAATGTGTAGTTTATTGCATAGACTATTTCAAAAGGAGTGGTTTACATGTCTGTTACTGCAGAGACATTGACGCCATCTTTTTATGCCTCCAAAAAAAAAACTAAAACCTCTGACTGGTTGTTTGGCATGTCAGTGAAATAGCCAATAAAGCTGCATAAGAGCCCAGACGTTCTGCCTTGACTCTGAAGGCCTTGCCTACACACGACTAATGCGATACTAGATGCATCCAAATCTGAGGTATGATGTTTGTATTAGTGTTCGCCTGAAGGCGACTGCACGCTTTGCATTTTCAGCATTTCTCAGACGTTGGATTTTGTATTACTCTGGTCCAGGCCACACACAAGCTCTATTTCTTGTGTCAAGATTAAACTGTGCCATCAGGGCATGTCAGCGTGTATCGCTTTTCCTCGGTTCATTTCCGGAGGCGAAACACAGCCGTGGCAGAAGGGTTTAAAAGACATAGATTGACGAGATGAATCAACACACAACAAATCTATGACATTTTTTTCTACAATGCTAACAGAGGGCAGGGGGTGATGCTGACCTGCTTGACAGATTGAGCAGCTCGTGCTTGTCAGCCAGTGTGCTCTTTTCCTGCAGATCCCACATCAGCACGTTTATGAGATGAGAGTTCTTGATGAAGATGGGAACCTCCTCGAACATGTGCTCATAGGCAACGCCGGCCTTCTTCAGCCTGCCGAAAACAGAAAACACTCAGAGATAAGTCATCTGCAGGGATTTGCATGCAAATGTCAACCTTGCCATAAAAAAAAAAAGTTTACCAAAATAGCGAAAGCCTTTCTACATTCAGTAGTCTAAAAATACTCAATGTCTCAGTCAACGTTTTCAAACTATTATATTTGATTTACTGAAGTCACACAAGTGGCAAGTACGAGAGGTGTCACATACAAAGCTTTTCCCTCATAAATTACCCTTTTGATGATCATTGTTTCTTTGGGTTGTGCAGTTTAATTCACAGAATTTCTACAAAGTATGTTGTAGACTGTAAACTCATTTTTTGGTCATCCATAACGCATCTTTATTTCCCTCTTTTAAAATAAAAATAAAAACGTTTAGAGATTGATATTTTTCTGATCCCATAACTCTGTGCTTAGTTGTTTTGGAAAATATAAACAGATGTTTCAACAATGTTAAAATATACTGTCCTGGGGTGTCAAAATTAATTGTTCGTGATGCACCGCAATTCAGATGTGAACAATTCGGTATCGATTCAGTAATAATTATAACCGGTCATTAGAGGTGTGAACCTACACTGCTCTCACGGTTCGGTTACGATTATCATGCCATCGATTCGATTCAATTCGATATCTCGGTGCATTGACGATGCTTTCACAGTTTTATATTTTCTTCACAGCACAATTCTTGTATTAACATGTATAAATATATTTATATACTATTTGTAATAAAATTTTGGCCTGTAATACAGTCAGATATATGAACTGTACCTTAAATTCAAGTACATATAGCAAATAAACAAATATAAATATCCCGCTCGCTTTCTGAGCCTTGTCTGATGAGTTTGTTTTTACACACCTATGATTGGGCACACGCTCAACAGAAAGGGCTGCGATTGGCTCTAACACTCTGGCACTGTTCACTAATGATAAACACTGATAAACGGCATTAGCAATCACAGCTGATCCATAATAGACACGGTGGAGAAAACTTTGCAGACACAGGCTCGTGTCTGTATCCTGAAGTATCGCTCTAACAGCCAAGAGGAAAGGAAAAGTCACACCAGCAGGTCAAATGGGCCACAGTGAGAGAGAGAAAAGGAGTACTTTCATTTTCTCAATCGCCATGATAAAGGGGCTTCTGCTGTAAGTGTCAGTGAAAGACTGTCCAGCAAACACACGCAGTAAATTGTGCACAGTTTTTGAGTTAAGTATTTGGAGCGTTGTAAATACTTGCGCTTGCTCTCCTCGCCATAGTAAGCTACAGCGACATAACGCATATGAGATAAATGTCAGTACATAACAACCGGTTATGATTATTACTGAACCGATACCATATTGTCCGCATCTGCATCGCGGTGCTACGAAGAAACAATTAATTTTGACACCCCTACCAGTCATTATGTACTGACGTCATTTATCACATATGCACGGTAGCTTACTGTGGCGAGGAAGAAGACCGCAAGTAACGTTGCAACTCCTTAAACTGTGCACATTCACAATTCACTGCTTGTGAGTTTGCTAGACAGTCTTTCACTGACAGGGAAGGTACATAAGAACCCAGCTAGGGAAAAAAATGAAAGCTGTAAACTCTCTCTCACTCACTCACACTCTGTGGCCCCTTTGACCTGCTGGCGTGTTCGTGAAGTAACGTTATATCTCCTCTCTTGGCTGTTACTACAATAACGTTACTTGTGGATCAAGACACGAGCGTGTCTGCAAAGCGAGTTTTCTCCACTGGGTCGTCGTCTATAATGGATCAGCTGATCGCTGCAGCAGTTTAACATCAATGTCCGTGTCACTGTTTGCTGAACAGCGCCAGATCCGCGCTGA
Source organism: Danio kyathit (assembly GCA_903798195.1). NCBI lineage: Eukaryota > Metazoa > Chordata > Actinopteri > Cypriniformes > Danionidae > Danio > Danio kyathit. Next base: position 60,961,868 of record LR812534.1, read on the forward strand.
CCATTAGATCCAATCGCAGGCTTTTATGTTGAGCGTTTAAGAACTCGTTCAAAAGCGGGATAATATTTAAATTAGTGTATTTGCTATAAATGCTCATGTTGTTCTGTGCATGCACTTGAGTTGTTTGATACACTCAAAGAGTTTTTTCTTTCAGCAGGTAAAATTATGTTCAATAACATTCAAATTGTTTATGGAAATCATCGTCAATGATAATCGTGATGATAATCGAAGGCATGATAATCATAACAGAAGCGAAGCATTGGAATCAAAAAGTAAAAACAAACATCTTAAACAAATAAATAATAATAAATGTTAAGTGTTAATATAAAGTGCAAGGTAAAAAGTAATAGAGGCTGCAATCTATTTTCAGAGACCAGGGGCCTCATGTATCAACACTGCGTACACAAAATCTTTGCGTATGCCAGGTTTCACGCTCATGTTTGGATTTACTAACGATGAAATTAACGTGAGAATGTGCGTTGGTCCACGCCAACTTCATGTCTGGGGTACGTGCATTTCTTGTGTGTGTTTGTTTTATTTCCATTGGCGACTCCTAGAGGCAATTATGTTACATTGCACACTACAAAGTATCTTTGAGCCGTGCACGGGATCATCCGCATGTCTAGCAGGTATATAAGGTTTCCATACCATGCAGTTGACCAGCCAAACATTAAACAGCAATTTGCAGCGATCGCCGGTTTTCCCAATGTAATCAGAGCGATCGACTGCACGCACATTGCTATAAAGGCGCCATCTGAAGACGAATTTGCATACGTGAATGGGAAACATTTTCATTCCATAAATGTGCAAATAATATGTGATGCTCAAATGCGCTTAACAAATATTGTAGCAAGGTGGCCTTGGTCAACCCATGATTAATTCATCCTCACCAACAGCATGGTTGGGATGAGGCTCCAAGGTGGCAGGCACTCGGTCAGTTGTAGAGCATTGTAGAGTGATTGGGCAGCTGAAATGCCGGTGGCGCTGCCTTGATAAGAGCGGAGGGGTGCTGCTATACCGCCCTAACAAAGTGTTCCTCTAATACATCTGTGTCTCCCACAGACACGGATACTACTCCAGACAGTAAAGTGTCGCCCACAATTGAGGCAACTCTCTCCTCAAAGGGTGTTAGTTCAGCATTTCCCGTTCCCCCGCCTCTTTGGTCCACACTTTGACGGTGGGCCGCTGTTCTCCTCTTAACCTGCACCTTTACGTCAGACCATTTCTTTTTTTAATTCACTCAGTGCGATGTTCAGACCCTACTGCGTTAAACGCATCAGCTAAACTCTCTCACTCTATTTTTTATTTTTTATTTATATAATTTATTAATTCGAGGAAAAAATTGCAAATAACAGTTTTTCTCTACTCTACCTCCGATAGAAGCACCTCCAATTTATTTTCTGTGAAGTTTCTCTTCTTGCTTGCTTTTGCCATTGCTTTTTCGTTTGGTTTTGCCAAAGTGGAGTCATTACCATATTTATAAGGGGAAGCAAGGAGGGGTTTTGCGATCGTGCACGTGTGCTCAGTTTCACGTTAATTCGGATGTACAAAGAGAATATGCGTGGGATTCCACGTACGCAGTTTTTCACACATATGCATTTATTTACTGCGTACGCATTTACAGCTTTGTCCGTACGCAATGATTTAGTCTGAATTCAACTAAAGTCTTTGTACATGAGGCCCCTGATCTTTTTTTTAGTTGTCAGATACCCACATGAAAATATAGTGAACTAATTTATGGTAAATACTATAGTGTTTTTAAACCATACTGACACTGACACCTCCAATAGAGATTGAAATGTTGCACAATCAGCTAAAATGTTGCTAGAATTGGTTTTATGTATTGGCATATTGCATATGTTCCATATATTGCATCACCAAAAATGATGGAGGTCATGTCCATGTGTTGTGCGATAAGTCCATATATTGATTATTGGTGAACGATTGTTCATATTTTTGTAAAAATCACTTCAACCAGTTAGTACCCTATATGGCTATGAAACAGCATATTTAGCTACAAGCATGAATGGACCAATGACACTTAAACTTGCAAATACTCCAGTGACCATTGCATACACAATGCTCCAGTAATTCAAGACAAAAGAAAAACATTGAAATCTAAATCAACAACATTAACATCTAGGTGGCAATAAATAAATACAGGTAAAACAGTTCAAAATATTATATGATATGATCATTCAAAGCATGGAAAATAATGACTCATTACAGTTGAAGTACTTCTAATTTCTTTTTAAATGCTAATGAACCTTAATGCATCCTTAACAACATCAAAGGCTGCCTACTTAAATGTCAATCATCTATTGCACTTATTATTATTTTTTTAGAATATAATGAATGAAAATAGTGGCAAGCAGCAATTAAGACAAGAACTACACTGGTGAAATGATGAGCAGGCATGACATGGAGGATCAGACCAACTGCAGCAACAAGTAACGCAAGACATCATTCATCATTCAAATTGGCAGCTAAAAATAAATAAATAAAGAAAATCACTAGCAATGACAGTTCACATTTGGTGTCCTGTCCCTTGATGGACAAGAAATTTATCTAATTATTAGGGAGGCACTGACAAATTCTGGGCCGAAATTGAAAATTCTGGAGGCATTTGGCTGAAAATCGAAAATGCTTTGTAATAAGATAATATTTTATTAAATAACATTTTTGTAACACTTTAACTCAAATTATACTGATTTAAAAATAGATAAAGGTAATTTTATTCTCAGAACAATTAAAGGCATTATTTTACCTGCGTTGCCGTTGTAGTCTACTACAAAAAAATTGTCTTGTTAGCACATTATTTGAGCAGACTTTGCTTTTCCGTTGAGCATGTGTGGATCATGCAGAGATGCACTTGCACTTTTCTCAACAATCCATCCTTGTGTGTCACAGCCCATTGAAATTAATGGGTTTCAAAGTGCAGCGCAGCACTTTCCGTGTCCGGTGTGAAAGCCCCTCATGTCCACTACACAATTAATTCTGGACAATTGATTATTCCCACAATATCAAAATCAGCTGTAGGTGGTAGATCTTTCTTATATCTGGCACCTAAAGTCTGAAACAGCTTTTCTAGCACAGTTTGGGAAGCAGACACACTCTGGCAGTTTAAAACTAGATTAAAGACACATCTCTTTGCTTTAGCATACAAAACACAAATGCTGTTGAAATCCAAATCCTCCAAACGATTGTTAGTCTGCATTATTTAGGGCAACCGGAGCCGAAAACACTTCCCAAAACACATTATAATTTGAAAGCAATCTGCACTTATATTAGTCTGTTTTTATTATTCTCGAGGTTTCCATAATCCTGGACCAGGCCATATCCAGAGCAGATGCTGTGGTGGTCGTGGAGGAGCATGAGACTGATTCCTGAAAAGACCCCAGTGACAAACAAGTCTTCGCATTGATCCCGTGGGCCAGCCTGTACACCCACAGGTGACCTACACCTAGCTTCTTCATGATGGACGTCCAGCGTTTTCCAGCCACCAGCACCTAGACTGCAGCTCTGCACAAAAAGTTTGGCCAGAGGAGAAATGGTCATGCCCAACTGAGCCTGGTTTCACTTTTGTCAATTGGTGAAGTTTTGTTCCTCGCCACAGGCTTGCTTGGTTTGGGACTTATGGAGCTGCACATTGTTGGATTTGGTCTTCAGTGTTTGGACTTTCAGCAGTGAAAATTAAACCACACTGAATTGAACTAAACTTTAACTCTTCAGGAGACATACCACATTTCGTAACATTCCCCCCCAATGGGTTCATAAAATCCAGCATTAACACAATCAGTATGGTTATCGCACAGTTGCCAACAAGGGACAACTGGGCATTGTTCAACTCTGTCTCAAACTGTTGTGAAAGAAGCAACAAAAAAAAAAAAGGTAGGTGACAACAGTGTCCAACTGTGGTAAGTTTGGTACTTTGTTGAGAAATTCTTCAAATTCTTTTACGCAAATACTTGAGTATCAGGGTCCTGAAAATTAATATGGTCTTAAAATATTCAGATCCAAAGTTGCTGAAAAATGTTCTTATTACTTTTAAGGCTACCGGTAAATTCTGACATCACTAACCAGAAAGGAGCTCTAAACGGCTGCGCTTGTATTTGTTAACACAGAAGGCGTCACGCTTTCGTTGATGGTTTTACTTTTATTTAAAGCTTAAGCATTCTTGCAGCTGCTTTGTCCCAGAGACATCTAAAGGCAGAAGAGCTAACCGCAGCTAAACGTTTACACATTTGACGACATTATAAATTCTGTGGATGGAGAAGTATTGTGAACAATTTCGATACAAACAAAGAGGAACACTTTCGCATGTCGAGATGTACATAGTATGTGTGTGTGCGCTGGTGCTCGCTGGCTGCTTATCATGCACACGCGTCAAGCAACTGAAGCAGATCTTGAAGGTAAACAAACAAATGATTTTTTACACAGTTGGCATTAAGGAGGAACAAAGAAATGTTATCTGACTAACATCTAGCAACTAAATATGTGGGAAAAAGTATTCAAAGGCTTTTATTTCCATAAACAGCACAGATGTGAATGCTTCTGAAGGTTCTGATTGGCTGTAGTAGATGTCTAATGTCAGCGTGTTCTAATCGTGAACGTGTTCTTTCTGGCAATTTTTCTTCTGGGTTCTCACAGAGCGGCATTCCGGCAAATTACCGGTAATGTTACAACTTCTCTTTAAGGAGAATTGCCGGAATGAATTTACCGGTATTTTCATGTTCACACATGATCCCTTTCTGGAAAATTGCCGGTAATTTCTCAGACAGGTCTGTATGTGTGAAAGGGGCTAATGATTCAATGGCAGGAGAAAAAGCACAGCACTTTAAACGCTAGACACAAGAAACATTAGCTAAAGGCCAGAACTTATAACATCTGAAACCAATAAGTCATGCTCTTAACCCTAAAACAGCCAACGTATAATCCCCAAAGACAAAAATTCCTTTGGGTATGTTTTACTTGGGCCCGCATGATATAAAACAAAGACACGAGATGCTTTTAGCTTATTTTCCACTGATTTTCTTGACTGTTTAAGAGTTAAAATGTCATATGATTTGAAAGTGTTAAGAAAGTGAATGCACTTTTCAGACTTCATTTCTACATGCAGCATTCATGAATGTAAAGGTAGACAGTAGACCCTCCCCTCAATTCAATCAATGCAATTCAAATGTAATGCATGTTATTAGCAGGTGTAAATGGCGATCTGTCTTTGAGATGAGCACTTGTGTCGTGCACTAGGGGCATTTCATCTGGAGAGCAGTTAGAGGGTCACTGGACCCATCCATCCGTCATTTGAATGAGACGCTACACTCCGCCATTCCAGCTGAATCGCAGAAAATTATGGAGGAGCGGGGGGAATGTTTGAGGAATATCAATAAAGCGCTGCCTCGCGGATTTCAGATTGATATTCCGTATGAATCTGACAAGTGATCTGTATGCATCATTCAGGATGACCCACCCCGCAATGTTCACTCTACAAATAGAGGCTTATTTTCATAATCAATAGCGTTGCTCTCCTTAACTAGCTGAATATTCACGAAGCGCTGTGGAATGATAGTGTCAGCTCGGGGCCGCTGGTGGATGACAAGGTCAAAACAGGCCACAGGAACGTGTTTGATGTTAGGATGAAACACGGCACGTAGATCCATTTTAAATCGGTAAACGGACGTGTCTGCAAGTGAAACTAGATATTCGGAGATGTCAGCAGAATAAAAACATGGCAATTTCAAATAAACAAACGCTTTGGTTTTTGAATATTTATTTATTTATTGCCACATCAGCAATTTATGGCTAGTTCATGGCAAAATAAATATACAATAAAAATATTATATAATAAAAACTAATTAGTTTTCCAATAAAAAGTTAATTAGACAAATATATAAATAGAAATAAATAAATAAAATTCACACAAAAAAATATTCAAAGTTAAATACGATTTTTCAGTTCATTTGAGATTCTTCCTGGTGGTACCTTTTTAAAAATGTCCATCAAAGTACTCTCCTTATAAAATTTTGCCTAATGGCAGTCAAACTTCCCCATTCCAACTAAATATGTTACATGGTAAGCTTGGCAGAACACGTAGGTGGTGCTTCGTTATTCAGTATATGCAAATGAGTCAACCTAAAATGTCCAATGCGACATCCAGTATAGACAGTTTGTTCATGCCTGGTCTCAAAAGTGTCTTATTTAATTTCGGGTTAATTTCGTGTAATTTATTATTTATGCAGTTTTTTGAATATATAAAAATAACTAATCCTCTAATGGATTAAGTACTTTGCAAAGACTCAATAAAATGATTTAATCATCCCCAAATTGCCCCACGAATATAAATAAATACAAATATGAAAATATTGACAGTGTGTCAAATTCTAGTGAAAAACTAAAAATAGCTTTAAAAAAAAGAAAAGAAATGTGTGTCTGATAACGTTTTTTCTTATGGAGAAAGTCTTATTTGTTTACTTGTTTATTTCGGCTAGAATAAAAGCAGTTTCTAATTAAGCACCATTTTAAGGACAAACTTATTAGCCCCTTTTAGCTATATATTTTTTCGATAGTCTACAGAACAAACCATCATTATACAATAACTTGCCTAATTACCCTAACCTGCCTGATTAACCTAATTAAGCTAGTTAAGCCTTTAAATGTCACTTTAAGCTGTATAGAAGTGTCTTGAAAAATATCTAGTCAAATATTATTTACTGTCATCATGGCAAAGATAAAATAGATCAGTTATTAGAAATTAGTTAATAAAACTATTGTTTAGAAATGTGTTGAAATAAATCTTATTTTGGTTAAACAGAAATTGGGGGGGGAAATAAACAACGGGGCTAATAATTCTGACTTTAACTGTATTATATATGTAAGATCACCAGCAACAAATCAAATTTGGTGCTTGAAGCAGATGCAGTTTGGTACTTTAGCTCACCAAAAATGCATAACTTTACTTGAAGAGGAGTCAAGAATTCTGGGATGGAAATTTGTCTCATTAGGGACGTACTGACAAATTCTGGGCCGAAATAAAAAAATTCTAGGTGCATTTGATGATATAAGGATGAAACAGCACATAGATCCATTTTAAATCAATAAATGGACGTGTCTGCAAGCGAAACTAGATATTTGGAGATGTCAGCAGAATAAAAACATGGCAAGTGCAAATAAACAAACGCTTTTGGTTTTTGAATATATAAAAATAATTAATCCTCTAATGGATTAAGTATATTGCAAAGACTCAACAAAATTATGCAATCATCCTCAAATTACCCCGCAAAAATAAATAAATAAAAATATGAAAATAGTGATGAAATTGTCAAATTCTAGTGAAAAATGTCTGTCATTTTAAATAAATTGATTTATTTTATTTTTTTTATTTTAGAAAATTATTTCAGTTGGTCTGAAATATGATTGACATTCAGTCAAAATGGCAGCTCAAAATAAATATATAAATAAAATCATTAGCAATGGCACAGATTAAATTTGGTGATTGAAAAAGCAGCAGCAGTTTGGCATTTTAGTTCATCAAAAAATGCATAACTTTACTTGAAGATAAGTTTAAAATTCTAGGATGCGCTTAAAGAGCCATTTCAAGAAAAATCAATATGAGAGGAAATTCGTCTAATTATCAGGGATGCACTGACAAATTCTGGGCAGAAACAAAAAAATTCTAGATGCATTTGATGATATTAGGATGAAACAGCACATAGATCCATTTTAAATCGGCAAACGAACATGTCTGCAAGAGAAATTAGATATTCTGAGATGCCAGCCAAATAAAAATATGGATTTTTCCATTTAAAGAAAATAACAGCATGAATAGATTTTATTTCAAATACTCTAATAGATTAAGTACTTTGCACAGACTCAAAATTATTTAATCATCCTCAAATTACCCCACAAAAATAAAAACACTGAAACTACTGACAATTGTTCAATTCTAGTCAAATTAGTCTGCTATTTTAAATGATTTTCTAAAATATAAAAAAAATTATATAAATAAATTGATTTTAGTTGGTTTGAAATGTTATGTAATTTATGACATTCACAGGTTTCAATCATAAAATGATAAAAGTTAGTTATTATTTTATTAGAATATTTAAAAACAAATTTTTTTCTAGTGGAAAAAAACACTTACAGTATAACTAATTTCAAAATAAATAAGGTATATTAAAAATGTACAATTATGATGTACAATTATTAATCCCTCCTCTGAAAAAACTATAAAAAATAAATAAATTAATTAATTAAAATAAATTAATTTAATTATTTTAAAAAAATAAATAAATAAAAATAAATAAATAAATAAAAGTGATGTCTAATGTTTTTTTCCAACCACAGTATTTCCTATACTTGTTTTTCTGGATAGTTTTTTCCAAAATAAAACTAGTTATTAGAAATTACTTATTAAAACTATTATATTTAAAAAAGTATTAGAAAAAAAATTTTATATGTGAAAAACTATTTTACTAGAGGGATCAACTTGCATTCAACTATTCACTTATAATTTCACTATTATAATTAGAAAAAAAATACATATAGATCTACACTTCAACACTACACCATCAAACATTAAAGCATTGTAAAAATGATTACATTTCTAAAAATATTATCCAGATCAAGCTGATAAGGGCCACTTATTTGAAAGTTTATGTTGTAAACAACTCTAAAACTTGTTTTGTCTTTATAAAGCCCCAAAACATTTAACCCCATGTATTAATAAAGCAAACAGAGTTGACTGACTTCATTGCACCTGAAAACTCTTCACCCGGAGCTCACCCTGAAGCACTCATGTCCTCCAGCAAAACACTTTATTGTTGTTGGGAGTTTTTTTCCCTTCTTGATCGCTCAGACGTCACTGCTTTGCTGATACATTCCCCCATTAGGCTTATGTCTAGCAGCAATTTAGAATCAATTACCATCTGCCGAGAAGCCAGCGAGGTTATACACTTTGTGCATTTGTTTGTTTGGCAGACAGTGCTGACTATTCCTTTAAAGACGCCCCATCACGCCAAATAAAAGCCCCTCGCTGATGGGGACGTGGCTCTGTTAGTGCATTGCAGAAGACTCTAATTAGCAACAGATTGATGGTAACATGGAAAGGTGGTGACCAGGAGTTAAGAAAGTGATGTTGGTAAAAATTGAAAATCTTGTTATACATAGATTACCATTACTTGTAATATGCCTTTAAAGGGGACCTGTTATGCAAAAACTTTTATAAGGGGTTTAAACACAGTTATGTGGCAGCAGTGTGTGAATATAACCAGCTTCTAATGGTATAAATTAATTAACTATTTTTTATAATTACACTTGATAACAACAGTCGGCAGAAACACTCTGATTGACATTCTTCCTTTGTACGTGTCATCAGAGGGCAAAAGCCCCGCCCATTAGTGACGATCTCTCCCTCATTAGCATAAACAACTGAGTGAGAAGCAGCCGTCCACCATTAGTTTTCACCTGCAATAGTCCTATTTTGAATCTGCCATTATGCTAACACATAGGCATTTGTAGCTCCGCCCTCTTTTGAAAAGAGCACAATCTCATTTGAATGTAAAGTGAGTCAGGATTTAAATCAAAGCCTAAAAGGGTCAGATTCAAATAATTACAAAACATTTGTGGGGTATTTTGAGCTGAAACCTCACATACAGTGTGTATGTGAGGTTTCAGCTCAAAATACCCCACAAATAATAGGGACGGAGACTTATTTTACGTTGCATTGAAATGTAAGATAAGAGTTTTAGGTGAATCTAATATTCCATTTATCTCAGCATTGATTCAAATGTGTGTGTGTGTGTGTGTATATATATATATATATATTATACACCTACTGTACTGTTACTCTATTCATTTATTCATTCATTCGATGTGTATTTTGTTTTAATCCATCACCAGAGGCCTATTGCACTGGGTTTTTATGCTGGTAAATTTGGCATTAGTTTGAGAGTTTTTGGGCTTAAGGAGGATGGTGTTGATTGGGTTGTGTCACTATGGTAATAAAAAATAAGTACATTTAAGAAAAAAAGTACATTTAGTAAAAATAAATAAAGAAATAAAAAAGGGAAGAAAAAAAATATCTGAAACTGTAACTCACCCCTCAGGAGTGAAGTCTTTCTCCTTGCAGATTTCCATCAGTTTGGGGGTCAATCTGTAGGCCTTCAGACAGAGAGAGCCCTGCGCCGTCTTCAGGGGATCTGTGGATATTTTTTAAATGAAGTAAATATGCAATACTCCAAGAAAAAAACAAATCAGGAAAGTTGTAATCTTCATGTAGCCTGAGCTGCTTGAACTATTTTTAAACGGTGAATTCATAAGCATCTCTTTTTTTCCTTGCTTCATTTGCCATCTAATACATTTCTGCTTGCCTGAACAAAAGGTGCTTTACAAGTCAAGGTGAGGTTTTTTTACTTGTTGTCAAAACAAGTGGAACAACATTTAACAAAAACAAGAAAGAAAATGCTCATTTATATCTGTATATTTAATGAAAGGAATAATACTTTTTTTTTTATAACTTTGTAAAAAAAAACATGCACTGTACAAATTCTGAAATACAATAAACAGTAACAGAAAAAAGCAATGAGGAAGTTTATTTACTTTTGTTGTAATTTATTTTTATTATTACAACAGACACAAATTTACTATTAATTACAAGAAAAAAAATGACCTGATTTTTTGAAAATTAAATGTTTTTAAAGCAATAATTATATAAAAAATAATAATAAATATACTCAACTACAATACTTCAGTTCAAATGTCATGCTAATTTTCAAGTGTTATGCAAGGCAGGTTTATGTAGCACATTTCATACACAATGGTATTCATAATGCTTTACATAAACAAGAATAAAAGAAACAAGCAAATAAAAACAAAGATTAAAAAACAGATTCAAATGTGTTAAACAGGTTTTAAAAGAACGAAACCGAAAAGACAGACATAATAGTGCGATCTGTGGGACGTAGCACAGTGCTCATTCAGTAAAGGCTCAGCTAAACAGATGTGTTTTCAGTCTTACATTGAATGTACCTACTGTTGGAGCACATCTGATCATTTCTGGAAGCTGATTCCAGCAGCGAGTGGCGTAGTAGCTGAAAGCTGATTCACCCTGCTTTGACTGAACCCTTGGAATTTCTAAATTACTTGATCCCAAAGATCTGGGGGATCTATTAGGTTTGTATTCAGTGAGCATATCTGTAATGTATTGAGGCCATTTAGTGATTTATAAACAATAATAATACTTTAAAATCTATTCTGAATGTAACCGGGAGCCAGAGTAAAGACCTGAGGACAGGTGTGATGTGCTCTGATTTTCTGGATCTGGTCAGAATCCTGGCCGCAGCGTTCTGGATGAGCTGCAACTGTCTGTTTTTGGAGTGAACTTCCATGATAAAAAGTTCATGCAAACACTTAACTTACATTCTCACTCATAAAAGGAATCTAGATTATACTGAAACTATTTTCAACATTAGATTTAAATCTAAAGCCTGTTTCACACCGTAAGCAGCACGCGAGCAGAGTGCGTTTTTTCAGCGTCCATGTTAACAGATTAGAGCTTTCATACCGCGCGCAGAAGCAGTGCGTCAGCGCGAGGCGTGAGCGTCGCTGAAGTCGCAGTGCCGCAATAGTTTCGGCGCTAGGTCTATTTTTGACGCGCTGCTCACACTCAATTAAAGTGGCAGTGCATTGATTACGGGAGTTGTAGTCCATAGCGAAGTGCATTGTGGGAAGTGCAGTTCGACACGCATGATGTGAGCTCACTGTGTGCTGTGCAGTTGAAGCAGAGGAAGAAAGCTTTATTCGGCTTTGTTTTATGTTCACTCAAGTTATTCCACCCAGGAGCTGTTTGCACTGTGAACCTGACAACACGAAAATAAGTAAAAGAAGGTCATGCATTGATTACTTTTGTCTGTCTCATCCTTTGCACGAGCTGTTACTCTGTTGCTGGACATTGCTGAAGAGGAGAAAGTTAGTTTAATCATGTATAAATATAATTATAACCATATTGTATAAATATTATTATAACTAGGCCTACAACATCCTGACAATCAAAAACAAAATGACATGTCACAGGCGATTGTCTTCTGAGTGCACCAGACATGAATGACACTCCTCAGAGCGTGAGAAGCATAGAGTACTGTATGATCTATATAATTTGTAAATTAAAGACTTGCAATTTAAGAAAACAGCATAGGAAGTTGCCGTTGGCCTTGGTGCAAAAAGTAAAAAAAAAAAAGGGTATTTTTATATAGAGAGATGGGTAACTAGATAGAATAGACAGAGGTAGATTGATCTCTGCAGCAGCTGCCGAAGAGCTGCGCGCTGCAGACGCAGCTGGTGTGATAGGCAAACACCTGCGTGCTGCTTCTGCTTTCCATACGCGCTGCTCACGCTCTGCTTTCGCTTGCGGTGTGAAACAGGTGTAAGAGTCAGGACCTCGGACGTCTCATCCGAAAGACTGCGCTTACTGACATTATAGTGTCCCCTTCACTACTGTATACTGGGGCATTAGGACTCAGACCACAGGTTGAGCACCCCCTGCTGGCCTCACTAACACCACTTCCAACAGCAACCTAGTTTTCCCATGTGGTCTCCCATCCAGGTACTGACCAGGCTCAGCCCTGCTTAGCTTCAGTGAGTAACCAGTCTTGGGCTGCAGGGTGATATGGCTGTGGCATAGTCTTGAATTAATTCTTCTGCTGCACCATGCAAGCATTGAATTGATCAAAAACTACAGTAAACGCTGAAAATGATAATTACTTCTGGAAATAATGGCTTTTCCTTCAGTCTTTATCTGCACGCTGCATCATTCCAGTCTAACACAAAGCACGGTGATTCCTCTTCTCACAAAATGAGCTAATTTGGTGCTTCAGAAACACTTCTTATAACCTGAGCAACGTTCAAAATGTTCTGCGAATTAATGAAGTGTGGAAATGGCAATGCAGTGTCTTTTTTCAGGTGTTGAAATGGAGCACGCTTTTTTTTTTTTTTTTCCCCGAAGTCCAATTTTGGCTTGATAAAGAAAGTGCTTTGTGTAGAAACTCAGGAGTCTATTGTTGTGTGCTGTCTCTGAAGAAGAAAAGCCAACGAGATTTAACCAGGACACAGACAGAAGAGGACAGCCCAGATGCACGACAATAACACAACTTGTAGATCACAGTCAGGAGAGGGGAAAACAGATGCATTCTGGTTTGTCGGCTGACAGTTTGGTTGAAAAGACTGTTAGACATCAGCTGCAACTACAAATGTAAAAATACTATCTAGTCGACCATTTTTGAACGTCACAGAAAAAGCTAAACTTCACTTTTAATATGAAATCCTGGAAGATTTTTTTAATGCTTGTTTTTAGTATTCAATGAAAGTAATCAGAAAGTATTCATAACATTTCTTCGGCTCATTTTTTGATATTGGATTTTATCTCCTCAATGAACTCTGGTTTGTCTGAACAAAATAAATATATTTAATGGGTTGTGACATTTCATACCTTTTGGTAAAAATTTTAAATAAATGAACAAAAACATGCGCTTGGTATTTCAGATTATAATAATTATTAATATTATAAAAAAATATTATTAGTGATAGTATCATTAATTATATAATTATTATTACTATTATATTATTTTTACTACTATTAGAAGTAGTAGTAGTAGTAGTAGTAGTGTATCAATAATTATATATTATTACTATTACTAATATTATATTGCTTATTGCTATTATTATTATTCTTAATTACTATTAATTATTTAAAATACTATTAGTAATAGTATCATTAATTATATAATTATTATTACTATTATTAATATTATTATTAGTAGTAGTAGTAGTAGTAGTAGTATCAATAATTATATAATTATTATTACTATTACTAATATTATATTGCTTATTACTACTACTACTACTGTTATTATTGTTATTATTATTATTATTATTATTATTATTATTATTATTATTGAGTAGTAGTAGTAGTAGTATCAATAATTATATAATTATTATTACTATTACTAATATTATATTGCTTATTACTACTACTACTACTGTTATTATTGTTATTATTATTATTATTATTATTATTATTATTGAGTAGTAGTAGTAGTAGTATCAATAATTATATAATTATTATTACTAATATTATATTGCTTATTACTATTACAACAATTACTATTATTATTAGTAGTAGTAGTATAACTATCATTAAGATTATTTAATTAAAATTATTAAATAATTTATTATTATTGCTATTTAATAAAAATTATTATTATTACTAAAATTATATTACTATTTCAAAAATTAACATTATTAACATTATCACCATCACTAGTTATATTTTTATTATTATTATTATTAACATTATTACCATCACTAAAGTTATATTTTTATTATTATTATTATTATTAACATTATCACCATCACTAGTTATATTTTTATTATTATTATTATTAACATTATTACCATCACTAAAGTTATATTTTTATTATTATTATTATTATTAACATTATTACCATCACTAAAGTTATATTTTTATTATTATTATTATTATTAACATTATCACCATCACTAGTTATATTTTTATTATTATTATTATTAACATTATTACCATCACTAAAGTTATATTTTTATTATTATTATTATTATTAACATTATTACCATCACTAAAGTTATATTTTTATTATTATTATTATTATTATTATTATTATTAACATTATTACCATCACTAAAGTTATATTTTTATTATTATTAACATTATTACCATCCCTAAAGTTATTTGTATTATTATTATTATTATTATTATTATTATTATTATTATTAACATTATTACCATCAGTAAAGTTATATTTTTATTATTATTATTATTATTAACATTATTACCATCACTAGTTATATTTTTATTATTATTATTATTATTATTATTAACATTATTACCATCACTAAAGTTATATTTTTATTATTATTAACATTATTACCATCCCTAAAGTTATTTGTATTATTATTATTATTATTATTATTATTATTAACATTATTACCATCAGTAAAGTTATATTTTTATTATTATTATTATTAATATTAAATTTAATGCTAATCCATGTCATTATCATTATTATTAATATTACTACTATTATATTATTAATATTTTTATTAATTTAAATGATTGATATTACTAAAACTATATTACTATTATTATTATTAGTAACACTTTTTAAATTATTTTATCAAAATTATTATTAGTAGTAGTAGTAGCAGTAGTGTAACAAATTCTATAATTACTATTATTATTGAAATTACATTATTATTATTATCATCATCAAAATTATATAATCAATATTACTAAATTTATTATTACTATTACTAAAATTATATTACTGTTATTAGTATAATTATTATTAAAATTAACATTATTATTACTACCAACATAACTAAAATGATACTTATTGCTATTAATAAAACTCATGTTATATAATTCATGTAATTATTATTATTATTTGTCGTTGTTATTATTATGAATATTACTATCATCGTCATGACTATTATTACAGCTATTACATGATTACTATTATTAAATTGATATTATTATTACTACAGATAAAATAACAATAAAAAGCAAAAATAAAACTACTAAAACTTGAACTAAAATGGAAAATAAATACTTGAAATAAGCTGAGAGTTTAATGGAACAGAACATACAAAAAATAATAATAACTCTGAAACACTGATGGCCTTTTTATAGTTGCAAAAAAACTAAGCTACAAATTAAATTAACAAGCTCCAAATAGGCATAAACACAAAAATTAGATGGCAAACAATTAAAAAGGGTTTATGGATGGATTAAATTGTGGTGTTGGAAACAGTCGTCAAAAGGCTTATGAGGAAGTTCTGCCAAAAATGCAATTCTGTGAGAAAAAAAAAGGAAGAAAGGAGAAAATCAGCATGCACGCACAATCGTCCAGGTTTAATTATTTTTATTGTAAACACTGGCTTGTGGTGCCGTCTTGCTAGAAAGATGTGAGAAAAATCAGACAATGTGTGAAATATGTGCACATATTTCCACTGAAAATCTCTCTAAAAGTGATAGCAGCATCTCATGTAATACATTAGAGGGTTTGTGATGGGTCTGCATGAGAATCTATGCAACAGTCATTTTGGGCCTGTTCACACCTTAAGGACGTACTCACACTATGCTATCCGAACCATGCCCAGGCCCGTTTCCCGGGTCGTTTGAGAAGTGTGAGTGCTCTGAATCGGGCTCAGGCATGGTTCACTTGGCCGGCCCTGGCCCATTTGGAAGAGGTGTGCCAGAGTGCGGTTCACTTGGTACGCTTGTGTGTGAGTGCAAAACGCGCCTGAGCCCGAAACTGAAAGCGAGACGTGACTTTTAAGGGACTGTTTTGTATTGTTTAATGAACGCAAACTGTCGTAGTTTATTAAAGACCCAAACCCCCTCACTGCACGACAGCTGCACCTTCAGCAAACCTCCTAATTCCTGCAGCACGAGGACTTTATGATCGTTTATGAGCGTCTAAAGTGGCTTATTTGTTCGGTGAAATATCTGACTGCGTGTCACCGCATATCAAATGACTAAAACGATATAACTAAAGAAATATCCACTGTGCTGAGCGAGAGCGCTTACTGAACAACGCATCATCGATGACGTAAGCGTGCCCAGGCCCGAACGTAATGTGAGTGCGGGCCATCGGGGGAGACGGGAAGGGGGACAATCGTGCTTCGGCCTGGTTCAAGGCAACTGTACATAGTGTGAGTATGCCCTTAGATGCAGTTTGGATGCATCTTAAGTTTGGTGCAATCAGAAGTGGATGTTAAATAAACAGTCTAAAAGAATCCAGCCAAACAGGATTTAAACCTTACCACCTAAAAACCTAAATTTGGATTGAAGGCTAAAATTAGGGAGACTACAATGTTTTCTTAGTAAGTCCTGATTCTAACCCATTACTGCAGTTCCCAGTGTATGTGTCTGTGAGAGCAGTAACAAAAGCTCCTTCTGTCTCTCCATATTTTGTATGGTCTCCTTTCATGTTTAATTGTAAATAGGGTTTCGTTTTTCCCTCAGTATCAGATTGAAAGATCAGAAAAGCCCATAACCACAACTATAGACCCTAAAAAAAGAGGGAAACTCTGAACGTTTTTCAAAGTGGAGAAAAATAAACAGATTTAAACACCAGCTGTAAATAGAAATAAATGCTTAAATATGTGTGATTCATTCAACCATAACATCTTAATACCAGGTGTAAAGAGGACTTTGAGCACAGTGTTCCTCCTCCTAAAGACAAAAAAAAAGTCTCAAAACATTTTTCCCCATTCAGAATTTAAAGATCTTACATTTATGAGTTTTTAAAGGGATTGTTAAACTAAAAATGCTAATTGTCATCATTTACTGACCCAAAGCAGTGGAAGAATGTTGGAAACCAGTAACCATTGACTTCAACAATTGACAAAACATACTATGGAAGTCAATCGTTACAGGTGTCCATATAACTAACCATCCGTCCAACATCTGTTAAAATATTTTAACTAGGGAAAAAACAACAACCACAAACTGGTTTACAACAAGTTAAGAGTGAGTAAATGACCAATGAAAAAATGTTATGGCTAACATTTTATGGTTAAAAATGTTATAGCTAAATGTGATTCGGTCAACCATAACATGTTAATACCAGGTCTAAAGACAACTTTTAAGAGTACTGTGATCATTATTCTGAAGATTAATAAAAAATAAATAAATGCTTCTCTCTTTTCCACGCAAAGAATTGATTGATCTTACACAATTGTGAGTAAATTGTCATTTACTCACCCTTAATGGGCCACAAACTGTAAACTTACTGTAAACTTAGTAACTAAATCATTTTGACTGAGGTATGTCTTTGAAAACTGAAAGAGCACTGCTGACCATACAAACTAACTTTGCCATCTGAATGAACAAACAAAGGGCACTGCACTGCACACACTTACCAAATCTGTAGAGACAGGACAATCAATACAAACTGGAGCCGTGTCTATTTTTAAAAGGAGACGAGCTGGAAATCTGGATTTCATCATTTTCAGATGCGAAAAGCTCTCGGGTAAAACTGTTCCTTACAAACGCATTGCTGTCGCGTGCACTGTTATCCACACGTGAGTCCAGCTGCGCTCTCATAACGGGGAAACGAAAACAAAAAATTTGTTGCAGCACATTAATAAATGCAACACTGATGACCCGTGTCTCCAAATTCTCATTCTTTGACTTGTTTTAGCAACACAACGTGGCGTCTCTCTGTCGTCTGAACACTGTAACAGGTAAAACAGTCTTTGTGGCTATCATCCATATTATCGAAGTTGCACCGCATACACAATAGAGCGCGCTGATTGGTTTGAACCAAGTCTTTCTCATGAATTAATGCTGCGCACTCAGACGTAACGATGTACTCGCAGGTACAGACAGCCACTCTCCATGCTGGATTACACGCAAGTATCTAATCGCCGTGACACAGCTTCAAAAATTAATTTCAAACCGGAAGAACGAATTTGCTCAAAATAAAGCAAAAACAACCAATTTTCACTTATTAGTGCAATATATGTGTATTAATAGTGTTTATAGCAGCGTGGGACACATATATGATTGTCAACAGCTCAAAAAATGTGTTTTGGTGTTTCGTGACCCTTTAACTTGTTCCAAACCAGTGGAGGGATGATGGAAACCAGTGACCACTGACTTCAATAATTGGATCAAACAAATACTAAGCAGGTCAATATTTACTGATTTCCAACGTTATTCAAATTTTTTTTCTCTTTCTGTTGAAAAAGATAATCACTGTCTAGAACAAGTCAAGGTTAAGTAAACGAAAAAATTTTAATTTTGTGGTGAACTATCACTTTAAATGAGCAATGTGGGATGTTAATTCACATATGACATGTTTAAACTTTGCAACTGCCTAAAATAAACAGAGAACTGTAAAAAATAAATGCTTTTTATTTAAAGTAAAAGAAAATTAATTCAGAGAAAAAAACTGGAAGGCGGAATTTCCCTAGCAAAAATAAGAGTACTATTGCCATTTTATCAGATGTCTTCTGTAAATATTGGGAAAAATTTATCAAATAAAAATATTGTTTAAACCAACATGTATAAACTAAAATGTATTACCCCACACTGTAAAAACATCCATAAATGAGCAGTTTTCTTTAGTTTATGATTAATATTTTAATTAAAAATTTTCCCCATTTATTTATGCTTTTGAATTGCATTATGGGACATTGATCTTTCTTCCAAGCACTTTTAACCTTAAAGGTGCAGTATGTAAGTTTGACACCCAGTGGTTGAACTAGGTATTGCACTCCTGGATCATAATAAAAGTACGCTAGGATGCCAGATTGTGTACAGGAGCGAGTGATTTAAACTGTGTTCTAAATAAAAGCAACGACACGCGATAGAGGGAATATTTTCCATATTAAAAGGAGTTTTTGTCCTAACCAACACCTCGAATTGATATATTAGAAATGGCTTCTATTTCTCACAGCTGAACAACAGAAACCTATGACAGCTAGATCACCTCAGGTAAGCCTTGTGTGCTTTATTCTGTGCTAAATGCTAACAGTGCGAGTTTGAATGCATTTTACATGGCATTTGTTGCCATATACTGAAAGCAGAAAGTTCACCTCAGATCTTGAAAATACAATAAACCGTCTGAAATTGAACTTTAGAACTAAACACATATGAGTGATTCAGCATCTACATTGATGTTAAAGTGGGTTAACATGTATTAAATAGATTCTAAACCTTACCGTTTCGTGAGCGAGTGCATATTCTGTGCTTCTGAAAGGCTGTATTTACATTTCTGCCGTGTCTCGTCTGGTGCAAACAGCCAAATAGCTGATCACTGCCTCTCTCGTCACAGCGTGTTGTTAGGACACGCGGTTACAATGTAACCTGCTCACCTAATGTTTACGTTCGTAATATTTATGTAATTTGCTAATTAATAACCTCATGTGGAACTGCATCTGTCTCCCATACTGTTCTTTTTGGTCACGGACGCATGCTTTCAGAGTCTTTCTGAATGAATGAATGAAATACGCTGTTTTCCAACAAGGCAACCCAGGGTGCTGACATATAATTGGCTAAACTGGCATCGTGCATATGAAATTTATCTAAACAAAGACAGAGTTCCGGCACGGAAAACCCATTTTCAAAGCAGAATATCTGACTTCAGCATTGTTTTTCAGTTAAACAAGTATGTTCACTTGGGATGTTTCTTAAATATCTGCACACATATTATGGTATTTTTATGCTTTAGAAGAGTCAAAAACTTACATACAGCACCTTTAAAGTAAAAAGACTTAGTAACATTTGTAATAATTTAAAGAGATATATTGTCTGGGTTGTTGTATA
Organism: Danio kyathit; assembly: GCA_903798195.1. NCBI lineage: Eukaryota > Metazoa > Chordata > Actinopteri > Cypriniformes > Danionidae > Danio > Danio kyathit. Next base: position 60,982,233 of record LR812534.1, read on the forward strand.
TTAAAGTATAAAATCCTCGTAATAAACTGCCAGTACATTTTCTGTTATTTTACAGACTTATTATTCTATATAATTTCTTATATATTATATTATTTAACTACTAAAATGTCAATAAGAGTCGCTTTGTTAAACTGTAGAGTTGAATTTTAAACATCAAAACTCGACAGAGCAGAGATCAACATCCCATAATGCAATTCACTACCATAAATAAATGGAAAACACTTGTGAGTCACAAAATACGGACATTGTTAATGAACAGATTTTTTTACACTGCATTATTATTATTACAGATTAGGAACTGATTATCTTCAAATAACATCTTTGTGCAAAGCAAAAATCTCAGAAAAGAAATGCAAGCCTCGAATGGTTGATTTGAAATGAGAACACATCACTTGACAATAACAAAGGTCAGAAAGTTAAGTGCCATAAAACCCGCACCTCCATCCTGCACCTACAAGATATTTATATTCACCTGGCGGATATAACAAATCTCAGACTGGAGGGCCACGAGGTCACGCGGAGAAGCCTTTTTCCCCTTCTTTCATAAAGAAATCATCAACTGCAGGTGCTGTCAGTTTTCATAATCAAGCTGCGCCGACCACAAAAGCTCGCCACTGCTTTTAGTGAGTGAGTTGTATTGAATTAATGCGCTTGTCAGAGAGTTGTCAAAGGTTCTGAAGTGTTCGAACAGGGCCTTATCGGAGCTGCCACTCTCTCATCCACCCTGCAGTCTTTTAAAACCGCCCTCCGCCCTTTTACAACGCCCTTCCCTCGCTGAAAGTTCATGCATCTGAAGTCACGGGTGGCTGCTTGAAATAATAATAGAGTAAATATAAACAGAGGCCGATCTAAAATCATATGATGTGGTTTTTAAAGTGCTAAAATAATGCTCTTACTGTGTGAGTGGAAGTGACAGTTTTGGAGTGTGAATTTCTCAAAAATGTGAATGTTTGAGTTTGAGGTTACACTTTACAATAAGGTTCATTAGTTAATGTTAGTTAATGCATTTACTAACATGAACAAACAATAAACAATACATTTATTACAGCATTTGTTCATGTTAGTTAACGTTAGTTAATGAAAATACAGTTGTTCATTGTTAGTTCATGTTAACTCACGGTGCATTAACTAATGTTAACAAACATGAACTTTGATGTTAATAATGCATTAGTGAATGTTGAATTATGATTAATAAATGCTGTACAAGTGTTGTTAATGATTAGTTCATGTTAGTAAATGCATTAACTAATGAACCTTATTGTAAACTGTTACCGAGTTTGATGTATCAGAAATGCTATTTATAAACACTCACTGGCCACTTTATTAGGTACACCTGTCCAACTGTTCGTTAATGCAAATTTCTAATCAGCCAATAACATGGCAGCAACTCAATGCATTTAGGCATGTACGGTCTCCGAATTTGGCATCAACAACATGAAAGCATTAATCAAAACGGCCTTGTATCAACATTTCAGGCTGCAGGTGGTGGTGTATTGGTGTGGGGGATATTTTCTTGGCACACTTTGGGCCATTTAGTACCAATTGAGCATCGTGTCAACGACACAGCCTACCTGAGTAGTGTACCCATCTTCTGATGGCTACTTCCAGCAGGATAACGCATGTCAAAGCGTAAATCATCTCAAGACTGGTTTCTTGAACATGACAATGAGTTCACTGTACTCAAATGGCCTCCACTGTCACCAGACTCAATCCAATAGAGCACCTTTATTGTTGGGCTGTTTTGCTTGCCTTGTATTGTTAGTATTTTGCCTTGTATCGCTTTGAGTCTAAGAAAAGCGCATTACAAATAAAATGTATTATTATTATTATTTTTTTTTTAATAAAAATAAAAAACAACACTTCAATATGCTGTGTAGCCTGAAGGCAACATGGTACCACAGGATTAAACATTTGAGCTCAAACCAAAGTTTTCTCAGTAGGTGTCAGATGTGCTAAAGAAAAGGTCTAAAACTGCAAGGCTTTCTTTCTCAGCAGCCCATGCAGAGCGATGTGAGCAGATTTTTATTTAGCCTTTAATATATCAGCTTGCATTATTGATGGGTTTAAAGGGGGCACGATTAAATATAAAGAACAGCCGTGTGGCAGTCGAGCTGTGAACCGTGTGTGGAATAAAGGCCAGAGTAATACTGAGCACATCCTTCACCTAACATTGACCAGACGCACTTTACATTCATGCATTTGACAGACTCTTTGCTCTTACGACGCATTCAAGCCGTTCATTTTTCAAGTTTGCGTATCAAACGCTTGACCAAACGTCACGCTCTGCTAGCTACCGGAACAACAACAAACAAGACATTATTATAATCTGCAGGATGAAGGGATATTAGCATCATACTGTAACTGAAACCAACAAGAATGATGATTTATGAGATGTCTGATCTGACAGACTTATGATTGCTTAAAAAAGGCAATAAAATGTTCAGCAGAGCATGAAGTACCGCCTTAAACGCTCAATATGTCACTGTAAATATAAACTGCTGGTAAATAGGTTAAATTTACATACATTTTCCAGTCACAGATGGTCAAAGCTGCATTGTTGAGGAATAAAAACTACATTGCACTGGAGTGCAGGTCATGTTGTGATGCTGATGCTTTACTGCTTTCAACTCATACATTGTCCTTGCATTAAAATAATTGTATACAACTGTAAATTTACTAGGGCCAGACAAAATCTGTGAACATTTCTGTGTAGAATTTCTGTGTAGAATTTTGTAAAAAATAAAATTATATAAAAACAAAATCTGCAGATTTAAGCAAAATCATTTTGAGACTATATTAACTAAAACTTCAAACATTAAATGAGGTTAATACTTTTTAAACGTAAAGGTTTACAATGCAAAGCCAATTACATCTGCTTGTTTGATAAACATTTATATACACTCACTGGCCACTTTATTAGGTACACCTGTCCAAATTTCTAATCAGCCAATCACATGGCAGCAACTCGATGCATTTAGGCATGTAGACATGGTCAAGACGATCTGCTGCAGTTTAAACCGAGCATCAGAATGGGCAAGAAAGGTGATTTAAGTGACTTTGAACGTGGCATGGTTGTTGGTGTCAGACGGGCTGGTCTGAGTATTTCAGAAGCTGCTGATCTACTGGGATTTTCACACACAACCATCTCTAGAGTTTACAGAGAATAGTCCAAAAAAGAGAAAATATCCAGAGCGGCAGATCTGTGGGCGCAAATGCCTTGTTAATGCCAGTAACTCAAAAAATCACTAACAGAAAAGCATCTCTGAATGCACAACACGTCCAACCTTGAGACAGATGAGCTACAGCAGCAGAAGACCACACCGGGTGCCACTCCTGTCAGCTAAGAACAGGAAACTCAGGCTACAATTCGCACAGGCTCACCAAAATTAAACAATAAAAGAGTGTCACAGTCACCAGATGTCAATCCAATAAAGCACTTTTAGGATGTGGTGGAACGGGAGATTCACATCATGGATGTGCAGCAACTGTGTGATGCTATCATGTCAACATCGACAAAAATCTAAGGAATATTTCCAGTACCTTATTAAATCTATGCCATGAGGAATTTGGGAAGATTTGAAGGCAAAAGGGGGTTGTAAGAAATTAATCTGCCTCGACCAAACTTCTACTTCATTTCTCAAGTGTGTTCTATGCTCCTTTCTTAAAGAGCTTAATTATCACAGAGAGGAGAATTCCTCAAGACCCAAGCAGTTTTTTTTACATGCATTTTTTTATTTCTCTTTGCTATTTGGGCTTATTGAAACCTAATTAGAATAAAACCCAAGTATCATCTTCTGATATGATGTACTTTTAGAGAAAAATGATGTCCATATATGTGGACTTGTGGTCTGGATTTACATAACACAATAAAGTCACCTTTGTGTAATAAAATTAAAAACTCTTTATTTCTGCCTTGAACACAGCCGTTTTTTCCTGACTGTTTTTTAATGCATTAATAACACAGACACATTTTTTTGAAAATGTTTTGGCTATCAGTAAAAACAAAAAATTTTCCTCATTTTGGACAGTTAAAATGGTGTTTGGGACATTTCATATGCTGCAAAACAGTTGCAGGATGACACTTTGTCTGTAACAAAATATAAAACATAAGACATAAGAGCTAAAATGTGCTGTTCACGTATGTGGCCATTAAGTCCTAGTAGGTTAAATAATGCCTTTGGAGTGATAATTCACTTCTTGGTAGCATGAGCCATCAAGAACCATCTGCTGACCAAAAGGAATTCTGTTTAACCTCATTTACCATAACAGTTGGTATTCCCACTTGGAAGTCTACCAAAGATCTGGGAACGGAAGAGTATCACTTTTATTGTTATTCTTAGCGAAACCTAATTAACATGTTAAGCGGGAAGAAACAGTATAAAATGTTTAAACGGAGGATGATCAGGATTCTCCACTTTGTTACTGCTATTCTGTAATAAACCTTTTTTTCTTCAAGACGTCCTCATCTTTTTTCTTACAAGTACAAGTAAGGTGTACCTATTAAAATGGCCGGTGAGGGTGTATATCATATAATACGTCAACTAAAAGACTGGAAAACATTACTTCACACACTACATTGTAAATAAATTTGCATTGCAAATAAACATTTGCATATTAGTAAGTAATAATACTAAAATTAATATAAAAACAGAGTAAATACATATTTACACACCTTTCATAAGTAAATAAACATTCAATGGTGCGCTAAAAAAAAAACTAGATCTGCTCTGAGAAAAAAACATTTCATAGAACATTTATTGAATGTGTTATTATTATTATTATTAAGGGAACACATTGTTTTGACTATTGTTGGACTTTTAAATCACAGTCCTATTGCAGGCCATCAACAGAGGGAACGCTCAGATTTTATTTTACACTTTACATTATAAACATCTTTAATTGTGTTCTGATGATCAACTAAAGACTTAAACACATGTTTCAGACCTGTGAGTAATTAACAGAATTTTAATATTTGGCTGAACTATCAGTATCATACCAATCTTTCTGCATATTTTAACATCCAGATGGCGGAACGTGCTGCTGTGGGTTATTAACCGAGCAGTGCCAGACAGAAACTGCAGACCTTTTTCGCAATTTCTGTGCAGAGTGTTGCAAAAAACATATATATTATGAAATTGGCAGATTTGTGCAGAATGTATAGGAGCTGAAAACCTAACATTGATGTTTTAAAGTTTACAATCAAAATCCAGTTAGATCCACTTGTCTGGTAATAAACGCTACAGCAGATCTCATAACAAACAAGAATAAAGTGTCAGTACATCTTACTAGTCTATTAAAAAAATAATTAAAATAAATGTATTACAATACAATAGATTATCAATCAATCAGCCCTTATTTATATAGCACCTTACAACAACCAAGGTTGACCAAAGTGCTTTAGACCAAAGTGGGTGTCGCGGGACATTGAGAGGAGGTCGCTTGTGGCCCGTTTCCACTGAGTGGTACGATACGCTTTTCTGGCCGTTTCCACTGTAAAAGGGTACCTAAAAGCGAACCGTACCGTACCACTTTTTGGTCAACCTTTGCAAAGGGTACCATAAGGCGGAGCTAGACGTGCAGCTGAAGGCTGTTGGTTTACAGAGAAGCATCACTCGCAGAAGCAAGAGAATGAAAACAAAGTGGCATTTTTAAAAACACAGACGAGACATTACACCGTAAAAATATATACATATAATAACAAGCAACAAACCTTCCAGAGAGCTTGTGATCGAGTCTATTTTAAAGGATTCGGATTTCTACCTTCCAATCCGTCTCAGCATGGATCAAAGTTTATCCTGTTTCTCATTATTTTTATTAAATATGATTATTTGATAATTTGAATGAGTATTTAACTTTGTATTGATTTTAAATAATGAATAAGTTAACACACACTGCTTTATGTAAGAATGTTCAGTGCCCTTGCTCCTCTCTTTGTCTGTCCATTTTAACTTTGTTTCCAGGAGACACAAACCAGGTCATAGGTCACGGAGACCTCCCTCTCTCCCTCTTTTGAGCGGAAGTACTGATGCCGAGGAGGGGGAACAGCTGTTTCTATTGTCATGATGCTGTCTCCAGTAATTTAGTTATTTTTATTGTTAATTCTTTTTAAATTGATTCCTTTTTATGCTAGATAGACTTTGTAGTGAGGATATTGTAGCTGGATGTTGATTAAACCAGGTTTGAACTAGTTTGATAATTCAGCTAAAAGTACAAGAAACAACCTTGAGTTTCCATAACAGATTGTCACTTGCGTCTATGTATGCCTCCCATGGTTCAGATTTTCACAGGTCAGAAATCAGCTCTTAATAGTTTAGGGTGGGCCTGACCCCAAAGACCATGCCGCCATCCATATCTGGAGTTAGATACAATCCTTCATTGACGCAAACATTTAGAATTGTCTATTTTTGCTTTAACCAATGGGAACTGTTTACCTGGATCCCACCTTTTCTGGACTTGTGTAAAGAGTATAATTGCTGCATTGTTGTACTGTAACGGCGTACTCGCACTATGCCATCCAAACCGTGCCCAGGCCCGTTTCCTGGATCGTTTGAGAAGTGTGAGTGCTCTGAACCGGGCGCGGTTCACTTGCAGTATGAGTGCAAGCATGCCTAAGCCCGAAACTGAAAGCAAGACGTGACTTTTTGGGGACTGTTTGATATAGATTAATTAATCATTCGTACTGTTCAATGAACGCAAACTGTCGTAGATTATTAAAGACGCAAACCCCCTCACTGCACGACAGCTGCACCTTCAGCAAACCTCCTAATTCCTGCAGCACGAGGACTTTATGATTGTTTATGAGCGTCTAAAGTGGCTGATCTGTTCTGCGAAATATCTGACTGCGTGTCACCGCATATTAAACGACTTAAACGATATAACTAAAGAAATCTCCACTGTGCTGAGTGAAAGCGCTTACTAAACAGCGCATCATTGATGATGTAAGCGTGCCCAGGCCCGAATGCAATGTGAGTGCGGGCCATCGGGGGAGACGGGAGGGGGAACAAGCATGCTTTGGCCCGGTTCAACGCAATGTACATAGTGTGAATACGCCTTAAGTCAGAGCGGCCTAGGAACTCATTGAGAGTGTTGAAGTCGGCTTCTGCTGATGAAACTGCAAACTATCTTCAGTAAACTTTATTTATTTGAATCGCTGACTCCGGCTCTTCTTCATCTGACAGACTGGTCATTCTTTGGGTTAAAACTGTAAATAACCTCTACAGTTTGAAATAATAAACTATACATTAATATTAACTATACATTAAACTATACATTAATAATACTTTATTAATAATAATATTAATAAAGTGCACGTGATCTGATAACCGATCCTGTCAGAAAGAGACAAACGCGAGTGAAGCTTGAAAAAACAAAGGAGAAGCTGGAAAAAACAGCAGCAAATGATTCTTTCAGCAACCTAAAACATGAAAAAAATGCCATGTTTAACCATAATCACCACCTATTGGACTATTATGAACTCTGAATGACAGAATTACTTTATAACAAGAGGTTACATGTGCTGCTGAAGATTAAAGACACAGATGAGAGGTTTGCACTGACTGTGGGCTATACGTTTCGTGTTGTTTTTGAACCCAAATAAGGACTAAATGTATGCTGTGTGTAGTTTATCTATAATTGGTAATTATCTGTATGTGTTCATAGATGTTGCATTTGTTTATTTATTTCATATAATTGCAGACATTACAGTAGGTTATTTCACACTGTCATTGATCTGCAGTTATAATCAAATCATGTTCATAGAAAGATTAGTAATGAACATTTATACACAAGTATTTGTGTATAAAGCATCTGTTTTGTGAGAAGTGCTTCTCATATGAAATATGAACGACCCGTTCAGCTTTACTGTAGACATTTACTCGAGTAAAAATGACGTCGTCTAAACTGTCGTACACCATGCCCACCAAAAGGGAAACACAAGCCTGATTAAGGTGACCCGTACCGTGATTTCTAATAGTTTAATACAATTTATTTGACTTTTCGAATTACCAAATTTTATCCATAAACTACAGAAGATAAAAATAGTCGTTTTTAAATAGTAAAAAACAACATGCAAATGAAAATTTATCAGCCTTTCAATATTTTATTTTTTCCATAGGATTGTGTTTACACGTTAGATTAACAACACAAAAATAAGGTCAGATGCAGCAGATTGATTTTATAGCACCAGGTTAAACGGACACCTATATGGCAGTCAAATACATTAAAAATAAATACAGGCCACAACTGAACATTGAGAATGATCTCTGAGCAGCGATCTCCAAAATCAAACCAAGAATAGACTGTGCTGAAAACATTGTGTCCACCAGTCTCATTAGGTGAAGTTAATATTAAACAAATTAATTAATGACTATTAAAATTATATGGTTGTTAGACTGTTGGACTCTGTGTTGTTAATATGCTCGTGTTTATATTTGTATATTTATAACCCCCTCAGAGGAATTTGGGGGTCACAAGTCACTGGCATTGTTATTTTAGAGGTCGCAGGCTGAAAAGTTCAATTCAATTCACCTTTATTTGTATAGCGCTTATACAATGTAGATTGTGTCAAAGCAGCTTCACATTCAAGATTATAGTATAAAGTTTGGGAAACCCTGCTTTAGACCAGTAAAAACAAATGACACAACACAACTAGATGGCAAACAACGAAAAACAATACAAGAAATGTCAATAAAACACAGCAAAACATAAAAACGGGGGTTAAAAAAAAAAAAAAAAAAAAAAAAAAGATTCTCTAAGCCTGGAGAGAATTCAATCCCGACCCACGTCCATTTCATATCTAAAGAGCACTAATCATGTGGACTTACTACTTTGATAAACACTAGTTAACCTAATATTAATATTTCAGACAAACAGTAATATTTCATTTATGTCTTCTTGCCAATGGTCTGAAAGTTTTTCCTGTGTGACGCTGTTGTCATGACATCCAATCAGCGAATGACGTTAGCCATAATTAAGTGACTGCACCACAGTGAGCATTTGAATAGGTGAGACAGTCAATTTCCACAGTGTGAATAAAATGGTTTACAATGCTGATTAGAAATATGCATATATTTTTTTACCTACCGCTTGTTCATAAACATTCCTGAGACTTAAAAGAAGTGTCACTTGTCATTTTGCCACTTTTGCACTTGTTACTAATGCATTTTAAAGTGCAAAAGCCACTTCACTTTTTACAAAAAGAATGATTTACGCATGTGCATGTTTATTAAACTCAAGTTGTCAATCAATTTTTTTTAGAAGTTTTCAAAAATATGTCCTTTGAGGTTGATAAATTTAGATTTAGAGCTTTGAATTGAGAACGCCTGGAGTACATGCAAAAAAAAAAAAAAGACTTTTGCTACTTACTCTAAGTTAAGCCCCAAAAGAATGTAAAAATTGTGTTGTTTTAACTCATTTTAAATATGTAATTATGTTAAATCAACTTAAATATTTTATTTTGTAAAAAAAAAAAAAAAATATATATATATATATATATATATATATATATATATATATATATATATATATATATATATATATATATATATATATATATATATAGCTTATAGCTTCAAGTTCATGCAGACTTTAACTAATGAAACTCACCATAAATAAGCACCACAGACTCCTCGATGGCGTGCTGGTAGCTGAACTGTGAGTCCAGCAGGGCTCGGCTGACAAAAGAGCCGTAATACGTGGACTGATACCAGCCGACGTGGAGATGGTCGATGTTCACATGTCGGAGACTCCTCATCATCTCCATCTGGTATTGAACTGGAAGAGATGAAGAGAGAGAGGAAATGAGTTTATATCTGCTTTATGAGGAGTGATTGTGCAGAGTAAACCAAAGTTTGACATTTCCAGGGCCGTTCATTAGTCAAGGCTAAAGGCTACGTGCTGGTGCATCATGGGAGATCGTGAAAGAGAGGTGCTGGAAACAATGGCTGGGTGGATTCCCAATATCAAATCTCATTTATTTGACCAACAGCACAGTGCTAATGCAGGGACTTTCCCCTAGTGGTTAGATGGATTAGACATTGTTTGGGGCCTTTTACTTGCACTTTTGTAACTCAACATGTTGGTATTGGCAAAGATATGATAAAAAAAAGTTGATATTGTTGTTGGATATTGTACATACTGTAAGTTTGATAATGGATGAGGTACACTGTATAAATAATTAAAAAATTACATCTATAACTAAATGAAACAAAAAAAAATTTAATCTAAAAAAAAAAATCTAAAAATAAATACATAAAAAAATGTAAAAACTACTAACTAAAAAAAAATCTAAAAAAAAAAATTAAAATCTAAAACTACTAATTTAAAAAAAATCTAAAAATAAATTATATCTAAAAATTAATTACAAAATCTAAAAATAAAATCTTAAAATAAATTAAAATCTAAAAATAAATTTAAAAAATCTAAAAATAAATTACAAAATCTAAAATTAATTAAAAAAAATCTAACAATAAATTACAAAATCTTAAAATAAAATAAATATAAATAAATTTAAAAAAATCTAAAAAATAAATTAAAAAATCTTAAAATATTTTTTTTAAATCTAAAAATACATAAACTCAAAATAAATTAAAATATAAATAAATAAATAAAATATTTTAAAAAAATCTAAAAATAAATAAAAATCTAAAAATAAACAAATAAAAATCTAAAAATGAATGAAAAAAATCTAAAAATAAAAATCTAAAAATAAATACATAAAAACCTAAAAATAAATAAAAATCTAAAAATAAATAAACAAAAATCTATAAATAAAAACCTAAAAACATAAATATAAATAAATTTTAAAAAATAAAAATAAAAAAATAAATAAAAATCTAAAAGTAAATTTAAAAATCTAAACAATTTTTTTTAAATTTAAGTAAATAAAAATCTACAAATATATAAAAATCTAAACATAAATAAAAAACTTTAATAAATAAAACCTAAAAAGAATACACAAATGAAAATAAATATAAATCTAAAAACAAATAAAAACAAATAAAATAAAAATGTATATAAAAAATAAACAAATAAATAATAGAACAATCTAAACTAATGCAATAAATATGCAAGTTATTTCATAGAGATTAAAATTGAAACATTTTAAACAACTTAATTTTTTATTGTACTCACAATGCAAGACATTGAGTTTAAATATTTCACACAAGATTTCTAAAAAAATTAAGTAAAACAGTTCAAAGATATACACTTAAAGTTATTTAAAAAGATCGATCGAAAGATTCATGAATTTAAGCAGTAACATGAGCTCATACCTAATGCTTACAATAACAATAATGCAACTATCATCCCACTTTCATCTGAACGACTACACGTCTACTCAAAGAAACTACATTAATGCACATGCTCACACAGCTAATAAACCCCAGCACACCTCAAATGAGCATTTTAATCCAATGTGTCTCCATACTAAAATGTCTGTGCATAGTCTCTAAAACAATCCTCCAGTCAGTGCAAGTCTGCTGGCATGATCTGGCACAGGCAGACAGGAGGAAAAGAGAGAAGAAGGCCAGCAGATTATGGGGAGAGATGTCAGCGCTTCAGAAAGCCGGGTGAAGAGGGGACAGCAGTGAACTTTAACAAGGATTTACACAGGGACAGCTCACTTTCACGTCTGCAGGAGAGGGAGAGAGAGAACAGATGAATCGCTCTGAACAAACCAGAGACAGACTCCACACCTCCACTCAGATGTAGCTGCTTATAAATAAACCCTACTGGGAGGCGAGCAAACGTGCGCTGCAAGCTCCAGGAGACATGCTAGAAGAGACTGGCTTTCTTTCTGGATGAAGCCGATTCAAATCCATGCGCCGGGGAAAGTCTAATTGCCTGTGCCGGCTTTTTCCAGGCAGTTGCAGGAGTAGGAGAGAGAACTGTGAGGTTGAGGATCCGGATCCTGACATGCTGTCGCTGTTTGGGATTTCAGTCACACCGGATGAAAGCAAAAGGAAGAAATTGGTATTAGTGATGCTCTGGGCTGGATTATTCAAGGCTGATTGTGATTGCGGATTATTTACCAGCAAATTGGTCAATTCTGGTACTAACATCTGACTTTTCTAGTCTATTTCTATACACCCTTGATACTTTATTATTATTTTAAAAAGGCAATTAAGACATAAAAAAGACAGAAAAAATCAAAACTGGCTGATTCTGATTGCAGATTATTTACAAGAAAATTGGCCAATTCTGATATTTATATCTTACATTTTTCTAGTTTAGCTTCATCTTTTTTATTTTAAAAAAGCAATTTAATTGCTGCACATCTGTTACAAACTGTCCGGCTTTAGACAGCCTGCAACAAACAAGAGCCCACACAGTCAACCAAATCATTAAAAATGAAAATATATTAAAGAAATTTAAACAATTAACCAATTCAGAACAATCCTTTAAAAACAAAACAAGAAGATTACTCACGGTATATGCAGGAACCCTAAAGATAATTTCAATACCTTTTTAAGACTTTTTAAAGACCTGCTCAGAATATTTTAAGACCTCATTGCCACCAAGTATCAAACCTTTAACTTAATTAACAGTTGTTAATAAACAGTTGTAGTTAAATAAATGAATGAAGCACAACCGTGCAACAGAACTCATATAAGCTCAGAAGAAACAAACCTTGAAAGTAGGGTTGGGCCGATAGACGATGTCATCGTCCATCGCCGATGGCCGATAGACATCACGATGCTGAGCCGGCATCGCGATCCATCGCCCCGCCCCCGCCGCAAACCGGCTTGTGAAAAATACACACTCAGACCCCGTTTACACTAATACAGCTTACTTTTAAAATGCCATTTTAGAACGAAAATGCCCCACGTCCACATTGGTGTTTCATCTAGCATTTCTGACCAGCCCTCCGTCTACTGAACACGCACATCACATGACCACACCCACACACACAGCCACAGACACACACACATGGTCATGCGCTGGTCTGAGCTGCAGAGAACAGTGTACGTCGAACAGTTTATCAAGGATGATAGTGGATCGAGTCTCACTATAGTTATTAAACGTGATATTTAATTAATCTTGTCTCTATCCAGGGCTTAATTTGTGCCGGAACACACCAGATCCGGAACCTCATTTTACCGATCTCCCTCCTCAACCGCCCTCCTCCCCATGTCCACTGTCCACTGTTCATTTTCACTTTGTTCCGCGACTCCCCAACCCTCTTCACTTTAGTCCGCGACACCTCAGCCCCGCTAACTTTTGTCCGCAAGCAACACCCCTCTGCCATCCACCGCACCAAACAAATGACTGACTCTGCCTACTCATGCCAGAGTCCCGCGGAAAAAGTGATTGACAGGTGGTAATTTGTGTGTAACTTATCTTTATTTATTTATGATTTGGTTATGGGTAAAACAAAGACCAGGTAGTTGAAACGGTAGGCTACAAATAATTCGTTATGAGTTCATTAATTCTTCATAAATAATTTATTCATCTCTGCCTATGAAGACGATGTCATCGTTCATCGCGATGTTTCACATTAGACATCGTACGATGCTAAATTGGTCAACATCACCCAACCCTATTTGAAAAAATAAATTACGCGGTTGTTTTCAGCGACAGGTTTCAGCCACTGTTTAAACTCGTCTTTCTCTAACCAGAAGTACACAAACTTGCATTATCCCATTTTGCTGTCTGTTTTGCTCTATGACAGGGCTATTCAATTAGTTTGTCATGGGGGCCAGTTCACAACAGCATAAGAGCCCATATGTTGTACTTTTGCTCCTTAAGACACCCACGTTGTATTTTTCTACATTGAAATGTTAATATATTGCATTTTGAAACTACATAACATCACTGCATTGTACAATGTTTTTTTTAAGAAACATTTAAATGTTGTATTTCAAAGCAGAACAAAAGCAGTGTATTGCTTAAGCAGGCTTCTTCTACATTCAGACACATTCATATGTTGTGTTTTGAACTGCAAAACAATCAAGGATGCAACGATTATAGATTTTGGTTGTACGATTATATAGTCTGAAGAGTAATCATGGTTTCACGGTTATCACGTCTAATGTAAATTTAAGCTTTATATTACGCAAGTATTTAAATGAACTGTTGTTATCATCTGGTTCATACATACATAATCCTTTTAATAATTTGTAAATATTCGTCTAACATATCTTTTGTTTGCATTGCACTGAAAGCCACACACAACTCTCACCGTTACGGCGTGAGATGTTTTTTACTCTGAGTCTGAAAGGCGCGAACGCATAGTTCCGCTTGCACACACATATTGGCATATATTCTAATATTGCAAATAACGAACTTGCATGTGAAAAAGACGCGATATGTGAATGGCCCGCTGTCATAGTTAATCCAGTGTGCGTGCGTATTAGCCTTTGTGTAGATATGAGCTCGGAACTTTAAACTAGCGCACAGGTGACATAACTTTGTTTAGTTGCAGCAGTTTCGTTCTGTACAACAGAAATGCGGCGTTGAGAAGCCTTTAAGCTCAAGTATCCAACTGTTTTCAGCTGCTTGTACCACTTGCTTAATGTCAGGTGACTCACTCTCTCCGCAGCCTTCAACTGAAGCTTGTGCTGTATTGAACAGACGCACGTCACTTCATAACTATAGCGGCCGTTTTTCGACTGAACTAAATTTATTTTTGATGTCTTGGTCACACTATTTGGAGGGCCGGAACCAATTGCCTCGCGGGCCGCCAATTGAATAGCCCTGCTTTATGGTTTCGCTACACGTGGAGAGCGTCACATCACCTTCCCGCATTTGTTGCAAATTACTTGACATCATCCGGACAGAGGATCTTGGCCGGACGCACACGGCCTGAACCAACCGACGAAAATAAATATTTATGCTTGTTTGGAGTTAAACGCTTGAACAAAATTTAAGACCTCGTAAAAACGGGTTTAAGACTTTAAGGGCCTTAATTTTCTCATAATTGATTTATCAACTTTTAATACTTTAAGACCCTGCAGCCACCCTGTTACTGTGCGTTCACACCAAAGGTCGCTCTGGCCGCGACAACGCTGTCTGTCTTCATAGCTTAGCCGGCGAGCACATCAAAATTCGCTACACTGATCTTGTATTTAAAAGGGCCGTTGCAGCATATCAGCAAATCAGTCACATTCCAACATAAAAACATGCTTTCTAGCATGTTGCGCACATTTTATCAGATTCATTTAACAATGGAAGATCAAGTTGTTGCGTGCGTTGCTGCTTTGCTCCACTTATCCAATATGTGTCCATATGTCTGAAATATTCTGAAGCAGCAATACTGTTTTGTATTGTTGCATGAGATTCCTGCTTTTCTAAGGAAAAAACTATATCATTAATGCACATCAGTATTTCGGCGGTAACTTTTTTTATTGTCCCTGTAAGAAAACATTGTAAATAATTGGAAATCCGGCGATCGCAATAATCAAACCCTTGGGAACAACTGTGGTCGGAACCAAAGTTCACAGTAGGATTGGGTCGATAGACTATGCCATCGTCCATCGACGATAGACATCACAAGCCAATGCTGAGCCAGCATTGTGATCCTCCACCCCACTCACGTGGCAGCAGAAACGCACAACCCGCTTGCAAAAAATACACACTTAGGCCCCATTTACACTAGGCATGAGACATTTTCAAGGTATACAGCGGTTTGGAAAAGTCAAGGTTTTAAAACCGCTAAAAATTTCTTTAATACCGTTCCTAAGGTATGTGTAAGATTTTTTATTTACATTTTTATATTTTAGGACAACAGTATCTTCAGCAGAAAATATATCCAAAGATGCCGTTTTAAATTGTAAAGAAATCTGTGCTTTTGAAACAAGACAACGGAAGTCAATGATTCATTTTCATTATTTAGCCTGACATGTTTACCGCTCCAAAATAAACAAATATAGATTATAAATCTTTAAAAATAAAATATATTGTTTTCAATGGGGAATTTTTTATTTTTTTACCCAGACATTTAAAAATAATATATTTTAGAGCAGTAATCACAATACCTTGATACCATGAAACTGTGATATTTATATCCAAAATTTATTAATTTGACGTTATCATAACGTCAAAATCCTATACCGGCCCATGCCTAGTTTACACTAATACGTCTTAGTTTTAAAATGGCAAAACGAAAACGATCCACGTCCACACTGGTGTTTCATCTAGCATTTCTGAAAAGCCCTCCTTCCACACTATAGTGCTGAAAACACACATCACGTAATCACACACACACACGCTGCAGCATACGCAAACGTCTGAGCTCCAGGCAGTCAGCGGGTGCTTTAAGCACAAAACCCCAGAGAGCAGTGGACGTCGGACAGTTTACCAAGGATGTATCGCTGGATCGGGTCTCACTATAGTTGTTAAACATGATATTTCAATAAACTTGTCTCTATCTAACGACTCATCTGTCTTTTGAATCTATCAGGTAACATGTCACAGCGTCAGTACACTGCTAAATCTTTCGCTTTCACGCTTGTACTTAGTAATTTTAGTAGAAACTTCAGATACATCAGGTACTTGAAACAGTAAGCTACAAATAATTCGTTATGAATTAATTTATTATTTATAAATAATTAATTTACTGCTGCCTACGACGACGATGCCATCGTCCATCGTGATGTTTCACATTAGATGTTGGTCAACATCGCCCAACCCTAGTTCACAGGACTGTGTTCTCTGGAATCCTCTCAAGCGTGTCAGTTTGTGGACCTGCATTGCAGAGCTGGTGCAAATACAAGCGTCAAAGTTTTTACTAAATAACATAAAACAATTTACAAAATAATGTAAACTTGACTGACCGCTTCCCTTCCACTAATTTTAGTCTAGCTTTTTCTATTGTTTCTACTCTAATTCTAGTCTAGCGTCATATTTTTTTTATTTTAAAAATCTATTTGATTTAGGGCTGCACAACAAATTGAAATAAAACAAACTTTGATTTTGCAACACTGCAGTTGGCTGATTCTGATTGCAGATTATTTCATTCTAATTCTAGTCTGGCTTGACTTTTTTTTTTGGAATTTTGTTTAGGATTGCACAACAAATTTAAATTAAAATTGGTTGATTCTGATTGCAAATTATTTACAATAAAATTGGTCAATTCTGATATTAATATCTGACATTTTTACTATTTTTTCTAGTCTATTTGTAGTCAAGCTTAATTTTTTGATTTTAAAAAGCCATTTGATTTAGTCGGTGCCAATGGTGTGTCGACACATGCACTCCAGTGCTCAATTCAATTCCCGTCTCAAGGTCCTATGCCGATCCTTCCCCTCTCTCTGCTCCCACACTTTCCTGTTAATACTCTCTACTGTACCTATCCATTAACGGTGAAAACCCTCAAAAATATAATAATATTAAAAAACAGCTATTTGAATTAGGGCTGCACAATGAATTTAAATAAAACTTAAACAGCGATTCAGCAAAATAGCACATCTAAAACATCAAATGGTCAAATTAAAAACAAGAAACTTAAAGTATGGACAGTCTGAATCATGGAAATGGTCTTGAAGATGGGACAAACAATCCTGAGCAAGCAAAAAACATCCACTAAAGCAAAACAGGTTGTGAGTGTTGTGGAATGTAATTCTGAATGCTGTGGTGTAACAAACTTCTGAAGCACTGCTGAGGGCAAAGGTTAACTGTAAATGTCTGTGTAAATAACCCTGATGTGCTGCTCTCCAGCTACATATAAACAAGTTGACTTGCTTTATGATGATCTCTTCAAACTGTTTCTCTGCCATGACATCAGTTGACCTGATAGAAAGCTGGCCATAGAAGAAAACTTAGACTATAGAGGCTGACTGCTGTAGATACATTATTTCTTTTACAACTATTATTATTATTATTATTATTATTAATAGTAATTTTTCATTATGATTATTATTTTTTTTATTATTATTATTATTAATAGTCATATATTATTATTTTTAAGTCATGTATGATTATTATTATTATTATTATTATTAATAATAATAGTCATATTTTTAAGTCATATATGACTATTATTATTATTATTATTAATAATCATATATAATTAAGTCACATATTATTTTTAAGTCGTATTTGATTATTATTATTATTATTATTATTATTATTATTATTATTATTATTATTATTAATAGTCATATATTATTATTTTTAAGTCATATATGGTTATTATTATTATTAACAGTCATATATCATTTTTTTAAAGTCATATGATTATTGTTATTATTTTTATTAATAGTCATGTATTATTATTTTAAGTCATATATGATTATTATTATTATTATTATTATTATTAGTCATTACTTTTAAGTCATATATGATGATGATGATGATTATTATTATTATTATTATTATTATTGATGATGATTATTATTATTATAAAGTCAAATATGATTATTATTATTAATAGTCCTACATTATACCGTTTTATTATTATTAATTTTAATACAACATGATATAGGACTATTAATAATATCAATAATAATAATAGTAATAATAATCATAATAAAGATTATCATTATATATGACTATTATTATTCATAATAATTATAAACTTTTGTAATTATTATTACAAAATAATAATAATAATAATAATAATTAGTATAATTACTATTGTTATTATTATTATAAATAGTCATATAATTATTATAAATATTACAATAATAATAATAATAAAAATAATAATAACAATAACCATATGATTTATTACTATTATTATTAAGTCATATATGATATTGTATTAACAATATTTAAATATTATTATTTGTATTAATAAATAATATCATTTATTAATATTTTTATTATTAATGAAAATATTAATAAATAAATTATTGTTCATTTATTTATTATTTATTATTATTAATAAATATTAATAATAATAATAATAATAATTTTTTTTTTTCTTTTCTTTTTTTTTCTGGGCACTACTGATTTGCAAGCTACAATTTATGTTATTGCTTATATAACATCATAAAAAAAATATTTAAACAGATTTGAAGTCATTTTTATGTTATAGTTTACTCATTTTTTACCAGGATATTTCATAATTTACAACAAAAAATTTTATATGATAACTCAATGTATATAATTTATATGTCTCAATAAGATTGCTGCTTATTTCACTTTAATATCTCCCCAATGCTGAACAACGAACATTTTATATAACATATTTTAAAACTTAAATTAGACATTTTGGTGACCTATGCTTTCCATGCATAAAAAACTACTTTTGTCAATTTTAACTGATCCAAAAACACCAAAATGGGACAATTTGTCTATGACCCATGTATTTTCTAGAAAACAAAATGTACTTGAACAAACATAATAAAAGTCTTTCAACTTTAATAAAGTATGTTTTGCACCCTCCCAGCATTATTAGTCTCAATTTCAAAGGCAGGCAGTCCTTCAGAAACACAAAACAAGATAATCCACAGACACACAATAATTACCCAGGACTGACTGAATGCGTGTGTGTGGATTGGCAAACACTCAACAGGTGTATGAGGCCCTCTTGACCAGCTTCATGAAACCTAACATCACTACAAGATGCTGTAAATCAAACATCTCCTCCACAGAAACACAATATTTCACCAAACAAACAAAATCTCATCAAATATCAAGAGGATTAGGTCTCAATCAGAGGAAGCACGTGTTTGCGAAATACAAACTCAAGTCATGAATTGGTGTTGGCCTAGGGTTGACGACCTTATATCATGATACGAGTAATCTCATATCCTGAAAAACGATATACATCATGATATACTACCATTTTTGTAAATCCAATCAATTAATAGTTAAGATTTTTATTTATTTATTTATTTATTTATTGACCACATGTAAAAAAAAAAAATACATTTTAATGTATATACTTACATACTAGGGTAATAATTTCACTCTTTATTTGAATGTTTAAACTAGAAACTAATAGATTAATATTATACTTGAAAATTCTAAAAAAAAAAAACAATAGAACGAAAGAAAGAACAATAGAAAAAAAGCTAAAACGATACAAAGAACAATAACAAACAATAGACAGACAGAACAGAATAAATAGACAAACAGAATGACAAAACAAACAAATGATGGACGGACAGAACTACAGAACAAACGATAGACCAAACAGACAGTAGACCAAACAGACGGTAGACCAAACAAATGATAGACCAAATGACAGACAGACAGAACTATTGACAAACAGAACTATAGAACAAACGATAGAAAGACAAAATGATAGAACGACCAACAGAATGATACACCAAATGATAGATAGAACGAAAGACAGACTGAACCAAAACAAATAGACTGAACGAACCAAACCAAACAAACGATAGAAAGACAAAACAATAGAATGAACGAACGTCAGAAAGACTAACGATATACTGAACAAACGATAGACCGAACCAAAACAAACAGACCGAACAAACAAAACCGAACAAACGATAGAAAGACCAAACAAATGATGGAACAAATGACAGACAGAACTATTGACAGACAGAACTATAGAACAAACGATAAACGATGGACCCAACCAACGATGGACCAACCAACGATGGACCCAACCAACGATGGACCAAATGACAGACAGAATTACAAACGGAACAAACAATAACAACCACAAACCAAACAAACCAAACTGAACAAACGATAGAAAAACAAAATGATAGAATGACAGAATAGACTAAACTAACGATAGACCAAACTATAGAAAGACAAAACGATGGACCAAACAAATGATGGACCAAACAAAAGATAGACCAAACCAACGATGGACCAAAAAACAGACAGAACTACAAACGGAACAAACAATAACAAACGATAAAAAAGACAAAATGATAGAACAAAAGACCAACAGAATGATACACTGAACGATAGACAGAACAAATGACAGACCGAACTGAAACAAATAGACCGAACAAACCAAACTTAACAAACGATAGAAAAACTAAATGATAGAATGACAGAATAGAGTAAACTAACGATAGACCAAACTATAGAAAGACAAAACGATGGGCCAAACAAACGATGGGCCAAACCAACGATGGGCCAAACCAACGATGGACCAAACCAACGATGGACCAAATAACAGACAGAACTACAAACAGAACAAACAATAAACGATAAAAAAAGACAACATGATAGAACAAAAAACCAACAGAATGATACACTGAACGATAGACAGAACGAATGACAGACCGAACTGAAACAAATAGACCGAACAAACCAAACTGAACAAACGATAGAAAAACAAAATGATAGAATGACAGAATAGACTAAACTAACGATAGACCAAACTATAGAAAGACAAAACGATGGGCCAAACAAACGATAGGCCAAACAAACGAAAGACAGAATGAAAGAAAACGATAGAACAAGCAATAGAGTGAACAACCGATAGAACGACAGAACTATAGAACGAACAATAGAAAGAGATAACAATAAGGTGAATGAATGCTAGAACAGACAGAGCAATAGGCAGACAGAATGATAGACCGACAGATATAAAATCCTATTGTACAGCCCTATGAAGAAGATAACTCTTAATATTCCCCAAATGAGACAGAAATGAGTGTACACGACTCAATCTCATCCACATGGAAAAGCATATGGCTTTAAAATGTACAAAACCCAAACATAAAGCACAACATTGGCTAGCTTTAAAAGCACAGCCGCTCTCTTGCGTTTCCCAGACAGCTTGATAAAAGCATAATAAAGTGGAAGAACTATTCTTCATTTCCGTTACATCCTCCAAGCAGCACTTTGGGCTCTCAGCAGATGATGATATTCCTCGGAGAAGAGCACTTCCACCAATCGTGCGGAACGTGGCGCTGGCAAAACTCTTTTTTGCTATTCCACGCCCATCCCAGCCGGCTCCTCTGAAGACAGGTGACTGGCAGACGACGCATCCAGAGATCGGTCCCCGAGCTGCGTGCGTGGAATGAATTCAGTGTTCAAGCATTTGCTTTGGCAAATTTGAGCGTGCCCACCAGGCCTTACAACTAAATTCATCACCGCAAGGTCCTGACAGGCGACGTTGAATATGAATGAGACACGGAGATGTAATTTGTTCTGAAACTCTTGGTTGGCTTCCTCCAAGCGAATGCACGAGGGGGGACGACGTTTTAAAGAACTAAATTGAAGCCAAACAAGCGATTCAAATCTTCAAGCCCGAAAATAAACAGTCTCGCGGCCCCGCTTCTAGTGGAAAGACAGCTCTGCCATAGTAAACAATCCCTACAGTGCTGTAAAGGCTGATGGGTATGAGGCAACACATTCAGACCGAGATGCAATTTGCATTCCCATGGAAGCTTTACAATGACACTTTCTTGATGTGAAACCCTCTAAAAATACCCATGCTAAATGAGGCGAGGATGAGAAGACGTTTACGCGACTTATACAATGGTCACCAAAGGAAAGGTAAAGAGTGAAGCATCGACTTTGTCTCGCAACAATGAGCACAACGGCTTTTACACCTGCAATATTGGTTTTTCAGGACAAAAATCCACACAATAATGTGGGATACAAGATGGGATGGGCGATATGACCTAAAATTGTTTAATTGAATCGGTTAATTGAACACTTCACCTCAAATTTGGTTACTGAATGTGTAAAAATGACATTTCAGTTTTAAATGTAAAAAGTTCTTAAAATAGAAACACAATTTGCAATAAAATGTGAACATTTCCATGTCAAAAGTAGAAAATAAACAGCACATCTTGCAAGTGAATGTATATTTTAAATGGTCATGTGAAAAGCAGAAAATTATTTGCATGTTTTGTAACTTAATATAATTTTAAAGGTGCAGTACGCAAGTTTGACACCCAGAGGTTGAATAGGTATTCCATGCCTAGTTCAAAACACACGCAAGCGCTGGTTGCCAGATTGACAACACCAACAGCAGTGTGCCTGACTGTCGAGCCAAAAGGCTGATTTAAGGTTAATTTAAGTTGTTCTAAATAAAAGCAACAACACACAATAGAAGGAATATTTTCCATATTAAAAGGAGGTTTTGTCCTAACCAACACCTAAAATGTATATTTTAGATATGGCTTCTATTTCTTGCAGTTGAACAACAGGACGAACTGACAACGACCCCTCAGGTACACCTCATGTGCTTTACTCAGTGTTAAACGCAAGTTTCAATGCCGTTTTACATGACATTTATTGCCATACTACTGAAAGCAGCAGCAGATGGTTCACCTCAGATTTTGAAAATAAAATAAACCGTTTGAAATTGAGCTTTAGAACTGACTCAGTGTAAGCCAACAAATATCAGTGATTCAGCATGTACAATTAATAATATTAAAGTGGTTTAATTTGTATTAGATTATAAACTTTACCATTTCATTGGAGTGCAGTAAGTGCACTTTTCTGTGTTTGTTGCGTTTCGTCTGGTGCAAACAGCCCAATAGCTTATCACTGCGTATCTCATCACATAGCATATTGTTAGGACACGGTGTTACAATGTAACCTGCTCACCTAATGTTTACTTTCGTAATATTTACAGTTGAAGTCAGAATTATTAGCCTCCTAAATTATTAATAAACTAATAATTAATAAATAATTAATATTAATTACTAATAAACTGACTCCAACTGTATATTATTTACTAATTAATAACTGCTACTTTTCACCAGGGGTCACATTTTGGTCACGCATACTTTTGAGAGCCTTTCTGACTGACTGTAGGAAATACACAGTTTTCCACCAAAGCAACCCGGAGTGCTGAAATATAATTGGCTAAACTGACATTGGTCGAGTTAAATGACGCAGACAAAGACAGGCATTTTGGCACGTAACGCACATTTTCAAAGCAGAATATCTGACTTCAGCATTGTATTTCAGATAAACAAGAATGTTAACTTAGCAATCTGCAAACATATTATGGTATTTTTATGCTTTAGAAGAGTCAAAAACTTACATACAACACATTTAAATAATGCAAAAATATATACAATTATAACAAAATTATAAAATATGAAAAATAATATCTAAAAATAAAAACAACAAAAAGAGAGTATAATTATTTATATTTTTTAATGATAAAACTTTGTTCTTGTTCGCTCGTTCAATTTGCTGTAGCAATAATGTGGATGGCAGGTGGTGGAGAAATATAATAATTAGAGCTGTCAAAATTAGCGCGTTAACGCACGTGATTAATTTTAACTATTTAACGCGTTAAAAAAAAATTAACGCATTTAACGCAGTTGCAGGTTTTTTTTTATTTCCTGTTGTGGCCGATGTGTGTTCAGGGCCAGCGCTTCCATGGAGGCGACCGCCTTGGGCGCCAGAATAGTGAGCGAACCCCCCTGTCCTCACGTTCATCTTATTTCGACTCCCACCTGCTCCCTCCCAGTTCTCACTTCATCCGCAAACCGGTAACTTTCTATTTCACTTTCGGGTTGAGGGCGCCAGTTCAGCTTGCTCCGGCCCTGCGTGTGTTTAATGTGTAAAGGATAATATGGATCCATGTAAATGTACTCAGTGTAAGTGGCAGATGATGTCGCAAGCTGTCAAAGACAGCCCATTCCTCTCTAAGTTGACTCCAAGCGCCCTCAAATGTTTCATTAAGTTTGACGTGTTTCCCCTCTACACACAACTTTTGTAAAGCGTCTGCTTTGCTGTGTCAGAATCCTTGCTTGAGAAATACAGCCATACTTTAAGAACGCTTAGTTTAAGAATTTGATCAACGCGATCGTGCGCGTTGATGATCTGAAGGGAGTGCGCTGTGCTGCGCGTTCTCTCTCTCTCTCTCTGTGTGTGTGTGTGTGTGTGTGTGTGTGTGTGTGTGTGTGTGTGTGTGTGTGTGTGTGTGTGTGTGTGTGTGTGTGTGTGTGTGTGTGTGTGTGTGTGTGTGTGTGTGTGTTGTCCCCCGATAATGTCAATAGACTGCAACTGGCTAAATGTTAAGGAGGACTTGGCAAAATTGTTTCTACTTTATAATTAAGGTTCTCAACTCGCAAAACAACTTTACAATGAGTACAATTAGTCACCTTGGAATTATAATGTTCTATCTGCGTTCTGATTGATTTTGAGATATTGAGCTTCAAAGTTTTTGCATAGCAAACAGTATGTGTGTAACATAAGTTTTTTTTGTTTCGTTTTTTAATAAAACGTCTTAAAATGTAAACAACTTATTAAAAAACATCCCATAATGTAAATAAGTTGTCATTTAATAAGAATACGTCAATAACTCAATTTTGACAAAAATGTCAGATAGAACCTTTTAATTCTGAGGTGATGAATTGTTTGTATTTAATACTTTATTATTATTGTAATTTTCCAATTTCCATATTTGCAATGGCTGTATTTTGGATTTTTTTTTTGATTCGTGATTAATCATGATTAATCACAAAAAAAAGTGTGATTAATTAGTTAATTTTTTTAATCAATTGACAGCCCTAATAATAATATATCGGTTATGGTTTCATTTCGATTAATCTCTCAGGCCTTGATGAGTACTAAATATCAGTTTGTAGTTACAAAAACCGAAATCACTTCAAAGCAAGAGTGCTACCTTTTGCATTTTGAACAGTGGTATTTTACAATGAAAACTCACTCCCTTGATCATCAGAGGAAGCTCAAGTCTCATTTAGGTGTTGAAAACCTGGGATTGCAGAGCGTTGTGTCCTATTGTTGCAGCAGCTAAAGGTTCTCAGTGCGGTGGTATAATTCAAAGCCCAAGCAGCACATAAGGGTCAAACTCCACCCGACCCAAATTACTTAGCCTCGGTTACGCCACCACAGGAAGGAACATTAATTTGGTGATACAGTGGGCTCTGCTGTCAAGCCTAGAGTCTGAAACACAAGCCGAGTGGGAGTAAAAGACGTCATTACCTGGACGAGTGCTGACATTTGATTTGTCAGCGACTGTGCCAGAAAATTCTTCCCCTGACGAAATCCGCCATTAGGCCAACGCGGCCCTTCTATGTAGAGTGACACAGGTAATAAGAACTCATGTCAGGCAGGGGGGGGAATAATTTATTTCCTTTTCCAAGGGCCTGATTTCTTAGTGTCAGGGCAACCATGAATTCAGTTTGGCAAACAGGCCCGTCAAACATGAGAGCAATAACTGGCGTCTGGAATTGCACGCTTTCACATCCACCACTTCTCGGGTCATGTACCGCTCGGGCACACATTGTAATTCATCAATGCTCGGAGTTGCAAATGGATTGCTTATTATTGGCCAGAGCTGATAGACTCAGCCCGTAGGCTAGAAGACATGAAGTATAATGCCAGCGCAATTTCATTCCACTCTTTTCCACACGTCCATTAACAACCTGGCACTACCAAACAGAAGCGGCATACCAAATCAAACATCAAGGGCATGTTTTTGCACCGCAGGTCCATCTGTAATGTGTTCTCGCACGCTTGCAAACACTCACGACATGCATCTGATTTACGACCAATTCGCCGTAGTGCAAGAACCAGCTGAGGAGCCGCAGCGAGGCAAGATGTTCCCGATCATGTCAGATAGCAGACTGTAAACATTCGATTGCTTCAACGGTTTGCATGAATGATTGATTGCAGGCACATTTATTGCAATAACATGTTTGGATTTTATAATTCTGATCAAGTTCATAAAATGCAAATCAATCGGCACTTTGACACATTCAGCAAAAAAAAAAAAAGAAAACCTGTGGCTCCTTATAATACACTGAGGTGTTATTTACAATTATGCAACAGGAAGCCCACACTCCAGACTGACATGAACATGTTCAGGACTATTTAGAGACGCTGTGGAAAGTTAGAATAATCTAAATAATGTTCATTCTGTTAAACAGATTGAGAGCCTTTTATTTTAGGGATGCACTGATATAATGTCAATAAATTACCAGCAGATACATATACCAGCACAGCTTCCACATTATACAATTTCTAAACCTCATATAACCTAATTAACAAAACTAAAGAGTACCTAGGATGAAAATAAACTTTTTGGACAGAACTGTGTGTATAGTGTACTGTGTTCACAGTCATATTGGGGTGATAGAAAGACAATAAGTCTCTTTTTTTTTTTTTTTTTTGCTGACATTAATATAAGATCCAAATGCCAGTGATTTTGAGGCCCACCGCAACGTGACTTGGGAGTAAGGTTTCCCCGCCAGGGTATTAACAAGTCTCCGTGGTAAAACAATCATATCTACAAGACAGGGCATGCGCAAAGAAACTGGGATAAAAAGATCTGTTCAGCTCTCTGTGATCATCTGCAGCTCAACAATGAGTTTCACAAGTTTAAAACGTTTATAAAACCGTGCATGTTTGCAATAAAGACTGCTAAATGGCTATGTGATTCAATACCACAGCCACAATGTCAGCACAATTATAAAAGATGCTTCAATCCAGGTTTGTGGATGTTAAATCAGGTTTATTTTGTACATTAACATAAAGGATATCCATACAGCGTGTATCCTGTCACATCTGCCGTGCAAAAAAAACTGCAAAGCTAAACGAGTGTATGTACGCGAACTTTATAACGACACTGTGTGTGACTCATCGTTGCAGAAAGGCTTGAATTAACTCCACAACAAATACCTCAAATAACAGTTGGGAAAGTTCATACTATAGTGAGGCAGATCTGCTTCATTCTTGTCTGTCACTGTGCTGCTTATCTACATGAAGGCTACACGCATCAGAGAAATACAGCGCGATCTCTATAGCTGACAAGTGAACGGTGGGCAGGGAGAACTAGCTCGTTTGCATTGAAGGTACAGGCAACAAAAACAGCTACACTGCCCTAACAGCTCAAATTTCCCAGATGCAGAAATGTATAATAAATAATCTGATAGGTGTTTTGAGCCGAAACTTTACAGGACACATTCTTGAGACACAAAAGACTTGTTAAATCTTAAGATAGGGGTAAAATAGGTGCCCTTTAATAATATATCTGGTAAATACAATAGAAAAAATACAGATTACTTTTTTTAACAAAAAAAAACAAAACGAAGAAATAAATTCACAAAAATATATTGCAGTAAAACTATTGCAGATTGGGTTAGAAGAAATTTCAGCAATGCTCAAAAGTGATTATTGAAAAATGAAATAATTTGGGACAAATCTAAGTGATCAAATGCATCACTAAATCTGGTCAAAATGTTATGCCACCCTTTGTACTGTTATCAGGGTTCTTACACTTTTTCCAACTTCAAATTCCAGCACTTTTCAAGCACTTTCAAGGTGCATTTTTATGCTTTTCCAGCACCTAACAACCACGGTAAATTACGTTTATATATGCTGTCTGTACTTTCACATTTAAATCCATTGTGCCATTTTAAAACACAATATGACATGTGAACTTAAATTGTTGAATACTTGAGCATAGATTTATTGGGATAGTTCACCCAAAAATGGTTATATATTAAAAAAAATTTAAAAATAAATAAACGTTATTGGATGAAGTATCTTTTTAGTTTGGTCTCTTTTTACCTAAAGTTGATATCTAAAAAAAAAAAAAAAAAAAAAAAAAAAAAGCTTACAGTCATGTGTAGTAGCAAGTTGGCATGTCTGTTTTAAACTATTCCTGAGCGCTTTGTTTGGCGTTTTAGGTGCAAATATGCATTCTGTGTGAATGTCTCCTAAATACACACATGGAGTGACCTTTTTCCAGTGAAAACTGGTCGCACTGCAACAATTTTATGCACTCACACAAATGTTTGAGCTCGCATAGATAAAATTTTGGGCGCATATGCAACCAAAATGGTCGCAATTTCAAGCCCTGCAATTTAAAATTTAAGCATGTTCAAGCACTTTGTCCAAAATACAAGCACTTTCCTAACCTTGAAAACACTATTAAAAATCAAGCATTTTCCAGCACCCGTACAAACTCGGGTGTTATAATATGCATTAATGATTAATAAAAAAATAGGCTTGTATTTATTCACATACACACTTTTGCAGGGCTTAACATCACAGAATAGTACACTGCAATATCAAATTTTTATCAGCTGATCTGGCAAAAAAAAATGTGATATTAAAGCTGATATCTGATCTGAGTATGAAACCTGCACATCCGTAATTTTGTCTAAGTGTTAGTAGTCATTGATTTCCACTTTATGAAATAACCAAGAACCACAGCTTCAGATATTTTAAAATCTCTTTAAAAATGAATAAGATGGGAATTTATAAGTTATATCACATTCAAAAACATGACTAATGGATGATATACGGAAGTGGGGAAAATGCATGCCATTGCCTTTTTAACTTTGCAAAATGAAAGTGCATCAAACCAGAGATTTTATAAAAACTGATTCAAGATGATGCAAGAAAGTTGGACGTTTTAATAACCTAAAACTTTACCCATTCATAACGGTGCACAAAACAACTGGTACACTACAACCGGCTTCATCTGTAGCTCTGAAATCACACACCCAACAATTAGACCACTTTGAACATGTACACAATGACATTACATATATACATTATAACTGCAGGTTAACTAGGTTTACATTAAATAACTTTTACTGTTAAACGCTTTTAGTTACTAGTTAATAAGTTAAATCAGTAACTAAAGTTATGGTAACTTTTGTAAAGCTGCTTTGAAACAATAGTTATTGTGAAAAGTGCTATACAGACAAACTTGAATTGAATGACATTACAACAATATTTAACCCGAGAAGCAAAAAACAAAGCCTGCACGGATAATAATCCTAGATTCCAACTTGATTTTCCCCCCAATAAACCTTGAGAATAAGCCAAGACCATACCGAAAGACAATGCCACGGCTCCTTCAGGCCACAGCAGTGACAATCAAATGGATAGAGGTCTGCATTATGCATGCGTCTCAGCCATCCAAAGCTGCAATTCTCTAATTTGATACGGCTGTACAGCCTGCGTGATGCTACTGCAAAACGGCCAATCCGAAACGCCAGCTTTATCCCAAAAAACATTAGGCCAGATGATTCGAAGCCACCGCTGTGCACGTTCAACCAACAAAGGTCAACACCGGGCCCTCTGACACCCACCATTCTTCTATCTGGAATAACAAGATCCCTCCCGTTGTGACAATCTACTGCGTCACTGCTTCCAATAGGCAAGCTCTGCCAATACCAGACAAAGCTGCAGTACTGCAAACACAATCCTGGTTCATTAAGCACAAACCACAGCCAGAGTTACTATAAAGACAGCAGGCCAAATGCATTACCTCACTCTAGAGCGTTGTGGGCATTAGTCGGGGTAAACGCCATATTTAATTAAACGCAAATGAAAACGAGGCTGTAAGAGACAGAGTTTGGCATCAATGGTTTGGACAATTGTGTCCAAAGTTATGCGCAACTCCGAATACGAATACAAATTAAAATCTCCAGAGGAAGTTGATTAAATAACTGCGAATGACAGGAAGAGGATTTACCAAACTACAACTAATATTAAATTTAGCAAATTAGTAAAAAAAGTATTTCCCACCTTAATCAATAAGCCAACTTAAACTGCAAACGTAACCTAAAATATAAATGGTAAAAACGGGTTCACAACATGTAGAAGTACAAATCGCACAAACTGAAATGGCATAAATGAGCCATGAGTTTCCCACTGACATGTTGCAATACTTTGTAACATAACCAACATGACAAATGAAATATTCAGAATTAGCTATACAAATTATTATATACAAATTTAATTAACCTTTGGTCACTCTTGCCAATGCCAAAAATTGGTTTCAATGGTGTCAGCAATGAAAATCTTGGACTGTGGACAATGTGAAACATGTCTTGATCTCTGATGAGTCCACCTTCACCGTCTTTCCCACATCCGGGAGAGTTACAGTGTGGAGAAGACCTAAAGAAACATACCACCCAAATTGTTGCGCGCCAAAAGTGGAATATAGGGGTGGATCAGTGATGGTTTGGGCACCAATATCATGGCATTCCCTAGTTCCAATACTTGGCGCATCACTGCCAAGGACTACCAAACCATTCTGGAGGATCATGTGCAAAGGACCATGGTTCAAATATTGTATCCTGAAGGCAGTGCAGTGTATTCAAATATTAATGCACTAATACGCACAACAAGACACAGTGGTTTGAAATAGAGGTTGAAGATCTCCCATGGCCTGCACAATCACCAGATCTACATGTTATTGAGCCACTTTGGGGTGTTTTAGAGGAGCAAGTCAAGAAAGGTTTTCCTCCACCAGCATCACAAAGTAATCTGGCCATTATTCTGCAAGAATGGCTCAAAATCCCTCTGGCCACTGTGCAGGACTTGTAACTGCCATTCCTAAGATAAATTGATGCCGTATTGAATACGAAAGGAGGACATACACTATACTAATGAATTATGACCAGTTTCCACTAAGTGGTACAGTACGGAATGGGTTGGTACGGGTAACCTTTATCAGGCCTGCATTTTCACTGCCAAAAGTGTTTACTAACCTTTCCATAAACACAATTTGATTATAACTGCAGATCAATGATCGTGCGAAATAGCCTACTGTAACGTCTGCAATTATATTAAATAAATGCTATATATATATATATATATATATATATATATATATATATATATATATATATATATATATATATATATATATATATATATATATATATATATATATATATATATATATATATATATATATATAGTACACATACAACCCTTCAGTTTCCGATATGTTGCCAATTACAAAAAAACTACACACAGCATACATTTAGTCCTTATTTGGGTTCAAAAACAACACGCAACATATATCCTACATTCAGTGAAAATCTTTAAACGTCATCAGCACATGGAACCTCTGTAAGAAGGTAATTCCATCATTCCCAGTTCACAAAAGTCCAAAAGCTGATAATAATAGTTAAACATGGCAGTTTGTTCATGTTTTAGGTTGCAGAAGCATCATTTGCTGCTTTGTTTTTTCGCGCTTCACTCTTGTGTTTGTCCGTTACTGAAAGGATCAGATGTCAGAAGCACTTCAATAATCACGCGCATGTTATCACCAGCTCAAGAAGTTCATTATTTCAAATACAAGCTCGGTGAGCGATCACAAGCTCTCTAAAGAAAGTGAAACTGCTCGCGCTTTTAGACCGCTTTGTAAAACAACAGGACATGGCTGATTTTTTTTGTTCTTGGCTTTGTGGCCGTTCATCAAGACGACAGCAAAGTTTGTTTGAGCTCAGCTCGACCATGGCTTGTTATTATATGTATATATTATTACGGTGTAATGTCTCGGCTGTGTATTTAAAAATGGTGCTTCTTCT
The DNA here is from genome assembly GCA_903798195.1 of Danio kyathit. Classification (NCBI taxonomy): domain Eukaryota; kingdom Metazoa; phylum Chordata; class Actinopteri; order Cypriniformes; family Danionidae; genus Danio; species Danio kyathit. Next base: position 61,014,386 of record LR812534.1, read on the forward strand.
GTTTTCACTCTCCTGCTTGTGTACGCACTAGTGATGCTTCTCTGTAAACCAATAGCCTTCAGCTGTACATCTAGCTCTACCTTTTGGTACCTTTTTGACGTGCTAGGTACTATTTGGAAAGGGTACCCAAAAAGTGGTACACAGTAGGGTTCGCTTTTTGGTACCTTTTGGCGGTGGAAACAGTCATAAAAGCGTACGGAACCATACCATACCACTCAGTGGAAACGGGCCATTATTGTGGACTTAAACCAGGCATTTCAGGTTTCATTGTCCATCCCCTGTATAAAATCTTTAAAAATAATAATATTAAAGTGCTGGCAATTAAACATGTCAATAAGTCACTTTCCCAGAATTAACATCTAAAGTTGATGGAGGAAAGATCAAATTTTCATTATGCAATTGAAAACTTAAAATAAAAATACATGGACAATAAAATACAAAAAGTTAAAATCATAAATGTATAATCATGCTCCCACTATATGGACAAGCATGAACAAAACATTGGTTTAATTTCACAGTTTGTGGTGCAAAAAAAATGGCGAGAGTAACTTGAAACAGAAGGTGATAAGAGATTTCACTTTCATTTTCTGAATAATTAAAACACCTGTATCATCCCAATTTTAAAAGCCGATAAAGAATTAGTACAGCTTGTTAAAAAAACAAAAACAAGCCCAAAAACATTGTTCCATCTGGTCATTTTGTATGCAACAAAGATCCTTTCAAAAACGCAACATAGGACCTAAAAGCAATTAGCGGAATTTGAAAAGTGATCTTGCACCTATAAAAATAAAATATGGCATCCATCCTAATAAATGTGCCATGCCAAGCTCATTGTGTATGCAACAGTCAGTGGGAAGGGTATTAAATCTACATGCTTCACTGAGAAGCCAGTGAGAATGCATGGGAAATCTCAGAAATGGAGCGAATCGGCGCCTGAAGAGAATCTCACGGGACCGACAAGGTGTGTGCTGCAATGGAAGAGAAGTAAAAGGAGGGGTGAAATGCAACAGCTTGAATGATGGGATGTATTTGTCAAATGAAGGGTTGCTTTGGTCGACTCTCGTCCCATTAGAGCACGAGTGATATTGACTGGTATAAACCAGCCTGATGTTTATTTTCCCCTCCGCTTTTCTGCAGCAGTGGTAACGCTGCATCCCTCCCGGCGTAGAAGGGTGTCAGGCACACACAAGGCTCTCTTAACTAAGATTAATTGCAGCTAATCTGCGATGCCCGGTGGAACACGGAACAAAGCGAGCCTCAGATCCTATTATGCAGCTGCTCGCGAGGAGAAAATTAGCTAGCTTGCCTCGACGAGACGTGGGAGCTCGATATGTTGTTTGCTTCCAGTCACACATGCATCTGTCAATAAGGCGGTGAGAAAACACGTGTGGCGGCGTGTGTCACATCGACACTCCCTCAACATTTCACGCAATCCCCATTTCTCTCGCTGGCTGGCTAAGAAAGCAGCAAAGGTAATGTATGTTCTTGCACCCTGCACATCTGCAAATGGCGTGTGATTTCAGATTTCACACTTGTTGTGCAGAAAGCACGCTCTGCGAACCTTTAATTATCTGTAGGATTTGAAGTGCTGCGACGAGAACATTCAATACGACTTACAATGGCACAACATGTGAATAACAAGGACACAAGTGGCACGGGCTGAGATGACAGAATGGGATGGAAAGGGATTCGCTTATACTTCCGTTGTTTGGCAGAACAAGGGTCTCTCTCTCCTCTCATCTACATCTTTTCTGGACAAATACAACAATGAAGCATGTGGTTCAACATGAACTTTATATTTCAAGCAGTCAATTAAGCGAGAATCCGCCAGGGAGGGAAAAAAACTAACAATTTTATGCCTCATGGCAGCCTGCTGGATGAAATATGGCCCTCTGGAGAAAACTATAACTAAACACTAGCCATCAGCCAAACCAAAGAGCTTCTGTCATTATTTCACACTCTTAATATAAAAAAAAATAATATTAGTAATTAATAATAATAATAATAATAATAATAATAATAATAATAATAATAATAATAATAATAATAATAATAATAACAATAATAATATTTCATCAAATAGTTAATGTTCAATTCATTAAAAAAAAAAAAGTTACTAATTAATACAAGGTACTATAGGCTACCGTTACTTCATGGTTGGTCATTTTAAAATTATGTAAACTTAAGTGTTACAAAATTAATAAAAACTATATAAAAAGGTATGGCTGCACAATAAACGTGGGAATGCTGTTGAGCGATGTGATAGCAATATTTCTAGCATTGCAACATTTCCCTAGAGAAAAGCTATTCGTTTTTTTAGCCTATTAAAAATGTAATGTAGGAATCATACATAAACTGGTAATAATGGATATTTTTCTGATCTAATAAACTGTCAAGGTGCAATCATTTAGACACAACAAATGAATTCAAACTTTGGCAGATATTGGCTGTTATTTTCCTACTAACGTCACTAGTACTTATTTTCAGCTCTAGGTTCATCCTACATCCAGAGTTCTTGGTTTAGGCCTAAAAAAACTGCTATTCATATTACATGTACATATTGCGATAACAATAATTGTTCGACAAAAACTACCTGACAAAAGTCTTGTCGCCAATCCCAGTTGTAAGAGCAACAAATAATAACTTCTAGTTGATAATTTAGAAAATGGCAGAAGGTTGATTTTTCTGATGAATCATCTGTTGAACTGCATCCCAATCATCACAAATACTGCAGAAGACCTACTGGAACCCGCATAGACCCAAGATTCTCACAGAAATCAGTCAAGTTTGGTAAAGGAAAAATCATGGTTTGGGGTTACATTCAGTATGTGAGCATGCGAGAGATCTGCAGAGTGGATGGCAACATCAACAGCCTGAGGTATCAAGACATTTGTGCTGCCCATTACATTACAAACCACAGGAGAGGGCAAATTCTTCAGCAGGATAGCGCTCCTTCTCATACTTTAGCCTCCATATCAAAGTTCCTGAAAGCAAAGGTCAAGGTGCTCCAGGATTGGCCAACTCAGCCCCATGAACATTATTGAGCATGTCTGGGGTAAGATGGACGAGGAGGTAATGAAGATGAATCTAAAGAATCTTAATGAACTCTGAAAGTTCTGCAGGAACGCTTTCCTTGTCATTCCAGATGACTTTAGTAATAATTTATTTGAGTCATTGCAGAAATGTATGGATGCAGTCCTCTAAGCTCATGGGAGTCATACACAATATTCATTCTTTTTCCACTGCACCTTGACTTTATATTCTATACTGTACATTATTTCTGTTCAGTGACAAGACTTTTGTCTAAGCAAAGTCAGACCTTACTGTCCTAATTAAATAATTAAAAATCAAGGCATGATCATATTTTATTTTGCTAAAATAAGCGTAATCTAGAGGCCTTTGCCTTTCATATAAACCACTTCTGATACCAAATGATCAACTAGAAGTAATTATTTGCTTATCCAAGTTTTAGGAACAACAAGACTTTTGTGTAGCCCTGATCCTATACCTACATATTTTCCCAGTAAAAGCTTTCAGGGACAAAAAAAGTAAAAGCTTTTTACCAGTAATGATGATGGGATGTTATTGTGCATACTGAAATCCGATTGGATTACTGCTTGCATCTATTTGAATACTGAATAAAAATTGGTCTTACCGATTTAGCAATTTGACCTTTAGACTACAAGAACATGTCAAATTGTAAGTTGATTCTCAGACATTGTTGGCAAAAAAAACAGCCAGACCAGAAGACTAAAGCAAAAATTTCCAACACATTAACACTATTCTTCTACAAGCAACTGCCATTTCCTTTTGGAAATGCAGATCCAGTGTGTAGATTAATTATCTAATGTGATAAGATTGTGACATGTCAGTTCATAGCCTTTCGCAATACGACAGATGGCGCTTAATTCTGTTGACGTGCTGGCAAAGAGCAACTTCAAGAGCTCTGCCGCTGTTCAGCTGCAACACTAATTCAGAAAGTACTGTGCCTGTCACCACTACTTCCACCACTATTTGCCACCAATCTTTCAGTCTGCAATAAGCCAATATAAGGCATTGAAATACTCATTACAGCAAACCAGAAACCTAAAAGAACTGTTACTTGGAACACATTGTGTTAACAGAAAAGGCTAAATAAACTTGTATTATATACACCTGAGAAGCTTATTTCAGCAAGCTTCCAAGATCTCATTTCATTATAGACCTTTTTCTTCGCTGCTGCATGGAGGGCGCCATAGCGACCAGCGTCTTCTGGTAGAATGTTTAAAACTTCCGTTTACAGTGTTTACAACTGGTAATTTGCGCTCAGAAAAGAGTATTAATAGCGTTTTGAGTGGATTACTGAGTGTTTTTGTGACAACTTTGAAAGGTGTGTGTTAAAGCCGCTATAATCGGTCAGATGTGGTTCAAGCGCGAGAGAAAAACGTTCTCCTAGTTCACGTGTCTGCCGTCAGAAATACGGTGTACACACACACACACACACACACACACACACACACACACACACACACACACACACACACACACACACACACACACACACACACACACACACACACACACTATAATTGCATTATAGAGCAAACCGGATTACTGGCATGAAACTTAACAGGTATGAAAGTCATGCAATTTACAAAAATTACCAATAAAAGTCCGTTACTGATACTCTGCTCACTGTAAAAAATGGCCGTGATTTCAACAGTAAAAAACTGGAAAAATGTTTCCTTAATATATACGGCGAATAACCGTAAATTGACTTTCCCAGAATTCCCTGCATGGCACATCACTTTTTATGCTTTTTGTTGACATTACTATGGATCTATTTAGTCGTTTCGCCATCAGTAATATATATTAGTGAGTTATGTGACATCTTATGTTGATAAACAATGTTTATTTCATGACTTTAATTTTATGCGTGTTACCATACTGGTGTTTAGTAGCTCTTTGAATGACACTGAGCGCCTTCTTTACACTGATACTCTTTTCTGATTGTGGGAAAAGTTGTTTGTGATGAGCATTGGTTCGTTATGTATGAACTTTCTCATCACCACCTGCTTATGGCTGTGTTATCATGTCTATATGTGTAACAAAAGATGTGTAGATGTTGCTAATTTAAAATACAGACATGTTACCTCTTTAAATTAATAAAATACGGTAGTTTACTGTAAAAATGAGAAATTACTTTTACGGTTTATATTTATTTTTTACAGTGCTGGCTGATTTGCCTGTTGATTCTAATCGCGAGCCGTTTGTTAAATTTAGCGTGTTGTGTAACATTAGTAGTTTACCACAATTTGTGTTTTTCTGTCATTTCAAAACATCACTTTCATTTCACTTTGTTTTCACAGTTATTAAATCAGTGTGTTAGTGGGACAGTACAGGCTAGCTGTGTGTGTCAAACATTTTGGTGAACTATATTTGTTTGGGCTGGTTATATATTTGAAAGAAAGAGAAACGGTTGACTTTAACGATGACGAGGCTTCATTTAAACGGCACAAGATGCCGTCTGACAACGAGGGGTAAATGCCTCACAGCAGTTATTTTCCATCCTATTAGATCACATTTTTTTTTTTAAATGATCAGTCCAGGTGGTGGCGCTGATCGACAACAGTATTAGTTCAAAGATGATAAAAGCAGGTAAAATAGATTAAAGCTGTCGTTTCAAAGCTCTCCAAATGTGACTGTTCACACGCATCAGCTACCGACCGGTAGTTCTTAGCATTCTCCTTGCGCATACACGCAAAGCAAAAGGGTAAAAATTTGCGTTTTAAGAAAAAGGTCTATAGTTTAACTTTAAACTGAAAGGAGTACAACAAAAAATACTAATACAATTAAAATAATTACTAAAACTTTAAATTTAAAGGGGACCTGTTATGCCCCTTTTTACAATGCAAAATAAGTCTGATGTCCCTAGTGTGCGTATACGTGAAATTTCAGCTCAAAATCACTCTTAAATACTGTTTTACAACTATTCAAAACTGCCCCTTTTAGGCTTCGATACAAATTGTGCCGTTTGTGACAGTCGCTTTAAATTCAAATGAGGCAGAGCTGTTCACTAATAGGCGGGGCTTTCCACCTCTGTTGACATGAACAAAGGGAGAATGTGTTTCTGCAGACTGTTTTTATTAAGTGCGATTATAAAAAAATAGAAAATAGAGGCTGGCTATATTCACACATCGTCACCACACAACTGTGTTTAAACCCCTTATCATCAATTTGAATCATTTTGACTTGAGACTTCCGGTCTCGTTCACTTCCATTCATTTTTAGACGTTAAAACAGCTTGTTTTGCTGCTTGATGTTGCAAACTGATATTTTTTTATTATATTATTGTACTTTGTCTGTATAATCATGCAAACACTTGTTTATAGAGCAAGTAGTTTGACTGTTTTCTGCCGTTTATTATTTCAGTCATTTCTCTCATAGGCAACTGAATGGGAAGTTCTAAAACAAATCGCAAAAACGAGCGCACTTCCGCATTGAAGAATAAGGTCAATGTGAGCAGTTAGAATTTTCTGTATTCACTTTAAAAGTAATTTGGTTGAGTTTCACAAATTCTTATTTAAATGTTCTTTTTACTTTTCATTTTTCCTGAACAAAAAAAATAAAGAAATTCGTTTGCAACCATGTTGAATGTTTCAGTTAACATTGTTTGTTTGAATGGTTTTACGCTCAAAGAAATGAATTTTGTTGCATGTTCAAACCACTTAATCAAAATTAGTTGAAACCACAATTATTAAAGGTGATGCATGCAAGTTATAACTCTTCTAAAGCATAAAACACCATAATATGTTTGCAGAACATTAGTATTTCAGAAACATGTGAAACATGCTAAGTGAACATTTTTCTTTATGAAAAACAATGCTGAAGTCAGATATTCTGCTTTGAAAAGGTGTGTTGTGTGCCTGAACGTCTGCCTTTGTTTTGGTCATTTAACCCGACCGATGCCAGTTTAGCCAATTTCAGCTCCCCGGTGAGCCTTCATGAAAAACAGCATATTTCATTCATTCAGTCGGGAAGGCTCTTAAATAATGCGTCCATGACCAAAAATGCAAACTCTGGTGGACAGGACAGTAGCAGACTCTGAAATCAGATGCAGATTCAGAGTTCCACATAATGTGGCTATTAATTAGCAAATAATATAAACATTTCAAATGTACACATTAGGTGAGCAGGTTACATTTTTAAATCAGCCTTTAGGCTTGATAGTCAGGCACGTTCCTATTGATGCAGTCAATCTGACACGCTGGCCTTGCGTGAAGTCATCCTAAGAGGGGACGAGTGAAAATGTGTTTTAACCCAGGAGTGCAATACGTAGTGCAACAGTTGGGTGTCAAACTTACAAAGGGCTTTAAGTTTTTTTCGTAACAACTTAATGATTTTATGTTCAATCTACTTAAATTTGTAAAAAAATGATAACGTTTACCTAATCGATTTGTGTTGGGACAACATGAAGGAACTGTGTGGAACCCTCCATTTTTTACAGTGTAGTTCACAATAACAGAGTAGAGATGGCAAGTTAAAGTATTAATCAAAGATGCACAATGAAGAATTAGGTTTTCTAAAATGCAGATTGAGAATGAGCAAAAATCAAACTCTTGAAATTCATAGAAAAGTCTCAGAAAAAGGCTCAAAAACAACAAACCTCACTTGAGGAGGCAGGTTTGCTTCGCTTCCAACAGGACGTAAGAATGATGGAATGACAGACACCAGTGGCATCCTGAGACGTGACTTCATACCTTCAAACACTTCACTTCATCTGACTCTGGAGTCAGTGGCGTGATTCCCGGAAGATACGTGCTCGTCACCGAGGCTGATCTTCCTGCACTCGTGATTAATTATGCCTTGAGAGAGGTGCAGAGCAATCTACTAAAACCCTGGACAGGACACATTCAGTGGTGGCATCAGGGACCATTAATAAATCAGGTGCTTTAAGTAGAAGATGGGAACAGTGCCAGGGGTCATGATGGCGGGCCACGTCCCCTGAGAATCCAAACGGGAAATGGATCGTGATTCCACACTGATTAACTCACCCTTAAGGGACACATTAGAGTCCGGAGGTATAGGTGTCTGATTCTCCTCAAGGTTTTCCAGCTGTTGGATCGAAACCTCTAGGAGTTAATCAAACTGGAGAAAATTTAACACGAATAATCCTTTTTGGTGGAAAGTGACAATATTAAATATGGAGCCCTTGAGGTACCAATTAAAGAGGTACTATTATTCCATCTACATTTTTAACCTAATTTAGTGTGTATAATGTTGGTTTGTTCTTGTAAAGTACCTGCAAAGTTGCTCCAAAAAGAGGTAATAAGTATTATCATTTAATTATTTCTGAAAGAACTCAATTGGCAAAAGGATATGTTGGGAAAAATGAATTTATTTTTATTATTTATGTCTCTTTTTCTTTTCATCAAACAGTTATTTGTATTGGTCATTTAAGGGTCATATATTAACTGAACATCTACTGTTGTGTGTGTGATGCTGTGCATTTTTGCAGAAGTAGATGCATGCTGGTCCAAAATTAAATTCAGCTCTTCGGAAACTTCCTGTCTGAAGATAGGTGTTAAAACTGAGCACAGAACATAAAAAGTCTTATGCTTTTAATGTTGTGCAAAGAATTCATAGAAAAAGAGGACTTATGTCTGGGGTGCGGCCAAAAGAAGACTGGAGAATGATTGACAAATGACGATTTCCACTAAACTCCACCTGTTATTTCATCAATTGCATGCATGTTCAATAAAAAAGGTCAGGAGAGGTTTTTCTTTAATGTTAAAAACTGTAACAATTTATTGGATACAAATGAATAATTCGATTCACAGAAATTCTGTTATCCTCAATGCAATGCAAAAGTTACATTAAGGAGGTGCACAACCATTTTTAGTTCCTGACTTCAACTTATATAGGCAGCTGATATTAACAGGTGGAGTTCCCCAAAAGTGAAAACTGTCATTTACTCACGTATAAACCTGATTGTCTCACATGCTTCTTCTGAACACAAAATATGCAATATACTAAAGAGAGCTGGAAACCTGCAACCACTGACTTCCACAGTATTCGTTTTTCTTACTCTGAAATTCAATGGTTACTTTAAAACATCTTAATTTGTGTTCAACAGAACGAAAGGTTTGGAAACAGTTGTGGGTGAGTAAACAGCGGGTAAATTTTAGTTGGGGTGAACTATCCCTTTAATTGTTTTCCTAAACTTATCCAGAAAAATGGTTCGTGCTATTATGAATTTGAAATAATTCCTGTCCAAGGTGGACGGAGACTGATTTGTTTTAGTCGTGTGCTGTTGGCACTATTTCACAGATCTAACATACCAATTTCTTCCAAATTGGTTATATATTCACACATAACAGCACAGTTTGCTTCAAAATAACCTTGTTTGCAGCTTATTTGAGAAATGGCAACTCAAGCTTTCAGTTTTTCACAGCAGACTCTTTTCTTTGTTTGATTAAACAAAAAGTGGCGAGATTGCTCTGTTAGTGTGTTTTTTTTCTTTTAGAAGATAATAAAAAACCTTGCTGCTGCCTGAACATTGGTGCACACCAAACTAAGACAAACAAACTGCAGTGAAGTGCTTTGAAATATGCAATTTTATTCGATGTTTGACGTAATCTCAATCGAAACACGAAAAGAGGGCAGAAAAGTGTAGTCCAGTCCAGTGTTTATCACAGCTCTGCCAGTGAGAGTGGTTGAGCTCAAGCGCATTGAATAAAGAGCAAATGAGAAGTGTCTTAAAGGGGGTGGGTCTTGTAAGATACAAGAGAACATTTGATTGTTTATGATTTAATGAAAAACCGAAGTATGAGGTGACAACAATAAAACCGCTGATCCATTTAGACGGAAGTGACAAACAAGCTTCACGTGTTTATATCAGTTTATTATCTTCTAAACGCAAATTGTCACTGTTTTGGAGCATACTAGCTTAAAGATATCTTAAAGACTAACAAGTTAACAGCTAACAGCTCCAATGTCATCGTTAAATTTGCTGATGACACAACGGTGGTGGGCCTAATCACCGATAATGATGAGACGGCCTACAGAGAGGAGGTGCACGCTCTGACGCAGTGGCGTCAGGAAAACCACCTCTCACTCAACATCAGCAAAACCAAGGAGCTGGTGGTAGATTTCAGGAGAGAGAAGAAAGAACACACTCCCATCACCATCAACGGGACACCAGTGGAGAGAGTCAGCTCTTTCAAGTTTCTTGGAGTTCACGTCACTGAGGATCTGACATGGACTGCCCACACAGACGCAGTGCTGAGGAAGGCACAACAACGCCTCTTCTTCCTCAGGCGTCTCAGGAGGTTTGGAATGAGCCCCCACATCCTCCGCTCGTTCTGCACCTGCACTGTGGAGAGCATCCTCACTGACTGCATCACCACCTGGTATGGAAACAGCACCAGCAGCAATCGCAAAGGTCTACATAGGATCGTGCGTACTGCTGGACGTGTAGTAGGAGGTGAGCTTCCCTCCCTCCAGGACATCTATACCAGGAGGTGCATGAGGAAAGCCAAGAGAATCATCAGCGACTCCAGCCACCCAAGCCATAGACTTTTCTCTCTGCTACCCTCAGGCAGACGGTTCCGCAGCATCCGGTCACGCACCAGCCGACTGAAGGAAAGTTTCTTCCCTCAGACTATCAGGCTGATGAACACTTAACACACCCCACACAAACTCTTCCATACCCCACACTGCACACCATTAAGATGTAGCATGCACTGCACTTTAACAAATCCATACTTAAAACAATACTGCCTACGTATCGCTGTCAACACTGCCAATTTTACATCGTCTTGTTTTTTGTATGTTGTTGTATACTGCACTGTCTGTATTTTGCACTGTCTGTATTTTTGCACTGTCTGTATTTTGCACTGTCGTTGTATTTACACTGTCTGTATTTTGCACTGTCTGGAGCCAGCACCTAAGCTTTTCACTCATCATAGCACACGTGCTGCTGATGATGTGACAAAAGTGATTTGATTTGATAGTTAACTTTATTTGTCCCCATAGGGAATTTTCATATGCAGCATACACTCACAGAGACATCTGACATTTCATATTTGCCATTTATATAAATGAATCATTTAAAAACATGGTACCCCTTCTCTAAACAAATATCCAGTCTACTGGCCATCAACTGCTACTGAGAGAGGAGGATTTAAAAAACTTAATTGCTTAAGTTATAAATGATATTTTTGTCCTATTTCTTACACATCTGGGAACACAATATCGACGAACTGATGGTAACAATTGGAAGACGTATGATATAGGATGTCTCTCACCATTGACAATCATGATAGCCGTATTTACTATTTCTTCATATGTACTATCCATGCTCTTTAGTTTTATTCCCAACAACTTACTGGCTGTTGTTACCACCTTCCCCAGTGACCTCTTCTCTCTCAAAGTTGTGTTGCCGATTATAGTTTAATATAGGCATTAGAAAAACATTGTTTCATCATCTTTTTTTGGACCAAATAAACCAAGAATCCTACAAATCAGAGCTTCACGATATTGGAAAAATCTAGCATTGTGATATTTCTTTATTCTGTGATCTAGATTGAGATAGGACTACAATTTCACCAGATGATTTAATATCTCTATTTGAAAAAGAATTTATAATGTTAGATCGATTGGGAAGATTCTGTAGTAGGAGTGAATCTCCATAAAATCTAATAAACAATCTACAAAATCTTTGTTGTCCCCCGAGACATTTTTGTTGTGGTTTACAGTGCATTTCTGTATTTGCATTTGTTGTGAGTATTTTCATGCATAACAACCTATAAATGCAATCAAGAAAAAGATACAATTAAAATAGTGTTTTATCGTTTCCAGAAAAGTTACTTTTGAAAGAAATGCATTACAATATTGAGTTACTCTCCACCCCTCTCGACATCGCTGACGCGACCCCCTCAAAAAAATGTAACTACACGTTGCAGCGACGCGTAGCACAAGGTCTGTGATTGGTCGGCTTGGTAGTGTTGATGAGTGTGGGCGGGACTGAGAGCCGTGAGAGTCTGTTGAAGTGACTGTTTACAAGTGTCGAGTCCCGTGAAGGAGCTCCAGATGAAAAGTTTTGTTTTGTTTACCTTATGATTAAAGTTGTTGCACGTCCTCCGGTTCCTGCCTCAAAATGAGCAAGTTTGAGCCACTTGTACATTAAGGAAGCGTTCAGAAAAAAAATAAAACACCAGCGAAGAAACTCAACACAGAGGAACAAACACCTCACTGCCAGCTAGCGTTTCGGAAGTGTTATTGCAGAGGAACACTAACAGCGTGCAGAAGTATAAATGCACGGCTACGCGCAAGGCATGTGCCGTGGGTCACGCCAATCACTCGACGCAGAAGTTTAAACCAGGCTTAACAGTATTCAGGTTAGGGGTGTCAAAATTAATTGTTTCTTCGGTGCACCGCGATGCAGACGCGGACAATTCGATATGGGTTCAGTAATAATCATAACCGGTTATTATATACTGATGTCATTTATCTCATATGCGCTATGTCTCCGTAGCTTACTATGGCGAGGAAGGCGAGCGCAAGTATTTACATCGCTCCAACTACTTAAAAACTCAGAATCTGTGCACAATTTCACTGCGTGTGTGTTTGCTGGACTGTGTTTCACTGACACTTACAGCAGAAGCCTCTATTTCACTGCAATTGAGAAAATGAAAGTAAACTTCATTTCTCTCTCTCACTGTGGCCCATTTGATCTGCTGGCGTGACTTGTCCTCTCCTCTCGGCTGTTACAGCGATACTTCTGGATACAGACACGAACGCGTGTCTGCAGAGTTTCCTCCACCGCATTTATCATGGATCAGCTGTGATCGCCGCTGCCGTTTATCAGTTTATCATCGGTGAACAGCGCCAGAGCCAATCACAGCCCTTTCTGTTGAGCGCATGACCAACCATAGGGGTGTAAGAACAAACTCACTTGACGGCCAGAAAGCGAGCGGGATATTTACATTTGTTTATTTGCTATAAATGCTAATGTTGTTCCTTGCATGTACTTGTTTTTAAAGGTACAGATTATATATCTGACTGTATTAAAGGACAAAATTTTATTACAAATAGTATATAAATATATTTATACATTTTAATACAATAATTGCTGTGCTGTGAAGAAAATATAAAACTGTGTATGGAAAGCATCATCAATGCACCGTGATGCACCGAGATATCGAATTGAACCGAATCGATAGCATGATAATCGTAACCGAACCGTGAGACCAGTGTAGGTTCACTCCTCAAATTCAGGTACAGTAACTGACTGATAAAAATACAATTTAATAAAATGAATCGTTGTTAGTCACAAATGGTACAATTTAGTATTCCTACATGCATTTAAGGTCATTATACAGTAACAAGCATCAAAAACGAAATGATGAATTATAATCCAGACTCAACATTGTGTATGCTCGCGATGTGACCGTTGTAAATGACACATTGCAATATCGATGCCAAAATTATATATTGTGCAGTCCTACTACAAATGTGAAGATTTTAATTAAGCCATGCAAGGAAGTGCATTCAGAAAACGTCTTTATATGAAATTGCAAAAAAGAACCACTAAATTATTGAAAATTAACCCCACTTAACCAAGCAATGGCTACCGTTCACCTCATGGTGGGCACCGATTTTTAATAATTCAACATTTCATCGTCAATTATTACCTACATATACCATTAGCATGCTATAAAATTACCCACATGCCGTTTTAAGATCTCACATCACACACTGCAGAAACTGTTCAATGTCTGAAATGTCAAGAGGTTCTTCAAGCTCACAATTCAACATCAGAGGAGCACAGACGACCTGACAAACAACGTCACTGCGAGTTAAATTTAAGTTAGTCAAGTGGATTAGAAAAAGAGTAAGAACACCTGACCTGCATACATGTAACAGCACAAGCCAAATGGAAAAGTTGTCTGATTCAATGCAAAAGGGGTGCGGTGGGCCAGATAAGCTTATCTAAGGGCCACAATGTGGGTCTAATCTAAAGCAGTGCACATGGCTGGCAGTGCCTGTCCCTGTAGGGTCCGCTTAATCGATAAAGTGCCGCACACCTGAAGCGCATACATGCGTCTCTCGCCTCCCTTCACATGAGCTCAATGGATCAGCAGATGTCAGAAGATCCCCGGAAAGCTGAATCACGTTCAGGGTCGCTGCTTTCAGTGATGTGTGCAGATATTCAACCAATAATCAAGCACGTGGTATCTGTTTTTCCCCAGTGCTCACGCTGGTCCCGGGATGAGCTCCACTGTAATCAATCTGCTCTGACTGTTTCCATACGAGTCTGCCAGACCTAACGCTCACGAACTGCGTACAAATCAGGGCAAAACTGTGGAAAATTATGAAATTCAGAGCTTCAATTTCAAAAAAAAAAAAAAAAAAAAAAGCTGCTTTTATATTATAAAAAAATCAAACTAAACGATAAGGGCCATAAACTGGGTAACTATAACATGTGCATGATTACATTAGAAGTACATTGTAGTTTTGATGTCTGCCACTTTAAATATTGATGTCTATTAAAACTGTATGGATTCTGATTGGCTGACAATGATTGTTAATCAGCTGAATATAAATAGTTGAGTAGGAACCGTAGGGTTAGGGTTATTTCCAGACGAGTCTGCCAGACCCAATACTCATAAACGGCGAACAAACCAGAACAAAAACTCCGGAAAATGTAATATAATTTTCAGCTTGAAAAAAAAAAGCTGCTTGTCCATTACAGGATGTCAAACTAAACTATAATGGCCAAGAATAATAGCTAACACGCATCATAAACACACTGCAGTTTTGTTATCTGTTGCTTTAAATCCTCAAGCTCTGTAAAACAGGATGGACTGTGACTTTTTGGTTTATCAGTGGGATAAAAACACTTTTTTGAAAAAGATTCCAAAAGTTATCGTTAATATGTCATGCTACATTCAGTTTAGAAATGTCAACAAAAAACTTGCAACTTGCAAAAAAACAAACCGTGTCAAAATGGTTGCAAATTTAGTCACTTGACAGTAGGGCTGCATTTCTTTGCTTAAAATCAAGATCACGATTTCCTCACGATTCTACAGAGATTCTCTCAGATTCTACAAAATAAAGGTTAATGAGTAGGCTATTATTATTGTTAATTCTAAAACAATAATATTAGGGCTATGTGTAGGTCTACTGTTGGTTAATGCTAAATTTAGAATAGACTTGGAATGGTGGACTTGAACAGACTTTAAATGTGTCCTGGTTGTTAATTCACAGTAAAGTGATGCCATCAGAATGCAACTATTCATAATTCTAAAGTTGAATTATTGTGTTTGAGACATATGCTTGTCATTGACATTATTAGACCATTTTTTCACTGGTAAAATGAAACATTTGTCATGGTCAGATTTCCTATTGCATTATTTTCAACATTATATAGGCTAGAGTAGTTATACTGAAACTGTAAACATTTATTTTCATGCACATAAAAAAACATCCAATGCTTGTCATAATTATAACTTTAGAGTGCGATATGATCATTGAAATGATGTGCGCACTTTCGGTTTCACTTTCACTGGCGAGTGCGGTCATGGCTGCTATCACTTTGAGAACAGAAAAAAGCATGCATACAAATGTATGTACTTCCCGCGTGGCTCCCAAACGATCACTTTGTGCAACAAACTGAATGCTGTTTACAACTTTATTGCCTGTTATTCACAGCCTATGCAGGTTCTGTTCACTAAAATAGACATCATTAACGGGCGCGTGTGCATCCTCTCTGTAGTAAACAAACAGTGCATCAGCTCAAGTGTGATTTTGCGGCCGCGAATACATTACCTTAAGACAGAAATTACATTTTTGGGTAAAATATACCTTAAAACTACAGACACTCTTAACACCATTTGGAGGGGTCCATGCTGATGAGCAGTGTATATAAAATAATATTAATACTTGTTTGACTGCCTTTATGCTTCTCCCAAACTTGAAAATATAATTGGCTGAATCGTAGAGATGCTGGATTAAGATCAGGTGGGGGTTGAATCGAGATCTCAATCTTTTTCCGATTAATCGTGCAGCCCTACTCGAAAGTGGTTGAATAGTTTGGTTAAAAAAATGTTGAACTACTTTTCTAATATACCCATGTATTAAAGGTGCCCTATAAAGAAAATCTGGGATTTCCTAGGCATAATCGAACAACACGAGTTTATGTTTCCTAGTCATTTGTTTATGCAGAGGTTATTATTAAATCCTGGCTGTGTTTTCTTTGACATAATAGCTTCAAAATGTACAAGTTTATTGAATTCAATTATAATTTAGCCTAAATTTTATCCACAATACAACTTGTTAGTGTGTGTGTCTGCCAGAGCAGAGCTCATTAATATCCACGACACTTCCAATTATGGTCAATAAGGACCTTCTGACTGTAGGAATATCTTAGGGAAATAAATAAGCATATAAAACAGTTTCTGGAAATTAGTTTGAACCTACCCAAGCCACATACCTACTATGCAGATATCAGGGAACAATTTAACTTATTGAATGAATGACACCATTAATTAAAGGGGAAAAAACTAATTTACGGTCACATGGATATCAGGATTAAATGAACATAAAACTAAAGAAAATTAGACGATTTACATCTTTCCTCATTTACCTTTTTATCTGAAGTGGCTTACAAATGAGGACCATTACTGTTAAAACCAGTCAATATACATAGCATCTAAACCCAGATGTAATCTAAAGTATAACAATTCTAATTTTATTTCTGATCTATTATATAATATAATATATTATATTTCTATTATATTTTCTAATTTTAATTCTAATTTTTCCACAAAAGGCAAGTACTAGTTTTGTCTTGCAATTGCTTTGATTCAATTCATTGCATAAAAGGAAAATCTAATTAAACTGTCACCCATTGAAAACATCAGGTATAGAAACAGAATATCAGAAGATGATGTAAGGTAACTTTTCTATGTCGTCGTATAGCTGGGCCAATCTGCTGCAATTTAAGCTCCACTTATCCACATCCCATTACTCATCATGCACAGACAGACAGAGGAAAAAAAAAAAATTACACACTGTAGGTTTGATAGGATCGAATGACTGATGAGCTGCAAGTGTACTAGTGAGACTGAACTTAACAGGCGGCTCACGTTGAGAAAAACTACATAACATGGACAACATTATTCTTTAATGTACGGATGTCAAAAGTACCAATACTTTAAAATCAGTCAATAATCTTAAAACAGCAATGACTCTTTCTATAGTATCAGCAAGAAAGCTCAAACTGATTCAAGTGAAAAATGGACATCGTTGACATTGGAGCACATCAAATTATCCACTGACGCATAAAGGAACTAAGCGGAAAAGAAAATGAATGAATGAATAAATGCAGACTTCATAAGAGCCTTTACCTTGTAAGGTAATCTTAAATTAAGATACTTTTAGTAGTGCACTGGGGGATAGAGGATGTTTTTGGTCAATTTTAGAATAAATCCTTATGCCCGTCTGAATCATAAGGCATTAAGTTATGAAACATCATTCAGAACACACACACAAAAAAATGCTAGCGCTAATTTTAACCCATCACTAATTGGTCTGTTATGCATTAACCATAACTGGCAATCAGTCAGAAGAGTTTCCATATGTAGTTGTTCTAAAGCAGCAATCACAAAAGAAAGCCGTGCAGAGTTTAATTTGATAATCAGGCATCACAGCTGTACAACAAGCATGTCTGACGGTGATGTGTGTACATAGTGCCTTATGCAAGGCCATTAAATGATAATATAAAGTTCCTTTAATGTATTTATGCCAGGAAAGACTAAAAATGACTGCTGATACTGTACACACAAAAAAAAACTTTAAAACTTTGAAGCAGTCTTAGTCTTTAAGGCAATGCATGACGCAAGCTATACAAGAATTCTTTCATTGAGAATAAAGAGCAACAGTATAAAATAGCCTTCAAACATGGATGTAATGGACTACATCAATACATGATGCTACTAATAAATGCCAGACAATGCTGCAATACCTGGAAGAACAATGAAATTAAAATGTAGTGAAATGCATTTAAGTTTTCATGTAACAGAAAATATGACGCACCCCTTAATGTGAACCTATTATTCCCCTTTTTACAAGGTGTAAAATAATATCTGGTGTCCCTAGAGTGTGTATGTGAAGTTTCGGTTCAAAATACCTCACTTTTATTTTTATATAACTCTTTGAAACTGACCCTTTGAGGCAGGGGTGTCAAACTCAATTCCTGGAGGGCCGCAGCCCTGCACAGTTTAGTTCCAACTCTGCTTCAATACATTTACCTGTAGGTGTACAACAAGCCTGAAGGCCTCAATTATTTATCAGGTGTGTTTAATTAGGGTTAAAGCTAAACTGTGCAGAGCAGCGGCCCTCCAGGAACTGAGTTTGACACATGCTTTAAGGCTTTGATCCAAATTGTGCAATTTCTATACCTGTAGCTTTAAATTCAAATGAGTTCATGCTCTTTTCAAAAGAGGACGGGGCTATACATGCCTATGAGTGACCATAGTGGCAGATTCAAAACTCTAATGGCAGACGGCTGCTTCTCACTCAGGGCTGTTAATGCTAATGAGGGAGAGATGGTCACTAATGGGCTGTACAACAAGCATGTCTGACGGTGATGTGTGTACATAGTGCCTGAGAGGGCTTCCCCTCTCTGATGACACGTACAAACGGAGAATGTCAATCAAAGTGTTTCTGCAGACTGTTTGTTTTGAAGTGTGTTTATAAAAAACAGAATTATTTTTTACTACTGTATTAGTGGCTATATTATAAATATGTTTCCCCAGGACTGTTGGGTAAGTTACTTTAAGTAATATTACAAATTACTGACTACTACTGGAAAATTGTAATCTGATTACATTACTAATTACTTCATGTAAACGTAATCAGTTTACTAATTACTGTACTTTGAAGTTACTTAAAACGGCAGCTCTTTCAGTAATTTAATATTCACTAAAAAACATTATAATGGGTTTATCACAGCAGCTTAACATATTCAAAAGACTTGAAGAGTTCATCCAAAACTTCAAATTCTCTCATCATTCACTTGTTCCAAACCTGTTAGTCTTTATTTTTTTGACACAAAAGACGACAAAGAAAACTGGATAGCTGTATCCACTGACATCCATAGTATGCAAAAGCACTGCAGTGTTTGGGTGTTCTGTGTTTGTCTGAGGTAAAGTCTACCAATATGTGTATATTACATACAAAGTATGAAGTTAATCGGTCAGTTCTTGTCACAACTCGCAGTTTTCAACTGAGTTCGCCTGGAAAATGCGAGCAAGCGTGCACAATATGAGCTCTCAATAGGCATGCAAGCTCCGCGCCTCCATTGGAAATGACAAACTTATGCGTGCAAAAGATGCGATATATGAACAGCCCCATAAGCAGCTACACTTCTCTTCACATTCAGAAAATACCTTCATTCCCCATCCTGCACAAAAATACAATTTAGCCTGTTTAGACTGAGTTGGGCCACTGTGTTTTTGGGCACCGGTGTCCTTCTTGGTAATGAGTATTGTCATAGAATTCTTTCCATTTAAGTGCTTGAACTTCAAGTTCCTGGCTGAGTTAAAAGCAGTCGTAAGTTCTTTAGAGACTGGACATTGACTGCATTTCACAGCAATATTTTGTTTTTACGCTCAATGGAATCAAAGTAATGTCTGTATTCCCACTTGAAGCAATCACTCTTGACAGCAACCATGTCAGCTCACATTCTCCAGCTTGCTTATTCTGCATACATGCTTATTAACTGACGGTGCAACAGAAAACGTGACTTAAAAGCAGCATTTTTTTCTTCTAAAAACTATATCACGCAAGTAACACAATGGGCTATATGCACAGCTAGTGTTTTTCAGCCAATGATTAACTTCCAGTGAAAGCTTAATGTGACTATTTTCCATTTCATAAGATTCCTTTTACAGCATCGATGTTGTAATGTCATTAAAATACATTTAGTTAAATAGACTTAAAGATTCATTTAGTTGTTCAAGCGTAAAAACTCCATTGAAAAATACTGAAAATACTCATATTTTAAAGACATGGCAGGGGGAAATGGAATGAACGCAGTGCTTCTTGTCCAGTCTGAGACCCACTTTATATGGTATATCTATCAGGCAGTGAAGATCACTGATTTTTAAAGAAATCAACCTTTAAAACATGACGATTTTATAATGGAAAGACAGTTCACCGGAAGCCCTGGAGCTGGCTGGCAGAAAATTAAAAAGTTTGTATGCATATACCCCATTCACATTGACTTCAGTAACTGTAATCAAATTACACAAACGTAAAATGTAATTCATTACTGCGTTCCCCAAAAATGTAAATATAATACAGTATCGTGTTACACCCAACTCTGTTCCCCAATTATCACATAATAATAATAATAATAATAATAATAATAATAATAATAGTTAGTTGATACTACTTTAATACTTATGCAAATAGAAGCATAAAGGGTAAAACGTATTCAAGAGCACCGATTTCACCCCTTTTTTTTAAGATTTAAGTCTTTTTATGTTTGCAGAATGTGTCTGTAAAGTTTCAGCCAAAAATACCCATCAGATTATTTATTATATCTTTATGTATATTGGAAATTTGAGCTGTTTTGACTCTATAGCTGTTTTTGTTGCCTGTGCCTTTAATGCAAATGAGCTGGTTTTCTCCACCCACCGTTCCCACATGCGTGTCAGAGCCATGGAGATCGCTTACTATTGCTATGATGGGTGTAGCTTCTCCAGTTTCAATTCAGTGGGCTGGGAAAACCACACTCCTACGTCACGTTGCAGGGGGCCTCAAAATGGGAGGGATTTGGATCCTTTTTTAACGTCAGAAAATTTGAACAAAAGACTTGCGTTTCTATCACTCCAGTATGACTGTGGACACACTATACCTACTCCGAGTTCTCTCCAAACAGCTTACAAAAGTTTATTTTCATCACAGATGCCCTTTAATGCATTTATGCTTTGATTTAATTCTTTAATTCATGCACATTTCAACATTCTATGACAAAAATACTTCACATATTTATCCAACTCAGTCTGTCAAATCAAATCAACGCTAGAAGGCTTTGGAACCTTTTAATGTAATCTATTAAATGAACAAATGTCTTCACCAGACCGTCTCATTTGCCGCAATATCAAAATGACTAGGGGAGAACAAAGAAATTTGGCTGGCGGTGAACACTTCAATTACTAATCTGCTTTCATGTTCAGCTTGCCGAAAATTTAACAGCAAGAAAGCAGCCTCTTGATCGATTGGCTGCTCTGAAATAACAGAGCGCGCGTGTCCCTGTGGTAAATATATGAGCAGATGTACAGTACCTGAGCTGAAGCCTGCTCTTATCACACCGAGTGTATCTCAGTGTCCACACAACTGGCACTGCCGTATCGATTCAAGCCGCGGCAGCATTAGGGAGTGATATTTCGTGCACAGACTGGAAAGAGATAAAGCAGAGAGCTCTAAACAGTCGTCCTTGGACACCATCACTGGTTTGGTCCCTAGTTCTGCTACATCTGGAGCTAGCAGCTTGTTAGTGCTCAGCCAAACGGTTCAACTCTGCTAACAAGCCGCATCTAACGGCAAGGTCATCCACTCAGTCAAAGTGCCAAGGATGGGGGCTGACCTCTCCAAGACGCATGACGCCAAGCCGATAAAGGTCCAGGAGATAATTACAACCACCGGTGGACCAGGCCAGAGCAGAAAACTAATAAACACTCGCTTCCACTGACAGAAACACATTACAGCTGGAAAGAGAGATGGAAATAGCTGCAGGAATACTGGAGTTTGACCTCACAGTATGGTCAAATTAATAAGGATGCATAAGTAGATTAATAAAAGAGGGAGATGTAGTAAAGTTATGATGGTCTAATATAATATTTTTAAATCTACCCCAGGATTCTCACTGTAAGACAAATGTTATATTCCCAGATTTGACACTAAATAAAAAGCTGAATTTCCATGACCAATCCACCTTTTTTCCCATGTAAGAGCAACATGGCCATTGTAACCCATGTCAGGCCTTCTGGTTTCATTCACTTCTATTCATTATTAGCAAAACCAAACAACTTATGCAGTTTGATGTTGCAAAAAAAAAAAAAAATTGTTTTTAAATGTTTTTGGTTGAAGGTTGACGAGAGAAAAAGGAGTAAAATGGCACGAAATTTTTTTTGACTAACTATAACAATGAGAAATAATGCACTGATTAACATACTCAAGTTAAAGCTAAACATTTTGTCATGACTTGTTTTTTTTAATCAGCAAAATGTTTCCTTAACCCGAGTAAGTTAATCAAGTTTCAATGTTATCTTTTTAAGTTAAGCCGGTTAAAATGATACAAAGTTAATTTGATTCAATAGTTCACCCATTTAAATGGAGTTTTACTCGAGTAGTTCTGAATCTTCACACTAAAGGCTAATTTATACTTCTGTGTCAAGTGCACGCGTATGCTCAGGCTTAGCCTTTGCGAGATCGCAGATCCCTCGCTGTGGCTGATGCCTTCGCTGACGTGCACCTCTCAAAAAAATGTAACTACAAGCCACAACAACACAGTGCAAGCTCTGTGATTGGTCGGCTTGGTAGCGATGACGTGTATGAGCGGTGCTGAGAGCCCGGTGGAGTGAGTGTTTACAAGTGTCGACTCCCGTGAAGGAGCTCCAGATGGAAACTTTTGTGTTTACCTTATGATTAAAGCTGTTGCACGTTTGCTGGTTCCCGCCTCTGAATGACTTGGACTGATACGGTTTCAATTTACTAGAACTTCTATGTTTGGCTGCTTTGACACAGCCTACATTATAAAAGCACTATAGAAATAAAGATGGATTGAATGAGCGAGTTTTAGCTACTTGTACAAGGTAGCATTCAGAAAAAACAGCAGCGAAGAAACTCGACACAGAGGAACATATAAACCTACTGCCAGCTAGCTTTTTGGAAGTGTTATTGCAGAGGAACACTAACAGTGCTCAGAAGTATAAATGCATGACTGAACAAAAGGCAGGCACCGTGGGTCACACCGATCACTCGACGCAGAAGTATATACCAGCCTTAAAGAAAGCTGAAAAGCTGTAACCATAGACTTCCATAATCAGAAAAATAATTATGAATTAAATGATTACAGGTTTCCAGCTTTTTTTTTCAAAACATTTTATTTATTGTTTACCAGAAGTCAAATTGGTTTGGAACAAGTATGAGTAAATAATGACAGTATTTTCAGCTTGGGCGAACTATCCCTTAAATTTAAGGCAGTAAAACATTTTTGTACAAGTGCACAATTTAAAATCAGGTCTTCAAAATTAGCCAAACATCCATCAGAAATGACAAAAAGTCCAAATCCGTAAGGTCTAAGCAGTCTGCTTCAAATATATGTGATGAATAAATGATACTTAAGCCCTATTTAGACTTTGAGACTAGTTTTTGAAGGAATCATTAAAGAGATTTGTCCCTCACAGACATACTTTGCCATTCTAATCCAGTCCAAATCTGCCCAGTCTACCCCTCACACAACCTCTGTAATAATTCCAGAGCAAATTACCTATGTTTTATGGCAAACTTGATCCTCTGAGATATATGCGTGTCAATTTTACAACTGGAGGCAAGATGCATTTTCCTTAATCTGGTCACAAGTGGATTACGCCGAATACAGAAGTAAACATTTTGAACTTGTTCACTTTTAACCACCTCAAAAAAAAAAAAAAATGCTCATGTGGTCAAATGTGACCAATCAATAAGAAAAGAGCCCCTACATTTTCCCTGCTGAATGAACCCATGTTTTAGGAAAGTATGATAACCTTGTTTTTTTGGTCGTCGCTTTGTTGCACCAAAATACATTATAATCAATATCACTGCTGCCATAAACAGCCTTTTCATTTAAATGCTTTTAGGCTTGCTTGTAAGATGCAGAACATGGGTTCATTCGTTCAACAGCACTCATGCATCCAAATAAAGTGATTTAAAAAATGAAGAAATAAAAGTTGAAGTGTCTTTGGGAAACCTGAAGGGATGCATTTGAAAACACTTGGAAGAAAGCCACATGTCATTTTCATAACGCTCAGAAGGTCTCTGAAATTTAACATACTTAATAGTACAATATCTAAATTATTGACATTATATATCATGACAAATGCAAACGTACAAAACAACCTACAATGCAAAGTAAATAACTGTGAATTAAAGAAAAAAAATTATCTGGAAATGACTTTAGTATTAAGTTGACAGCACATATTTTCCTTTGTTAATACTTTTAAAACTAGGACTATCAACTAAATAAAGAGTTATTTAATCTCATGAGATTCTACTGCAGAAAGCAAACTAATAAAAAGCTTAAGAACGTTGCAAACGTCTATTTTAAACAATAATAATAACAACAACAACAACAATAATAATAATAATAATAATAATAATAATATTAACAATATTAATAAGAATAACAAATTTAAAATAAATAACAAAAGAATTATTAAAAATGTTAAACAATAGCAATTACAACTAATAATAATAATAATAATAGTAATAAATAAAGTAAAAAAAGTAATTTTAACAAATAGTTATTAATAAAAATTATAAAAATAATAATAATAATAATAATAATATTAATAATAATACAACAAAATAATATTAATAACACCAAACAAATTAAGTAATGTTAATAAACAATAGCAATTAAAACTTGAATAAAAGCAATAAATAATAATAGCAATGTTAATATTAACAATAGCAATTACAATTAATAATAATAATAATAATAATCATCATAATAATAATAATTAATAATTATAATAATAGCAGAAATGAAATGTTAATAAACAATAGCAAATAAAACTAATAATAGCAATGTTATTAATAACAGCAATTACAAAAATTAATAATAATAATAATAATAATAATAATAATAGCAAAAAACATTAAGTAATGTTATTACTTTTAAAACAAATAATAATAGCAATGGTATTAATAATAAAAGCAATTAAAAATATTATTATTAATATTAATAATAATTACAATTAATAATAATAATAATGATAACAATAATAATAATAATAATAACAACATTAAACAATAAAAAATTACAAAAAATAGCCATGAATAGCAATAAATAAAAATAGTAATAAAAAAAATAAATAGCAATAAAAAATTATAACTTAAGTAACATTAATAAACAATAATAATAGCAATTCAAAAATCAATAATAGCAATAAATAATAATAATAATAACATAAAAAATAACAATAAAATACATTAATATAATAATAATAATAATATTATTATTATTAGCAGTATCATACATAAATATATTAAATAATCCAAAAGCATCCCTTGCAAGCAGCAGTTTGAGCAGCCTTGGTTTAGACAGCTTCATTTATTACAATGGGAGTGTTTGTGGGATTCAAACAGTGGCGTTAAACAGTAAATCTGCAGTGACAGCTCCAGTGATTACGGTGTGGAGCGTTCTACTACAGCCACGCTGCTTTGCTTCCTGCATAATTCCTTCAAAACATCAACCGTTTTGTTTTCCTCATGCAGCACGAGAGGATCAGAGTTGACCGTTTAGTCACTGTCTTGATTTAATGATGTATAAAACAGCAATTAATTAATTCAGGAACACCACACACAGCTGGTTGCGGATGTCTGCGGCCACATAAAATATAGTTGCTCCAACACAAAGTGGGCATTTTAATGCAAATTCCATTAATCAAAACGAATCGTGATTGCAATGAAAAAAAAAAAATACAAGCGAAAAGCAATTTTCCTTTCACAGTTCTCTCGCCCTGAAATCCAAATAATCCTTCCCAGAGCGCCGAGCACAATCATCAATGATTAACCGTCCAGAGAGAATGGAGCTCTGGAGATTGCCGTGCACCTCACCTTCATCGAATTCGACATCGTCTTCGGTGTGCTGAGGGAAAGGGAAGCAGTTTGTGATCTCCAGACGGTCTTCAACCACCAGGCCGAGCAGAACACCCTGAACCACCTCGCTGCCCTGGCCCTCCTCCTGGTAGTGCTTAATGATCTTCAACACCACCTGCAGACGCACAAAAACACACACATTCAAGAAACTTTCCTTGTGAAATTTGTGCCCGGCGAAGCAAGCTGAATAATATATGATGCAATTTTTCACCCTAAAGGCATTTAAAGTGACAGCTTAGCAGGAGTGAAGCAAGAAGAAAACAAGATTTATAGAAGTTTATTGCATAAAGATTTGCAATGGGTAAGCAGGTATCCGATTGCTCGCAACACAATTTTCCTCTGACGTTTTCAAAGGTCCTGTGAAATGCTTTGATTTGATTTTTATTCAATGTTTGATGTAATCTCAACCGAAACGCGAAGAGAGAGTGGGACAGTGTAGCCCCTCCCCTTTTTTAAAAACAGCCAATAGCATTTTATCACCACTTTGCAAGTAAGATTGCGCTCAAGCGCATCAAATAAAAAGCAAATAAGCTTTCTGAAGGGGGCGGGGCATGTCCAACACTAAAGAGCATTTGATTGGTTATGATGTGATGAGAAACTGTAGTGTGAGGTGATGTAAAAAACAAACAAACAGTTGATCCATTTAAACACCAGCATATTACCCTACCCTTAAACCTAACCAAGTAATAACAACGACACGCATTCAGTATTAATACACAGTGGCAAAACTATTTTGAAAATTGACCGAGCAGAAATGCATTTAAACTGTAAAGGAAGAAGGACGTGCCACGTTTTCAACTAGAGTTGGGTCGATAGATGATGCCATTGTCCATCGCCGATGGTCGATAGACATCACGATGCTGAGCCGGCATCACAATCCTCTCCCCCGCCCCCGTTGCAGCAGCAACCCAGCCCACTCACGAATACACACTTAGGCCCCGTTTACACTAATACGTCTTAGTTTTAAAACGGCATTTTAGAATGAACACTATCCACGTCCACACTGGCATTTCATCCAGCATTTCTGAAAAGATCTCAGTCCACACTGTACCGCAGAATACGCACATCACGTGACCACACACACACTCTGTCATGCGCTGCAGCGTATGTGTGCGTCTGAGCTCCAGCCGTCAGCAGGTGCTTTGAGCACAAAACCCCAGAGAGCAGTGCAGGTCAGACAGTTTATCAAGGATGTACCGCTGGATGGCGTCTCACTATAGTTGTTAAACGCAATATTTAATTATTCATGGCTCTAACAAGTCTCTTGAATCTATCAGGTAACAGGTCACAGCGTCAGTACAATGCTTCACTCTTTTGCTTTCATGCTTGTACTTAGTAATTTTAGCGAAAACCTCAGATACTGTTGGTTGGTTGTGCATCTTTTTTTTTTTGTCGACGCCATTTCAATGACACAGATCACTCTGCCTATTCATGCCAGAGTCCAGCGGAAAAAGTGATTGACAGGAGGTAATTTGGGTGTTTGGGATCTGTAGAGCTGCGCATCGATGGATTTGCTCTTCAGTGTTTGGACTCTCAGGAGTGAATAAACCACTTTGAACTGAGCTAAACTGAACTGAACTTAAACTCTGTAAACTGGACTGACGCGGTTTCAATTTACTATAATCTATGTGAAGCTGCTTTGACACAATCTACACTGTAAAAGCGCTATACAAATAAAGGTGAATTGAACTTATCTTTATTTATTTAGGATTTGGTTATGGGTAAAACTAAGACCATGAGGGTCAGGTAGTTGAAACGGCAGGATAAAAATAAGGAATTCATTATGAATTAATTATTTATAAATAATTTAATAAATAATTAATTCACCGCCACCTACAACGACGATGCCATCGTCCATTGCAATGTTTCAGATTAGACATCGTACGATGCCAAATTGGTCGACATCGCCCAACCCTATTTTCAACGTGGTTTTGGATGCAATATGTGAACAGCCCCATAAAGATTTAACCTGAGAGATACATTACAAGCACTGATCTATAATAGATACTTGATTAAAAGCCGCGCTGAGCGATTACAAGTTACTATTAAGTTTACAACAAACTATTAAATACATATTTTGCAAACTACACAAAACGAGGTAATAATTTGAATAACACTTGCATCTTATGATCCGGAGGAAGAAACTGGTCTATATGAACTGCAACAGTTACTGACAAAGTCCCTGTCAAAGTCTGACAAAGTCCCATACATAAGTCTCTTCTGCTCCTTCCTTTAATAACAAACTGCAGATGAATCCTGCATTGCAGCAAAGTTTATTGTAACAATCATCCGAAAAATGACAGGAACAAACACAGCACTAGATTGGTTACACTGGGGTATTGTTGTAATGTTGAATCTTCATCTGTCAGTGATCATCAGCTTCGCGTCATGATCAATCTCGTAATCCCCTGCGCTCCGCTAGTGTCTGAATGAAAAGCCCGTTCACGTTTACCAGATCTGGCACTACATATTTGGTGATGCACCATATCGCCATCAATGCGTCCAGGCAAAAGATCTGAACCCAACACGATACATTTATTCAACTCAGAGTCGACTATTAAGTTAAAGAATCAAAACTATTCACATTTTCAAATAATGGGAAGTGCAACAAATTTAATTAGATTTATGTGCTGCATGGGTAGTTTATCCAAATCTGCCCAATCAGATTTACAATCCTTTACAACCTTCATACCAATCTGTCCAATAGGTGCTGCAAAGTTAAATTAGAGCTGAAAAATAAATACTTAAGCAGAGAGACGAGAGAGGAAAACAGCCAATAAGAATCAGAATTTACACAGAGGTTTCCAGTCATTTGTGGTGTTTTAAAGTCTAAATGTTTGCACCTTGATAGTTAATAATAATAATAATTAGCTCAGAAAATGTTTTACTATGGGCATTACATAAATTATACTCTTTATTAATTGCTGATGAAACGGAGTTTAAGTTAGTTATAATGTAAAAAATATTGTTATTGTAACTCAATGTTGTATATTTTCCCAGCATCACTCCCATATCGTATCGCAATATTGCAACATCAAGAACCTGGACTTTCTAAGCTCCGCCTTTTCAAAAGCCTCCTCTGCTCTGATTGGTTGAATAGTCTGGTCTGTTTTAATTGGTTGACCACTTACAGCTCGTGTCAGAATAAATGATCACATCCATCCATTAACATTTCTAAGTTCACCAGTTGCAAACACAGGAATATAAACAGTAACAATGGAGTTGGTTTTACTATATCAATTACAACTGCAAGCAAAATGTTGACTTTGAAGTGCAGGAAACAACGTTTTCTTGACATGTTGGCATCAACAAACAAAGTGTAGCATTTCTGTCCACTTTTAGACATACACACTTCTGAATTTTCCTTCCCTTGTTTCCTCTGAGAAATCCCCAACTTTATTTTAAAGTGCGTTCCACTTCAAGTGAATGAGAGAAGCTTATATGGACATACCCTTGATCCCTCGATTTTGACAGAGGAGGCTTCATATAAGTCAGCCTCATATGTCCACTCCAGCACCTATGTTCCAGAACGCAATGCAATTGTGATGTGACAACAGTGTAGTTCCCAAGTGCTCAAGGGTTTAGGACATTTCCTTTAAGCCCATTCAGATGCTCCACCAGTAGTGGACACTTGTTTGTAACCAATGATGTACATCAGAGGAAACAAGATAAAAGTTAACAAGTGAAGGGCATAAAAAATTTGATTGGAATGCAGCCATAGTGGTGGAGGGTCAAAGTAGACAGTGGCTGTCTGCAAAATGGATTTATATACCTTTAAATCATGCACTAATCAATACTACAACCAATATCAATAACAAACATACAACCAATGCAAACAAACTAAAATGTTACAAACCACAGCCAGTTAGCGCAGGAATAAAAACTGGAATTAATGATGACTTATTCTGGAATCAATTATTTTAGGAGACCATACAACCCATACACACACAAATAATGCACTCTGGTCTTAAACTCTGTAGAACTCAGAGAAAAAAATATATGTAAATTTAAATTAAAAAAGCTAAATTAAACACTACATGAAAGGTAGCACTAGGGTTGGGCGATGTTGACCAATTCAGCACCGTACGATGTCTAATGTGAAACATCGCGATGGACGATGACATCGTCTTCATAGGCGGAGGTGAATAAATTATTTATGAATAATTAACTCATAACGAATTAATTATTTGTAGCCTACCGTTTCAACTACCTGGTCTTTGTTTTACCCATAACCAAATCATAAATAAAGATAAGTTACACACAAATTACCACCTGTCAATCACTTTTTCCGCGGGACTCTGGCATGAGTAGGCAGAGTGATCCGTGTCAGTCATTTGTTTGGTGCGGTGGATGGCGGAGGCGTGTCGCGGACGAAAGTATGCGGCGCGGGGGTTGCTCGCGGACAAAAGTAAGCGGCGCTGAGGTGTCGCGGACGAAAGTGAAGAGGGTTGGGGAGTCGCAAAACAAAGTGAAAATGAACAGTGGACAGGGGAGAAGGGCGGTTTAGGAGGGAGATCGGTAAAATGAGGTTCTTGATCCGGCGTGTTCCGGCACAAATTAAGCCCTGGATAGAGACAAGATTAATTAAATATCACGTTTAACAACTATAGTGAGACTCGATCCACTATCATCCTTGATAAACTGTCCAATGTACACTATTATCTGGAGCTCAGACGAGCGCATGGCAGTGTGTGTGTGTGTGGCTGTGTGTGTGTGTGGGGGTGTGGTCACGTGATGGTGGACAGAGGGCTGTTCAGAAATGCTAGATGAAACACCAGTGTGGACGTGGGTCATTTTCGTTCTAAAATGCCATTTTAAAAGTAAGCTGTATTAGTGTAAATGGGGCCTGAATGTGTATTTTTCACGAGCGGGTTTGCGACGGGGAAGGTGGACGGCAATGGACGATGGCATCGTTTATCAGCCCAACCCTAGGTAGCACTCAAAAATGCACAAAAAGAGCCACTTTAAGACAATCAATCTGCATTTTACAAGTTTCTCAAAATGTGTATGAATAAGCAAATGAGGCATTATCCATTAACAAACAAATTTGCATAAATTCCCCAAACAGAAAATTGAACACTAGATAAAGCCAGGTTTTAAATTCTTGTTGACGGAGTTAAAAAGACCCAAAATCCCTTCTGTAAAACCTTTATCCCTCCTTGAGTAAATAAACAGTCAAAAGGCAGGAATGATTATTATATTAAGAAGCACTATGGAAAACACCTTCATGCACATAAAATACCTAAGGTTTCCTGCATAGCAATGCTACTGAAGTGTATATTTATGGCAAAGCAAACTATATATACACTCACCGGTCACTTTATTTGTGGCCACTTTATTATGTCTAACTGCTCGTTAACGCAAATATCTAATCAGCCAATCACATTGCAGCAACTCAATGCATTTAGGCATGTAGACATGGTCAAAACTGCTGTAATTCATCCCGAGCATCAGAATGGGAAAGAAAGGTGACTTAAGTGACTTTGAACGTGGCATGGTTGTTTGTGCCAGACGGGCTGGTCTGAGTATTTCAGAAACTGCTGATCTACTGGGATTTTCATGCACAACCATCTCTAGGGTTTTCAAGTAATGGTCTGAAAAAGAAAAAATATGCAGTGAGCGGCAGTTCTGTGGGCGCAAATGCCTTGTTGATGCCAGGGATCAGAGATTTGCCAGACTAGTTCCAGCTGATAGAAAGGCAACAGTAACTCAAATAACCACTCAATACAACCAAGGTCTGCAGAAGAGCATCTCTGAACACACAACACGTCCAACCTTGAGGCGGATGGGCTACAGCAGCAGAAGACCACACCGGGTGCAACTCCTGTCAGCGAAGAACAGGAAACTGAAGCTACAATTGGCACAGGCTCACCAAAATTGGACGAGAAGATTAGAAAAACATTGCCTGGTCTGATGCTTGGCATCAACAACATGAAAGCATGGATCCATCCTGCCTTGTATCAACGGTTCAGGCTGGTGGTGGTGGTGTAATGGTGTAGGGGAGATTTTCTTGGATAGAGGATAATGCATCATGTCTAAGCATGAATCATCTCAGACTGGTTTCTTGAACATGAAAATGAGTACTGTACTCAAATGGCCTCCACAGTCACCATATCTCAATCCAATAGAGCAGCTTTGAAATGTGGTGGAACGGAAGATTCGCATCATGGATGTGCAGCCGACAAATCTGCAGCAACTGCAGCAACATGCTATCATGTCAATATGGACCAAAATCTCTGAGGGATATTTCCTTGTTGAATCTTTGCCACAAAGGATTAAGGCAGTTCTAAAGGGAAGAGGGTCCAACCGGGTCAAAGTAAGGTGTACCTAATAATGTGTATGTATATACACAAAGGCATTAAAATGTAATAAAATAAATGCTTAAAATGTGCATACTGCATGTTTCCTTCCACTAGTCTGAAATTAAAATAAAAACAAATCCTGTCTTGCTTGAAAGCTCTGAATTTCCTGCCCCTCACTAGGCATGTCTCTCCCTACTAAAATAGATTTGTCAATACATTATTATGCGTAATTAAAACACAGTAAACCACAATCCATCTCAGCTGACACGTGCCATCAAATTTCCCTGACGTTAATACCATGATTTGGTTTGTGCATTAGACAAGTCTCAGGAGAACATTGCAACCATCGAGTTTTTCAAGAATGAAAAAGATCAATCTATCAGCATTCAAAATAGCCACAAGTGAGGCATGCTGTTTTACAATAAGAGCTGGAGAGCTAAACGGAAGATAGTCCTCCATTTTAACATGGTACTTTGCAAGCACTCAGAGCAGAAAAAGATGGAGAAAGACCTGAGGTTAATGGAAGAACAAATACACTCACTGTCTAATTACGCTGTCTGTACAGCCTCTCTGAATACCAATCTACTGGGGTTTTTTTTTATCCAGTCCTAGAGCAGCAAGAAGAGATCTTCGATCCCGTTGAGAGTGCCAGCTCACTCCACCCAAGGCATGATGGGATACATTCATTTTTATTTTCTCCGAAGGGACAGAGCATTTCAAATCGCCAATATCTGTTGGGGAACTAAATGCATCAGTACATCTGTAATTTCATATGGTGCAGTGAGGTAGGAGATGCATTTAGAGTGTACTGATGCTGTAAAGACCAGATGGAAGTCACATATTTACCGTTAGTTCAGTAGATAAGAGTGGCCAATCCAATTCCAACCTGGAAATCACTGCTATAGAGTTCTGTTTTTTTAGAATAAACACACTCAGTCAAATGATTTTATGACCTTTGGTTCCATTCATAGCTCTTGAACATTTATATTCTCTCACTAAAGCAGAAGGACACATAGTAATATACAGACTGACCATAATCACACTCTCACATTTGACAGTGAAAGCAATAATTTACAAGTATGGAGAACTATTTGGAGGAATCGCTCAAAAGCCCTGTATTCTACTGCAATCCATTGTCCTCTGACTGGAGTTTATGAAAAACACACTCAGCAGCCACTTTATTAGAAGGTGCTGGGTGACGTGATCACATCACACAGCTTTCAGATTTGTTGGCTTCACATTCATGATGCAAATCTCCAATTCCAGGACATCTCAAAGGTGCTCTACACTAGGGCTGCATGATATTGGCAAAAATTGACATTGCAATGTACACTCAACGGCCACTTTATTAGGTACACCGTCCAACTGCTCGTTAAAGCAAATTTCTATCACATGACAGCAACTCAATGCATTTAGGCATGTAGACATGGTCAAGTTCAAACCGAGCAGTTCAAACAGAGAATCAGAATGGGGAAAAAAGGTGATTTAAGTGACTTCGAACGTCGCATGGTTGTTGGTGCTAGATGTGCTTGTCCAACCTTGAGGCGGACGGGCTACAGCAGCAGAAGACCACACCGGAGAGCCACTCCTGTGAGCTAAGAACAGGAAACTGAGGCTACAATTCGCACAGGCTCACCAAAATTGGACAATAGAAGATTGGAAAAACGTTGCCTGTTCTTGATCCATCCTGTCTTGCATCGACAGTTCAGGCTGGTGGTGGTTTAATGGTGTGGGGGATATTTTCTTGGCACACTTTGGGCCCAGTAGTACCAATGGAGCATCGTGTCAACACCACAGCCTACCTGAGTATTGTTGCTGACCATGTCCATCCCTTTATGACCACAGTGTACAATCTTCTGATGGCTACTTCCAGCAGGATAATGCGCCAGGTCATAAAGCGCGAATCCTCACAGACTGGTTTCTTGAACATGACAAATGGCCTCCAGAGTCACCATATCTCAATCCAATAGAGCACTTATTTTGCTAAACTTTTTTGATCCACTTTACAGTAAATGTTGACTACTGTCTTCATTGTTTAAGTAAATACAATTAATACCCGTTGAAGCTACAAATTTGATAAATTCTTATGCTCAAATGGTTTAAATTATAATCCCAACTCAACATTCGATGCTGAAACGAAATTGTGCAACCCTACTCTACACTGTTAAAAATATATGATAGTCTTGACAACAAACGTCTGTTATTTTAACTTCTATCAATAAGTTAATTAGGTTTTAATGAAATCTTAGTTATATAAATGTTTAACTTAATATTTTGTCAATTTGACTAATGCAAGTTGAGATGTCTAGAAAATGTAAGGCAGAACAGTTTTATTTTACAGTGCATTGGACTGAAATCTGTTGACTAAGGACATTTGGGTATCATTTTCAGGAAACCAGTTTACGATGATTTGAGTTGTGACATTGCGTTATCCAGCTGTAAGCAGCCTTTACAAGATGGGTTCATTGTGGCCATAAAGGGATGGACATGGTCAGCAACAATACTCTCGCTGGCTGTGGCGTTTAAACAAAGCTCAAGTGGTACCAAGAGGCCCGAAGTGTGCTAAGAAAATCACCAACTGTTGAAACAAAGAAACATAAATCCATGCCTTCATGTTCTTTATACCAAATTCTTATCCTACCACATGGATTTCACAGCGTAATTCCAGACTCAGACCAAACAACATATTTCCTAGTCTCCTATTGTTAAATTTTTATGGGATTTTTTTAATTGTAGCCTCACTTTTCTGTTCTCAGATGACAAGCGTCACTAGCCATGTTTCCATTTTCCCCATTTAATTTTTCCTTTTGATATTTGGTGCCAGTTTATCAGGAAGTGACGATTCTGCTCTCTTTGACTCACTGGATGGAAATGGTGCTTTATTCCAAAATGCTTCATGCAGTATTTCAGTTTTGCACTTTATTTTAATTTGCACTCTAAAAAAAGGTACTAGTAGGCTTTTCTGCTGCTGTAGCGCATCTACTTCAAGGTTTGACATGTTGTGCATGTTAGTGTCGTCACGATACTGAATTTCAGTACCAATCGGTACTGAAATTTTAACAGTGTCCATTTCCCATTAAAATTTAAGCGAGCGCTGATTTGCTAGCGTTCACGTGATCAACAGAAATGACTGTGATTGACCATGAAGGTCATCAGTTCACCAAACCCACTGCTGTTTACTGAGTGTAACCACAGATACTGGGACACTGGAGCGTTTCAAAGCCGCAACTCATCAGTGGATCGCTTGCAAGTCAGCTTATAGACAAACCAGCTGATCAACGTGACTTTGAAACGCTCCAATGTCCCTGCATCCGTGTTTACACCAATTAAATAATGGTGAATTTGGTGAACTGATGACCATTGACAACTGATGTCATTTCTGTTGAGCATGTGAACAATGTGTTAAAGAACGCACTAAACAACGCTTAAATGTTAGCGGGAAATGAACGTTTTTAAAATTTCAGTAGTGATTGGTACCTGAATTCAGTATCATGACCACATAAGTGCATGTAGAGATGCCCTTCTGCAGACATTGGTTGTAAAGAGTTGCTGCTTAGTGTTTCTATCAACTTGAACTTCTCACCATTCTATGAATTCTGGCATTAAGACATTTTCAACCCTAAAATTGCCATTTACTATACATTCTCTTTCTTGAACCACTATCTGTGAACCATAGAAAGTTGTGCTTGGAAAAGCCACAGTAGATCATCAGTTTCTGAAAGAAACAAGGAACCACTAACAACACCATTTAAAAAATTACTTAATTCACTCAGTCCTCCATTCTGAATGCGCTTGATTTGAAGACCACCAGCAGATAATCTTGCAGATCTACATTTTGTTTTTCCAAAATCCCTAATGTAAACAGTAATTGTTTCTCCAGGGGACATAGGGTAGTTTAATCATTTACAGGGTGTAGTTGGTTATTTTATCCTGAACGTTTTTCTAATGACCAGAGTAAAATCCCCAGCCAAATTACCTACTGTCTTTTCGACAATTTCCAAGATCTTGTGTGATTTAATTGTGGTCCAGTCCACATCTGAATTTAGATCAATCTGAAAGTCATTTTGAAAATCCTTTCTGGCCACTGAAATGCACTGTACGGTCATATTTCATGGCAATTTGATCAGAAATGCAGCAACCACACAAATACTTATGAAAATTGACATTGCTGAAGTCCTAGAAAGTTTGTGTCAGTGTACTCTGTTTATCATTGACTAGCTGTCAAGAGCCATTTTTAGTGTTGTTGCAGTCCGACGTAATTGGCTGTTGTCACTACGATGATCCCGACAGAGTTCGATCAGGGTTACAGCTAAACTCTGAAGCAAAGTGGATCTCATGGGCCAGATTTGCGAATGCCATATATCAGGGGTGACCAAATTTGGTCCTGGAGGGTCAGTGTCCTGCAGAGTTTAGCTCCAACTTGCTTCAACACCTGGTCTCTTGATCCTCAACTGGTCTCACACAGGCAAGTGATGCGATTTCGCAGGTCAGAGCTCACCAAGCTTGAACTTTGCAAAGCAGCGAACTGCGAAACTTGTCGCACGAGCTTGCGTTTCCAGTCTGACGCATTCGCGTGTGTATGAATGGAAGTCTATTGGGAGAAAAGTCCAGTGTGACCGCAGCTTTAAAAAAACATCCTTGCAGGTGTGTTGAGGCAAGCTGGAGCTAAAATCGGCAGGACACCGGCCCTCCAGGACTGAGTTTGAAGACCCCTAAAGTAAATGATTATGCCAGACAATTTTGAAGAATTACAGACATCCACTGCAAATATATCTTCATCCAAAATCAGGCATTTAACCACTGTAAAGCTATGGAGATTTCTCTTTTACAGACTTCACCATAATAAACTATTGCAATCTGAATAGGTCTAAAGTCAAACACATTGAGTGTGTGTGTTAAAGCCTGGTATACTTCATAAAGTGTCCAGAACTGTTAAGTTACTACAGCTGATCAGCATATAATTAAATTCCCTTTGTCAGACATTAAAGTTAATTAAGCTATGCCTGCTGTGCCAATGTCAAGAAATGTAATTTTTTCAGGAGCAAAGCTTTTATTACAGAAGACCGCAATAATAATGTGAGCTTCATAAAAACATGTTAGTTTTGTCAACCTTAATTTACGATGTTACAAAACGTTTTTATTTCAAAACAAATGTTGTTCTTTGAACTTTATTTAAATGATCACAAGAAAAAAAAACTTTTCTTAAAGCAAATCAAAGTGTATGAGGATTGAATGAAATCACATTAAATTAGAAAAGTGATTTTTTATTTCAATTCAATTCTAGGTTATCATTAAAAAAGCACCGAAGCACTTACAGAACCCAAATTTCTGTATTGACCTTATTCTTCAATGCGGAAGTGTGCTCGTTTTCGCGATTGTTTTAGAACTTCCGATTCAGTTGTCTATGGGAGAAATGACTAGGAATGATAAACGGCTGAAAACGGTCAAACTACTCGCTCTACAAACAAGTGTTTGCATGATTATACAGACAAAATAGAATAATATAATAAGAAAACCTCAGTTTGCAACATCAAGCAGCAGAACGGGCTGTTTTTAACATCTAAAAATGAATGGAAGTGAACGAGACCGGAAGTCTCGAGCCAAAATGATTCAAATGGCTGCGCCCGCTCGTACGCGGAGAATAAGGTGAATAGGGCTGGGCTGATAAACGATATCAAATCACGATAATATTTGTCAATAAAAATAAGCTCTGGACTTTATTACTCTATATCGATCTAAAAGCTAATCACACAGCCAAAATGTGCAACTATGGGAATCTAAAAGTGTGTTGAGGTTTTTCTGCCACTGAAAATTTAATGGGCCGAAAATGTCATTTAATGGACCCTCTAATTTTTGTGGATTTAGTGATTGTTGGGATACTTTTTAAATCTGAAAGCATTAGCAACGTATATGGAAATGCATATCGTTATTGTTCAATATGGAAAATAATCATAAAGATTGCATTGTTGCCATATCGCCCAGCCCTACTTCTGTATAAAATATAAATCATAACGCAGCACTTCCCACAATGACTTTACTTGGATGGGCAACCAAGGTATATTAATGGCCGCCAAAGTATATTTGGCTTATATTTTATTTATGTTTAACTTTTTTTTTTTACTATTATCATCATCCTTTTACACTGGTTATATCCGCTCAAGATGACCAAATATCTGCGATCGATTAACCAGTGGAAATTATTTCTCGTTTGTAAACAATCCCACAGACACTGTAGTTAAGTGCTCTCAACTTTACTATATACAAGAAGACAAAAGGACATCTAAACTGGCTGCAAAATATTTGTACACCATTAGAAATAATTTGAATAATCTACACTAGGGTTGGGCGACGTTGACCAATTTAGCATCGTACGATGCCTAATGTGAAAAACCCCCACATACACTTATTTAACAACACACTTTACATGCCAATTTGCATATAACAGCTGCACATATTATGTTGTATATAGTAATATAGCTGCACAAAAACTTGTCAATTTGTATATTTGCGTTCACTTTTTAAAATATAATTAATTTATTATCTGTTTTTTAGTCTTGTCTGTAATTCTGTTGCACTGTAGAAGCTCTGTCACGAAAACAAATTCCTCGTATGTGTGAACATACCTGGCAATAAAGCTCTTTCTGATTCTGAAAACTTGGGATGTCTGGAATGACCTCCCGCTGTACTCATAATTCTCTCTTTATATAGCCGTATTCCTATTACATATCCATAAAACACTGTGATTTAGTCGAGCTTGGATTGTATCGCTTTCTCACTACAATCGATCCGCTCCAGAGTTCGTTTTAATCGAGCCGAGACCACCTCATTCAGGCGATCTCGGAGCGATTGCTTTGGCGCGGATCCGAGCGCAATTGCCCTGTTCACATATGCCAAACGAACGGTGCGCAAACGCGCCAGGTTCCGGAACGAAAGTCTAGGTGTGAAAGCACCCTAAGAAACAAAAAGGAGCTTTGACTGCATATACTCTGGGTATGAATGTCTGAGTGCATCAATTACATCAGGATTCCACTTTTTTGTTGTGCTTGAAAGAAGCCCTCCTGTGAATTGTCAGTCACTGATATGGCCCCCCGACAATTTGAGTTTGAGAGCCCTGCAATAAAGCAACCTGAACTTGAGAAAGAGAGAATAAAATAATAAAAATAAAGCAATTAAATCACATTATTTTTTTTGTTTGTCGCATGTAGCTGACAATTTATGTGCTGTGGGTAAAAGGTGTCTTTCAATCTGGCAACCACCGCAAGTATATTTCAAACCTGTGGGAAGCACTGCATAATGTACATTTAATAAAACAAAAACTAACAATGAGTACACACAAATAGAACCACACAGAACACCAACTGGAATGCCTGATGCTGATTGGTCAGTCACAAAGAGCCTCATAACAAGGTATAATCCAGTTGGATCAATTATAAGTTGCACTAGGAGTCATTAAAAAAATGCAAAGACACCAGAATCATTAAGTGCAATCGTGATCATTAAAGTCCTTACGATTCCCCTATCATAGCCTGAAGCCACATGGAACAAATCAGCCATCATTTACCACAACATCCATAAAACCGTGTGCTGGAGGCAATATTACATACAATTCTCCGGGTACAAGTAACACGACAAGCCCAAATGACCTGACAGAGCTCGCCACATCCCAGTAGTTAAGATATATGAAGCGTTTCACAGTTGAATTAATTATGGATGGACTTCCTTGTAAACAAAGTTACAACCTTTGTCTGGCTTTAAAACCTGGTGGTCAGACATACGGTGGGCGTCCATAGCAGCTCATTTCCACATGAGCTGGAGGCTCTATATGTTGTTTTCCAAAGCTTATTGTTGCCTCTTTGAGGGTTTGTAACAGGCTTTAAGGTCAGCGGGAGGAAAAAAAACGAGGTAAAGTCAATACTCTCTGAGCTGAGTCCTGCCAATCTGATCATTTCGAGTCCAAGCGTCGTGCTGGAGGAATTGTGAAAAAAGCCGTTCCCTTAAATCATTCAGGAGGGGTGCTTGGTTGGGCAATACAGTCGACGCCCGCTGTGGCAAAAAAAACAACAACACAAAGCCGACGGCAAAGACGACGGCGTAAACAGAAGCACGGTGAAACGCTCAATACGCCCGACAGACGTGAGGGAATACCAATGCCACTAATTGCTTGAGCAGTTGTAACGCATAAAAGAACAGGAAACAGCAGCATCCAATTTCCTGTTGTTCCAATCTTGGGGTCTGAATCATCGCTCATTTGATTCAAAGCAATTAACGGCTGATTAAACGACTAAACATGCCGTTTCAGAATGTTCCACTCCTTGCTGATGTTAATTGTTTTACTGGTGGTGTTTGTTTCTTGCGGTTCAACGCAGCTCGGTGTTGTAAATGCAGCGCTTTTCTGTTTGGTTTAGAAAGTTAAGATGAAGGATAATTGCTTTTTATTTCAAAACAAAAAAGGCAGATTGTTTCATGTTTAAAGTAAATATAACTTATTTCTGTAATGAAATATTTTGAGCATTATGTTACTGTGAGAAATAAAGGATTAATATGAAGCAAAAAACAACAATACAACTGTTATATCAATTAAATTTATGAGAAGTCAATTAAATTGTAATTGATTTTTATTTTAAACCTTCCATCTAATGTAATAAATTTAAATGAACTAAATTTAAATGAACTCATGAATTATAGATAATTAAACAAAATATTTGTACTTGTCAGGGAACTTCCATTAAAAGTATTACTTTAATGTTTTAAATCTAAATTAAATAAGCAACATACACAAACAACATTTATATAAAGTGATAAAGTTTCTGTCATTTATATGCATAAAAGGTTGTTTGAAATGCATGGTTTTATTGCTTTATTACATGACAATTAAAGAATTTAAATATGTCTATTTATTTGTCCATTGAAATGTATTTATATACATTTGTGTTGAATTATTATATTTATCATTTAATTCTTCATTTTATTTCTAACTAGCACTTCTGGTGCTCCATATAGGGCTGTACGATACTGGGAAAATATGCGATATGCAATATTGTCATAGAGAATTGCGCTAATATTTTCTACGATAAAACATGTTTCCTAAAAAATAAAACTTTTTTTTTTTTTTTTACAAAACGCAAAATTGTATTTGCCATGTCTTTAAATCATTTATTTAAAGATATTCAAATAAACTGGTAAAATATGTTTTTCAGATCTAATAATTCTAATTTAGGGAAAAAACACTGTCATGGTGCAGATAACCTGCGCAGATATTCCTTCTCTGATTGGCTGTTGTTCATTTTCCTCTGCCGTCTCGACTCCTACCATTTATTTTCAGCTCTGGGTTTAACTTAGGGCTGCTCCAGCCAATAGAAAAACAGCAACTACTGGAGGGGTGGAGATAAAGATATTAAGGACCCATCTGATTGGTCAAATTTAGATAAAACAATGAATAAAATAAATGTAATTCATCACACAAAAACGATACGTATATTGAAAATACTACTAGAGATAACAATAATTTTGTAATATATTGTGCAGCCCTAGAAT
Organism: Danio kyathit; assembly: GCA_903798195.1. Taxonomy (NCBI): domain Eukaryota; kingdom Metazoa; phylum Chordata; class Actinopteri; order Cypriniformes; family Danionidae; genus Danio; species Danio kyathit. Next base: position 61,056,139 of record LR812534.1, read on the forward strand.
ATTCAAATAAATGTCATTTATCACACATCTGCGATACGATACTATTATCGTGATAATAATCATTTTGCAATATATTGTGCAGCCCTAGCATATTCAAACAAATGTAATCACACGTCTGCGATACGATACATCTATTGCATACTATTATCTCGATAACTATCATTTTGCAATATAATATGCAGCGCTAGCATAATCAAACTAATGCAATTACACATCTGCAATACGATACTATTATCGCAATAACGATAATGTAGCAAATTGTGCAGCCCTAGTATATTCAAATGTAATTTATCACACGTCTCCAATACGATACACATATTACATATCCTATTATCGCAATAACTAATTTTGCAATATATTGTCAGCCCTAATATATTCAAATAAATGTAATATCACACGTCTACGATACAAATATTGCATATACCATTATCGCCATAACGATATTTTTTCAATATGTTGTGCAGCCCTAGCCTATTCAAATAAATGTAATTTATTACACGTCTGCGATACGATACAAATATTGCATATACCATTATCGCGATGACATTTTTCCAATATATTGTGCAGCCCTAGCCTATTCAAATAAATGTAATTTATCACACGTCTGCGATACGTATATTGCATATACTGTTAATGCAATAACGATAATTTTGTAATATATTGTGCAGCTCTAGCATATTCAAACAAATGTAATCACACATCTGTGATACGATACTATTATCTCAATAATGATAATGTAGCAATCAATTGTGCAGCCCTAGTATATTCAAATGTAATTTATCACATCTACAATACGATACACATATTGCATATACTATCACAATAACTAAATTAGCAATACATTGTACAGCCCTAGCATAATCAAGCAAATGTAATTGATCACACCTCTGTGATACGATACTATCGCAATAACGATAATGTAGCAATATGTTGTGCAGCTCTATTAAATTCAAATAAATGTAACTTAACACATTTGCGATACGATACAAATACTGCATATACCATTATCGTGATAACAATATTTTTCCAATATACTGCGCAGCCCTAGTATATTCAATAAATGTAATTTATCACACGCCTGCGATACGTATATTGCATATACTGTTATTGTGATAACAATAATTCTGCATTATATTGTGCACCCCTAGCATATTCAAATATTAAATTTCCTTTGAAATACAATAAATCAACAAACACACATATATACAGTCCAAAAATATGAAATGCTTTCCAATAAAAGGACATGAGGCGAAATAAAAATAAAGTAAATAAATAACTAAATAAGTAATTAAGTAAAGAAGTAAAAAAGAAATAGTGTGACCATGGAAAGCAGGCCTAAAATTGTGGCTAAATGGCTATTAGCAAATGATAACCAAGTGCTAGTGCGACCTTTCTGACATCATCATAAAAGAAAGCTCATTCGAGGTCCACACACATATTGACACCGGTTAAAAGTTCCTACTCCTTTTTATGCAAACCCATCTCATAACCACCAGAGTAGAGCAACAGCGACGCCACAATGAACTGATCTCTCCTGAACCCCATCCATCAGACGAGCCGTCAGCGCAGACCGAAAGGGGGACGGTGCTTTTCTTTTCCTTTTTTTTTGTAGCACAGGTTCAAAGTGGCAGTGCACACCCCCAGCTCTCCTCCTCCATCAGCTGGGTGACAATAACAGAATAGCTAATGAGAGCATGCAGCAGCGTTGAGCTTTGACTGCCGCACGCCGCCATCAAAGCAGCACAACACAGCCTCAACACTCCATCTAATGATCCCCCGTCAACTCGGGAGAATTGCACGCTTGCCAGTTCTGTTTCTGATAGGAGTTTTGGTTTTGCATTGACTACAGCATTCTCTCTGTGGCAAACCGTGACTGTTCGTGGGCTTTCTTTGCTTTTTAAACGAGCATGGGATGTATCAAATCTTATAATCGTTGAGGCTTTTATCATGTAGGATTTTGTGAAATTGGCATGCGCTGAAATATTAACAGGTTCCTGCTGGGCTATTAATACAAGTGAAGAGTTCGGATGCAAAAAGCTAAGTGCCATCTGAAATGAGCATTTTTCTCAGCCTTCTTTGAGTTATTCACTTTCAAGACCATGAAAAGAACTTACTGAACCTAGAGACAGAAGCCTGACAAAAATGTTCATTCTAAAAGGAAATTTCAGACGGCATTTAGAGGATTCTGCATCTGAACTAGGGCTGAACAATATTTCATTTTAGCATTGATATGACAATGTGTGAAACCACAATAGTCACATTGCAGGATCTGCAATGTAGAGTGCGGATTATAGTTGAGCAAGTAAACAGTTCAGAACACATCAATACTGTGGAGTCATTTCAGTGTAACCATATCAAATTGAAAGTTTATCATTTGCATGTTTTCAATAGGCATTTTAAGGGAGTTTAAAGCATTTAGGCACAAGGAATTATTACATTATGTAGCTTTATCAAAGATTATTTTTTTCTAATTAATTATACAATGAAGACTGTACAACTTTAGTGTACATTTGATTATTTCTGTACCTGAATAGTGTTCATTTAAATCATTGCTCTACTGATCTATGCTTATATTTCGGTAATTATTTTTTCTGCAAATGCATACGTCATCTTAATAGCAGTAACGGTCTTTTCATAAGCTGCAATATTAGTTTCATCTCAGTGAATGCATGCTCTTTAGCGACGGTGAACGCGGTGTCAGTCGCACGACTGACAGCACCGTGATGATTAAATTAATGTTTAAATAACTTTAGAACATCTCGTGCTTAAAATGTGTAGATTCAGTGGCAAACACTGTTACCTGAAAACTCCGTCCCACCGGCTTTACGGTGAATGGCTTTAGTCATTTTCATAGCAGACTTTAAACACTGGAAGTCTTTTATCCACTCTTCGAAAAGTGTAAATGCTGGATTGACATTCCTTACATGATCACTGACCAGATCTGCCATTATTTGTAACTTTAGGTGGTTTCTAAAACTAAATATGCCAGTGCTGTTTTCATTCTCTCAGATTCAGACCACATTTTCACGGCTGTAGCTCCCTGTCATCGGAACCGAGTGATTGACAGCTGATATTAAGCAATCCATTGGCGTTCTGTTCTAGCGCAGAGGGCCAATAAGAAGAGCTTGAAGGCCGGGCAAGCATTGCAGGCTTTGTTTACTGCAGCAAGTTGACATGTCAACTGTTTTAAACCATTCCCGAGCGCTGCGTTTGGTGTTTTTAGGTGCAAAGATGCTTAATGCGTGAATGCCTCCTAAATCAGTGCACGTGGTGAACATTTTGCTGTGAAAACTGGTCGCACGACATCAATTTTATGCACTCGCACAAATGCTCCCAAATATATTTTGAGGTCGCATAGATAAAATTTCGGGCGCATATGCGACCAAAACGATCACAATTTCGATCCCTGTATGCATGTATGTATATATGTATATATATATATATATATATATATATATATATATATATATATATATATATATATATATATATATATATATATATATATATATATATATATATATATATATATATATATATATATATATATATATATATGTATATTTTATATGTATATAAAACAGCATTTTTGGGACTGAAAAGTTTTTGCAAATGTCATCCACACTTGGTAATTTCCAAAAATGAAATTCATTTTATTCTAACTATTAGAATGACCATATTTTATCCATAAATCCTACAGAAGATAAAATAGTAATTAATATTTACATTTAAAAAAAACAACATGCTTTTGTTTCTCCATTGAATTGTGACCCCTGGAGTCATTACATTATATTAAAGACACAGCAATAGGGTCAGATGCAGCAGATTGATTTCATGCAGGTTAAACTTTGACACCTTCATGGCACTTGCGTACCTTAAAAATAAATACAGGCCACAAATGAACAGAGGATAATCTCTGAGTGGCGTTATCCAAAATTAAACGAAGAATAGACTTGGGCCTATTTGTGCATGTGTGTGTGTGCCCTGTTGCATGCAATGTTTGTATATTTATAACCACCTCAGAGGATATTGGGTTCACAAGTCACTGGCATTGTTATTTTGGGGGTCACAAGCTAAAAAGTTTACATCTTTGTCATGAAAACAGCCTGAAAAAAACATGTACACAAGTAGTTTAGTCAATACAAAGTATAATAAAGGTTTATTACAACCAAAACCTAATATTAGTACGCCAATTCCCTGACAATACAGTTCATCTCATCTGCATTTTCTGAAGAGCCAAGGACATGCAAAAGAAAGCGACACAGGGTGTCAATAACTGCATCTAAAGTCATTGATTTTAATTTAAAGGTGCAGATGAGATTTGAGAACTCCAGTTGAGAGGAAAATCATCAGAAATGATCAATTTGAATAATGCATTTCAATCTGTTCCCCTCACTAACATGTTTTATGACTTAAGAAAACCCAAAATACAGCAGAACAAATGAAAAATACAATATTTCTTTGGAGAAGTTGGCAGAGTAGATGATCTAAAAGAACAGCTCTGCCCTGTCTGCCCAATATCTCCCTTCACTAAAACATTCGAAATGATGACAGATTTTGAAAAATTTAGGCCAGACCAAAATAAATGCTTATTGGAAAGATGTAAGCGACTGTGCTATCAAGGTCAATCCATGTCCGAAATACAGCCAGATAATAGCAGAAAGCCTTTCTTCTTGAGACAACTTCGCCCTCTTTTGGCAGTGATAAATAATGCAGCGTATTTCCACATCAGCCCTGCATCAACTACAAACACAGACAAGCTCTTTAATTAAACAAACACTTCAGTCCTGCTGCAGGAGATTAACCACAGGCCGTCCCCATGCGTTACTGGGACGATAATTGGAGAGTTTAGTCCAAACTTCAGCCTTTATCTAAAGGAAATCATTGGTCCGTATAAAAACAGCACAAGCTAAAAGCACAGAATGAAAAAAAAAAAGAAAAAGAAAAAAAACAATTCCAGGAAAACGGCGCACAGCATCTAAAGCCAAGTGAAAATGAGGCCAGCAGGAGCAGACTTACAGAAATAAATGAGAAAATAGCCACTGCAACTAAAGACATGAAAGAAGCCGTGAAAGTGCATTAAAGAAACTCTTGCATGGTGAAAGCGTTTTATACTTGAAGAAACCAACAGTAATTCTGATAAATGTTGGTTTTAGCAAGTTCTGCAGCTTTTAAAGGCTTACATTATATCTCTGAAGTCATACACCGACTGCACTACAGCTGAGCATATTCATATAACAAATTAAACAATTAGTGCATCATTTCAGTATCAATATCGCAATGTGCGCATCCGCAATAGTCACATTGCAAAGATATGCAATGTTAAGTCTGGATTATAGTTGACCAAGTGTCCGTTCTTTGTACCTCGCTTAAATGATCTAAGATAATTTGACAGATCTGGGGCCTGTTTCAGAAAGGAGGTTAAGTGAGTATTTTAACCCTGAAATGAGAGAAACTCTGGGTTTTCCGTTTCAAAATGGCAGGTTTGTCAAACTCGAGAAGCAGGGTAAATCAAGCCTGTTTCTGAAAGAGAGGTAACTTTAACTCAGAGTCAGTTACCGTGGTAACTTACTCTGTGAACCTAACCTGGTCAGGAGCAGGTTTTAATCTCTAAACTGAGTTTCTGTCGGTCTCCTGCCCTTTTTTAAAGACGAAGCGGTATTTCTCACCTTAGACTTACGTTTCCACACACCTACTTTAATGTGCATTTTAGAATTGCGCATAAAAAATTGGTTGATGGAACACCAAGATGTTAATAACTTTTGAAAATAGGCTTAATAAACATATGCGCATAACTGAGTAAGAGAAACTTTTTATTTGATAAGAAAAGATGTGCATAAACTATGATGGAAACGCTTTTACTGAACAAATTCCAGTATACGCATTAAAAAGGTTTGTTATAAGAGATCATATGATGATGAAAATGTGTGTGAATGGACAAACCAGCATGTTGAGCACACTGTAAAACATCTGAAATGTTGTTTTGGTCATTCTAAAACACCTTAACTGTTTCAGTATTATTATATTATTAATTACCTTCAGAGAGTCTGAAGCGTGTCAAGAGCGTCTGTTTTCCGCGTCTCATGCGTTTCTCAAACGTTCATTGTGTGTCGGCATTGTATTGAGGCACAAGTCATTTATTAAATAAAGAACATGTTCACGCAGCTTCTTCTACAGCAGTAAATTCAGTTTTTACTGTTGATATTTGGCGCCAGTTAATCAGGAAGTGACAATTTTGTTCTCTTTGACTGGTTGGATGGAAACGCTGCTTTACTCGCACATCTTTTATGCGATATTCCAGTTTTGCACATAATTTTAATTCGCGTTTTTGGATGGAAACATAGCTAATACATTTCAGTCACACAAAGAACAAAGTCACGTACGAGAATAGCTTGTCCTTTTTTAATAATTAATTAGCTTAAATTCACTGACCTACTAACTAGATTAATGGGATTATTAATTATTTAAATACTTTAAATGTAAACTTGCGCATTAACTTGAGCAGTTATGTTTTCCCACGCTAACTGTCTCTGTTTCACTGAAGCAGTGGTGTTGCTGTTTTAAATATATTCTCATATTTGCTATAACTTTGCATGAACACATAAAGTTCAGCTGGAGAACTCAGTTTCTGCGCTCCATTGATAAAGCCTTTTTATAGTTGCGGTGTGCGCACTTAACTCTGAGTTGGTCTACTCAAAGTTGATTAACCCAACCCAGATCAGCTATTCTGAAACCGAAAACTCTGAGTTTTTAATCTCTCGGTAAATCAACTCAGAGTTCAAGTTTAAACTCCAAGTTGATTGAACCTCCTTACTGAAACAGGCCCCTGATCTGATAACTGATCTCTGGCTAATTTGGTTCTTCAAACAAGTTCACGAATCAAATTAAAATGTCTGGATGAACTGATCTGAGATCGCTGCTTGTGTTGTGAAGGACAGATCTATCGATCCACGAAATCATGATCAGCAATGCAGCGACTGGCTGATGGCACAACAGCATAATGACATCATCTGATTAATATTCAATTATCCATGTGGGCAAAATTGCATCAAATTCGGAGTAAACTGTTTGTTAAATATGATACGCAATAACTTTCCACATTTGTTGTGGACTACATGCTCTACACTTTCATGAGTTAAAAGTATTTAAACAATTTATTTAGGTTTACTTTTAGACTGTATTTTAGTAGGCCTATTCAAGTTTCTTAATAACTGGCTGTTTAAACTAATTTTGCATTAAAAAAAGCATTTTGATATCAGTAAAGGTGTCTGCAACTTTTGCGAAGCATCAAATCACCGTCATATTACCCGTCAAAACGTGTGCATGACTGCAAAAATTATTATTTCTTTCCTTAAAAAAAAATATATTGTGCATGTCTATTATCATACACAAATTGTACTAAAGCTGGGTTGGTACCTTAAAATAGTATGCGTTTGTATCTAAAAAAAAATCCATATTAATAAATGTTCTCTTTGAACCCCTTGGGGAGAGAACACCCCTGTGACAGTTTTTGTTCTTTTATTTTGGAGTGTAGTTTTTTATTATTATTTTTTAAAACGTCTATTTTATATTTTATTTTTTTTATTAACTATTTTACTGTTTTATTTTGTTTATAGTCTATAGGTCACTAGTGGTCTAACGGATCACAAATTTGAAGTTTGAAACACACTACGATTTTTTAGTCACGGATCGGACCATTTTTCGGATCAGCAAAAAAGGGAGGAGACAAATGTCATTTGCTTTCCATTTATACAAAAATATTACTGCAAAAAAAATATTGCTTTTAACAAACAGAACTTAGTTTCCTGTTATTTTCCTGTTAGAACCTGTAGAGAGAGAGAACAAGCTAAAAAAAAGAAAAGTATTCAATACAAAATATGATCTTTGCTACTGTTGCTGATTATGCTAAATATAGAAATCATCAGCAGCATTTACAGCGGATCTTTCAGTCTATAATATTGTACTGTAATATTGCAGTTATATTAACATACTGTAAACTTAGTAACTAAATCATTTTGACTATAGTATGTCTTTAAAAACTGAAAGAGCACTGCTGACGATACGAAGTAACTTTGCCATCTGGGTTAAACAAAGGGCACTGCACTGCACACACTTACCAAATCTGTATAGTGACAGCACAATCAAACTGGAACTGTCTTTTTTTTAAAAGGAGACGAGCGGCAAATCCGGATTTCATCATTACAAGATGAGAAAAGCTCTTGAGTAAAACTGTTCCTTACAAAAGTATTTCTGTCGCGTGCACTGTAGTCCACACGTGAGTCCAGCTGCGCTCTCACAGCGGGAAAATGAAAACAAAACCTTCGTTGCAGCACACTAATAAATGCAACACTGACGACCCATGTCTCCAAATTCTTGTTCTTTCACTTGTTTTGGCAACACATCGTGGAGTCTCTCTGTCGTCGGAACACTGTAACAGGTCTCCGAAGCTATCATGCATATTAATGAAGTTGCACGTCATACACAACTCTGTCTGAGATATCAGGTTGGATTTTAATACCTTACTGTAAAGTGAGACCAAATGATTTCTGAAGTCTGACACCTAAGGATGGCTGACAATTCTGCTTTGCATCAGAGAAAAAATAAAAATAAAGCAAATAAACAGTCAAAAGATCTAAAATACTTGTGAAAAGTTAATGTTCTAAGATTATTTAGCATAACAAAATTTAAATATTAAAGCTGCTCAAAACAAAGTCCTTTAAAAAGAAAACTGCCTTTGACCCAAGTATAAATCAAAATTATTGGATTAGAATATTTTATATTTAAACTCACAAGTGCAATAATATGGCAATATTACAATTTTTTTTATTCTATTAATAATAACAACAATTGCAATTGTCTGACCTTCATAAGTCTTTGTCCTAAAATTAAATACCTTTCTACTAGGGCTGTGCAATTAATCAAAAACGATTCGGCTTCTAACAAATATGAAAAAAAAAACATGAATCGAGATAAAACGATTATTGCATCATATACCGCCTCCTTTCCAGTTGTATACATTTGTTGCTCTGCAAAGCTCAGTTTCACGTGAAAATTACTAAAAGCATGTACTGTAATGTAACTTTGAGCCACTGGAGCACGGGATGCGCATCGTTCAGTGATGGTACATTCAAAACGTGGTCAAAACGCGGTGTTTAGTGATAATTCATATTAACCCTCATTTGTGTAATAAACAAACGAGTTGAGAATCAAAAGACATGTGAAAGAGAAACCATATATCAGAGCAGCACTGCTCTTAAAGAGACAGCGCGCAATAATACTGCTGCCAACTGTTTTTATCATCAATCAAACAACAAAAAGAGAAAATCAATTACTGCACTTGACTGAAGGACTTTTGTAGCTAAAGACTTTTTCTTACAGTGAAGATGCTTAAAGCACAGTCCGTTTCATATTTTTATTTATTTCCCTTATTTACAGGGAGGAAAATAACTGTACATATACAGTTGAAGTCAGAATTATTAGCCCTTTTGAATTATTAGCGACCCTTTTCCCCCAATTTCTGTTTAATGAAAAGATTTTTTTCAATCCATTTCTAAACATAATAGATGTAATAACTCATTTCTAATAACTGATTTCTTTTATCTTTGCTATGATGACAGAACATAATATTTTACTAGATATTTTTCAAAATATAAGCATTCAGATTAAAGTGCGATTCAAAGGCAATCAAAAAATACACTGCTTAAGGGGGCTAATAATATTGACCTTAAAATAAGTTTAAAAATATTTGTCGGCGCCAGTGGTGTAGTGGTTAGTGCGTCGACGCATGCACTCCGGTGTTCACGGCGACCCGAATTCGATTCTGCCTCGTGGTCCTATGCCGATCCTTCCCCTCTCTCTGCTCCCCATTCTTTCCTGTCAATACTCTCTACTGTCCTATCAAATAAAGGTAAAAATAATTATAAAAAAAAATATATATATATACACATTTAAAACTGCTTTTATTCTAGCCAAAATAAAACAAAAATAAGACTTTCTCCAGAAGAAAAACTATTATAAGAAATACTGCAAAAAATTCCTTGCTCTGTTAAACATCATTTGGGAAATATTTATAAAAACCAAATAATAATAAATAAATAGAGAGAAAAAAAAAATAAAAAAAATCACAGGAGGGCGAATATTTTTAACTTCAACTGATAATCGTTTTGAATAATCGTGATTACAAGTAGGCATGGGACGATAAGCGTTTTCAAGGTATTTGGAAGTCAAGGTTTTAAAAACTGCCAAAATTCTCTGCAATACCGTTCCTAAGGTACGAGTAAGATTTTTTTATTTACTTTTTTTTTTAGTACAACAGTATCAACTATCAAAAAAGATATTTAAAGATGTCGTTTTAAATTGTACAAAATTTTGTTTTTGAAACAAATGAAGACAGCAGATGTGAATAATTCATTTAGCCTGACAAGTTTGCTGTTCCAAAATATTATGTTTCTCAAAATAAAATATATTGTGTTCAAAGGAGAAAAAAGATTTAGTTTTTTACCCAGACATCTAAAAAGAATATATTTTAGAGCAGTAATCACAATACCGTGAAACCGTGATATTTTTATCCAAGGTTATCATACTGCCAGAATCTTATACCGGTCCATGCCTAATTACAAGTATTATAAAAATAATCATGATTATGATTTTTCCCATAATCGAGCAGCCCTACTTTCTACACTGTAAAAACTTTTTAAAAGATAACCTAAAATTAAGCCAACAACCTCAGGACATTTTTAGTTTACTCAACAAATCAAGTCAATCGCAGTAATTGGGTTGAAAGTGGAGTAATCTCAAAAATGTCCTTAAGTTTGTTGCCCTAAAACTTTAAAGGGGAGTCTACTTTTTTTTTACAGTGTACACACAGCAACGAAAAATAATCTCTACCAACCTTACAGAATTAAACAAGACTCAAAACAAAAACGTATCAGTGATATTATGCTACATTTACGAAAGACCGCCATAACTTGACGTTTGATGTTTGTTCAAACTACTTATTTAAAACGAGCAGAAACAACACAACTCTTGAGTATTTTGTAGGGGGACAACGTTCAAGCTTCACGTTCAATCCACTTACATTTGTAAAAACTAATAAGTCAGTTTAATTTCTTCATGTTGCCTCAACACACACAGATTGTGAGAAACCAGCACTTTTCAGTGTACTACAACAGTAACTTCAGTACCATTGTATACCTCAAACTGCCATGTTATAAATCATTTTGAGAGATAATATGTTCAAAACGTTTGTAGCACAATAATACCTTTTCACTAAACCAACACCACAAAAACACGTAGTTAATAATAATAAGTTACTTTACCTTCCTGGTGACCGGTGAACGCGGAGCTCCCCCTAACGATACCGACACACGCTGAACAAACAGGCGACTGCCTGAAAAACTACCGCTTTGTTTTTCACAATAATCACTCGGTAGCAAAGTTTACTCACCAGACCATCGACCTGGATCTGTTTGACTGGGAAATCCAGCGGGGTTGAGCCTGAAGCGGCGGACTCTTTGCGGCTGGCCATTTTCAGATGAAGTGGAATCGGAACCAAGCACGTGTAAGAAAGTTATTCCGGAGAGAAGCGAGCACTTCCCGTGTGAAGGTAAAAAAAAGGTCCTTGTCAAAATAAGAGTCTTAGTGGGGCATATGCGCAGCTAGTTTTTCAGCCAATGATAAACTTACGGTTAAAGCTTAATGTGGTTATTTTCAATTTCATAAGGTTCTTTTTACAGCATAATTACAATACATTCAGTTAAATAGTTGTTCAAGCGTAAAATGAGATGATAGCGCTGTCAAGATCAGCAGGCTAGTGCATAAACTCCATTGAAAATACTGGAGTAAAATAAACTGTCATATTTTAAAGACATGTCTGGGGTAATGGAATTTAATGCAGTGCTTCTTGTCTGATCTGAGACCCACTTTATGTCGTAAATCTATCAGGTAGTGAAGATCACTGGTTTTTAAAGAAATTAGACCTTAAATGTGGCGATTTTATAACGGAAAGACAGTTCACCGGAAGCGCTGAGACTGAAAATTAAAAGTCCATGTGCATATAGCCCATTGACAGAAAAATGAAAAGTTTGCTCACCTTCCATCTGTTTTAAACCTCTCTTTGTTTTCTTCGTTTGTTTGTTTTTAAACACAAAAAATATATAGTGTAAAATGTTGAGAACTTGTAGTTATTGTTATTTGATTAAACAAAACTGGTAATTCATAATTTTATATAGCCAGAAGGCTTTCAAGTTTTTAAAAATTAAATCAAATTAAAAAATATATCAAATTAAATATATATAATTATATAAATATATATTATTAGGGGTGACATGGTGGCTCAGTGGTTAGCACTGTTGCCTCACAGCAAGAAGTCCCGTCTGGGCCAGTTAGCATTTCTATGTGGAGTTTGCATGTTCTCCTCGTGTTTGTGTGGGTTTCCTCCAAGTGCTCCGGTTTCCTTCACAGTTTAAACACATGCGCTATAGACAAATTACCGGTTTGTAAACATTCAGGATGCGCGCGCAGCGAGGTTGCAGAAAAAAACGGGGAGCGCTAGCATTTACATCGTGCGAATGACATCCGATGCAGCCTAGAGTTTGTTGTTGTCTTAGAAACAAGTTATATTGATTACATATTATATATATTATTTACATAATGCTTTCAGCGGATTATAACAGCTTGTCACCCAGTAATAAGCACAGTGATTCGACAAAATTAACGTTAAAGTGAGCGGCGTTCGTCTGACAGGTCCATTTGCGATAGCGCCTTCCAATGGATATTGAATAAGACGAAATGGCCAAGCATCCAGCCCAAAATACACAACTATCTCATTGAAACTCCAAGTGATTTTACAAGAGAGAAGTTAAAGGCCTACAAGGGTTTGGATGCCTACAATTTTGTTCTGTGTGGTCATGTGCAAGAAATAATGCCCAGCCAAAGACAAGGAAAAAAGACGAAGCTGTACAAGGCCAGGGTAATCATCAACAAGCAAAACAACTGCATTCTGACAGCGAACTGCACCTGTACAGCAGGGTATGTGAGCGTACATGTTTACATTTCATTCTAAGCATTCAGTGTCCGCAGTTTAATTCACCATATTTAACTGTTTTTGCTGAAATCATTGCTGCAATCAAAAACGAGTAATGTGTTTGACTCAGCATAGCGTGAACTTACCTGATATGAAATGAGAACTGCAGAGTCGAGCATTTTTAATTAGGTTGTCACTCTATTCAGCTCTTCTGATGGCTGTTAGCCAAAGACGTCTTCGGTTAGCATTAAAAGCAGTGGGGTGTACAGTAAAATTTAAGTTTTCTATTTTTGAATTTGGCATCCTACCGCACAACACCACATGTTTGCTATTGCAACCGGTATGCGCGGTTGAACACGTTTGAGGTTGGTAATTCCCCTATAGGTGGATTGAATAAACTAAATTGGCCATAGTGTACTGTATGTGTGTGAATGAGTGTGTATGGGTGTTTCCAGGGATGGGGAGTGATACAAGTATTTCAAATACGTATTTCAAATGCAAAATAGTATTTTGTCATTTGTATTTGATGGGGTTTATGAAAATGGGTTTATATTTTGTATCAAAATACTTTAGTGTCATGTATTTTTGTATTTTTAAATAACTGTAAAATACTTTGTAAGAAGTCTACACAATGACATCATTAAAATGTGGCCTCACATTGGTGCTTTCTCAGTTATTTGCCTAAGCTTGAGATCAGAACAGAAAATTGAATAATATTGAAGGTGGCCAATACTTGGCGGATGGATGGAAATATGCAACACACACAAAAAAACAGGTCAATTGCAGGGGTATATTTGGGAGCAATTGCACAATCATTGAAAATAGTCCACAATGCTAAAACCAGTAAAGCCTGTTTCACACCGCAAGCGTGAGCAGAGCGTGAGCAGCGCATGTTTTTTCAGCGTCCATGTTAACAGATTAGAGCTTTCATACTGCATGCTGAAGCAGCGCGTCAGCGCGAGGAGTGAGCGTCGCTGAAGCAGCAGTGCTCACGCTCAATTAATGTGACAGTGCATTGATAATGACCAAAAACACATTGAATGACAGCAAAAGGTAGCAATTTTACCCAATAAATGCATCGATAATATCCACTGATGATTTATATATAGTCAACCAATTGAACTTAAACGATTAAAAACTGCAACAAATATTTATTTTGGCCCGAACTACAAAACCAAATTTAAAACCATTTTAGTATCAGTTTTGCTTAAGTTGCACACTAGTTTGATCATGTATAAATATCATTATAACCATACTGTATAAATATTATTATAACTAAAGGCCTACATCATCCTGAATGAAGATAACCATTTTTTTAAATTGTCTGATGGTAAATCATACTAAACGTTTACTATTTTAGGTCCATTAGGATTACCTAAATCATTTACATTTGCTAAATGCCAGAATAATGAGAGAATGTTTTATTAATTTCTAGACAGTCAAAAGTTTATATACATTTCCTTGGTATATTTTTTAGCTTTGCTTTTAAACTGTATAACTTTGGTCAAATGTTTTGGGTATCCTTCCACAAGCTTCTCACAATAGTTTGAAGGAATTTTGGTCCATTCCTCCTGACAGAATTGGTGTAACTGAGTCAGATTTGTTGGCTGTCTTGCTCGCACAAGCTTCTTCAACTCTGCCCACAAATTTTCTATAGAATTGAGCTCAGGGCTTTGTGATGGCCACTCCAAAACATTCACTCTGTTGTCCTTAAAGCACATTTGAACTAATGTGGCAGTATGCTTAGGGTCATGGTCTGTTCAGAAGACCCATTTGTGACCAAGTTTTAATTTCCTGGCTGACGTCTTGAGATGTTGCTTCAGTATTTCTACATAATGTTCTTTCTTCATGATGCCATCTATGCTGTGAAGTGGACCAGTCCCTCCTGAAGCAAAACAGCCCCACAACATGATCCCGCCGCCCCCATACTTCACAGTTGGGATGGTGTTCCTAGGCTTGTAAGCTTTCCCCTTTGTCCTCCAAATGTAACACTGGTCATTATGGCCAAACAGTTCAATCTTAGTTCATCAGAGCACAGGACATGTCTCCAAAAACTATTCTTTTTCCCAGTGTAATTTAGCAAATGGTAATCTGGCTTTTTTGTCACACAAGGAAGCAGCGTGTTTGAGGTTTTCCTTAAATACTATTTTACAGTTGTGCCTCCAATTAACTCAAATGTTGTCAATTAGCCAATCAGAAACTTCCAAAACCTTGACACCATCATCTGAGCTTTTTCAGAGGCATAATAATCTTATTGTATTAAACTTGACTTTCAAGAAAAGTTATAACAATTTCTCAAAAAATCTCTCTCTCATTATTCTGCTATTAAGCATAACAGAAACAAATGTGATAATCCTAACTTACCTAAAAGAGAAAAAGTTTAGTCACATTAACATCTGACTTTTTTTAAATGGTTATGTGCCTTTTTATACAGTGTATATTAACGTTTGGTTTCAACTGTACATTGCGATGTGAACACAATTTCACCAGATGATTTAACAGGTTTATTTGGATTAATTGGGGGGATTTTGTAGAGGAGTGCACCTCGAGAAATATATAACAAATAAATTACAAGCATAGATAAAAAAAATATAGCAAAGACAAAAGTGAATTCTAGTTTTCAGGTATTCACTATTCAAGTACAGATATTGAATAACACTGCATAGTCTTCTTTGTATATTATTTAATCTTTATTAAAGTTACAAAAAGGTACTTGTGGCCAGATGTTTTAAAATGTGAAATATTGAAATGTCACAGGCCTTAAAGGGACGGTTTACTCAAAGATTAAAATGTACTATTTACTCGCACTTCACTTGTTTTAATACTATAAGAGTTATTAAAATATATTCTTTTTGTGTTCATTTAAAAAAAAGAAAACTCATAAATGTTTGAAACAAGTGAAGGGTGTAATGAAAATGTTAAGTCATTTTTGGGTGAACTATCTCCCTATTAAAAATGCATGCAGATGATAAACTTTTACTCCATTATGATTAAGCTCTATATTAAACTATAATCCCAAATTTGCATTTCCTGCGATGTGACTATTGCTGATGACCACATTGCGATGTCGATGCTGAAACGATATATTGTGCAGCCCTAACTTAAATATAGGTTAGTTGTATTATTTTCTGTCCTTGGCCAAAAGCTTGCTCTCACATTGTTAGTGCTGTGTAATGATCAAAATCAATATAAAAACGAATTTAAACAAAATAGATTGTCGCGTGTTCTATAATATGCTGTATTAAATTTGAACATCATTGTTTTTCTTATTCTTTATTATGTATATGTAGACATTACGTCATGAAAATGTACTTGAAAGTTCTGGAAAAGTCAGGGAATTTTAGTAGTAAGAATGTGTATGAACCCTGACTGTAGCTCTATGATTCAACTCAAGAACAGCACTTTCTACATGGAATTTGTACAAACTTTATACTAAAATCAAAGAGAAAGAAAGGTTAATGAATACCTCCTCATGTACAGGAGTAGAGGTGAATGAGTTGTAGAGAAGCTGACTTTAACTTAAGAGAAACTGTTGCTGTCCAACACGGTTTACTTCACTCAGTCAGTGTAATGGTCAAGGGATTAAACAATACGCCAATTGATGGAAGGTTTGTGAAAAAAATTCATGCTCCCTTGTAAAAGCATTTTCAAAATACAGCATTTTATTTTGATACATTTCTGTCTGTTGTATTTTGTAGTTTATTTTGATACATTTAAAAAGGAGGTATTTTGTATTTTATTTTAAAATACATTTCAATGTATTTTTGCCCATGCCTTGGTGTTTCCCAGTACTGGGTTGCAGCTGGAAGGGCATCCGCTGTGCAGTGTTGCCAGGTTGGAAATGTGAAAGTATCGTACCAGAACCTCAAAATTATCGTACACGAGTCAAACGAAGAGTATACAGATATTATCTAGACAAATAGCGTTTTGACACAACGTGCAAATCACCACAATACGTAAAAAAAGGCGTACCGTAGGAAGGTTCAAACTCCACCTCCGAGTCTCTGTCATTGAATACCTGCGTGTGTTGTCAGATGTTGAGGGATTCATTTTGCGGTACAAATTGGATGCCTACATGGAGCGCAACATAGTGCTGTTCGGCTTCAAAGCAGTGCACCCTCCTGAATTTTAACACACTAGTCTGAGGTGTGCACGAGCCCATCCAGAGGATCTGTAATGAGCCGATCTCTTGACTTTGTTTTGATGAGATTAACTTTGAAAAAACACGTCCACATGATGCATTTGAATGGGGAAAAACGAGAACATCAAGGGCAAACTCCCCCATCCTTCTCACCTTCCTTTTCAGCACTAAAGCACGGCCGCGCGCAGCCAGTGTTGCCAGATGTAGCTGACCGATTCCAGCCCAAAAACTATCCAAAACCCGCCGAAATGCAAAAAATCTGGCAACACTGCGCCCAGCAGGAACGTTAACTCGTGAGAGAGCCATTCTCCACGTTGATTGGCTGAGAAAATGTAACGTAAGATGAGATAGAAAACGTGTCTAAGTCCACCTTCTCCTGTCACAAACAGCAGACACAAGATGTAGCTTTAATAAGTATAGAAGCCCTAAGATTACAATGAAACTCATTTTAAATGCCATAAATTTCTGAAATTATCGTACATTATAGGATTTTTTTCATTATTGATCGTACAGAGGTCGAAATTATCGTACAAATACGATAATTATCGTACGTCTGGCAACACTGCCGCTGTGTAAAACATATGCTGGATAAGTTGGCGATTCATTCTGCTGTGGTAACTCCTGATGAATAAAGAGATTAAGCTGAAGGTAAATGAAATGAATAAGTTGCTATGTATTGGAGCTAGAGACACCAAGCATTCAGTCAATCAGTACTACTTGAAGAACCATTCAAAACAAGAGGAAACCAGGAAACTTTTTAATCAATATCAAAATTGAAATCACAAGTGCATAAAAATTCCAATTGTATGTAAGAACCTTTAATAATCATAATTGCCATTAAAAGAGATACAAAACATTGAACTATTGTTATTAAATCCAATTGGGTTTCCAAAAATAAACCTTTGCCTCTCAATTGTGACATTATTTAAAAAAAAAAAAAAAGGAGAAAATCTTAAAATGTACACGGCTAATTCTACTACAAATGTAAAACTTACTGGGATAAAGCTTATGAAGGGAATTAAGAACAGAACAATGGAGAAAAACAACAAGTAGTGAAACTGTAGAGTCCGAATGGATGTGGAGATCCAACATGTACTAACAGAACATCTCACTATGCAGGTATAATGTCTTCATGATCTATTGGGTTTGACTGGAAACCTTTTAAAATTGGCCCCAAAGGACAAAAAATAAACTGATACAAAAGCAACAGTAGCAAAAAACAAAACAGAGTTAAATACAACTACTAAAAACAAAACCGAGGGTCTGCGTCTATACAATGTGGAAGCGTGGTCCCGGCGCGGCGATGATGTCACTGTAGGGCTCGGTCTGCGTCAGGTCGATGGCCTGCTGCTTCTTCAGCACCAGGAAGCTGTAAAACTTGGCCGCAGCCTGTTTCTTGTTGTTGTTTCTGCACAGCTCCAGCAGGCTGATGGACTGGGCTCCGGTTTTAGCCACCACGCGCTGCAAAAGCAGAGGAAAAGCATTTCAGGAATATAAATATTACTTATACACACTTGAAACCAGAAGTTTACATACACGCTAAGAAAGGAACAGAACCATTATTTTTTAAAATGCCTGATGGTAAATCATACTAAACGTTTACTATTTTAGGTCCGTTAGGATTAGGAGAATTTTTTATTAATTTCTAGACAGTCAAAAGTTTACATACATTTCCTTGGTATATTTTTTAGCTTTGCTTTTAAACTGTATAACTTTGGTCAAATGTTTTGGGTATCCTTCCACAAGATTCTCACAATAGTTTGAAGGAATTTTGGTCCATTCCTCCTGACAGAATTGGTGTAACTGAGTCAGATTTGTAGGCTGTCTTGCTCGCACAAGCTTTTTCAACTCTGCCCACAAATTTTCTATAGGATTGAGCTCAGGGCTTTGTGATGGCCACTCCAAAACATTCACTGTTGTCCTTAAAGCACATTTTAACTAATTTGGCAGTATGCTTAGGGTCATGGTCTGTTTGAAAGACCCATTTGTGGCCAAGTTTTAATTTCCTGGCTGATGTCTTGAGATGTTGCTTCAGTATTTCTACATAATGTTCTTTCTTCATGATGCCATCTATGCTGTGAAGTGGACCAGTCCCTCCTGCAGCAACGCAGCCCCACAACATGATGCTGCCGCCCCCATACTTCACAGTTGGGATGGTGTTCCTAAGCTTGTAAGCTTTCCCCTTTGTCCTCCAAATGTAACACTGGTCATTATGGCCAAACAGTTCAATCTTAGTTCATCAGACTACAGGACATGTCTCCAAAAATTATTCTTTTTCCCAGTGTAATTTAGCAAATGGTAATCTGGCTTTTTTGTCACACAAGGAAGCAGTGTGTTTGAGGTTTTCCTTAAATATTATTCTACAGTTGTGCCTCCAATTAACTCAAATGTTGTCAATTAGCCAATCACAAACTTCCAAAACCCTGACACCATCATCTGAGCTTTTTCAGAGGCATAATAATCTTATTGTATGTAAACTTGACTTTCAAGAAAAGTTAACAATTTCTCAAAAAAAAAATGTCTCTCATTATTCTGCTATTAAGCATAACAGAAACTTGCCTAAAAGAGAAAAAGTTGTCACATTAATATATATATAATCAGACCTAATCAGAGAGCTGTCAAATGATTTAAATAAAAGCTTGTATTTGCATGATAGATGCGTGTGTAGTGTGTGTGTATGTATATATATATATATATACATATATATATATACATACACACACACACACATACATACATACATATATATATATATACATATATTACTGCTGTCAAATGAATAATCACATCCAAAAAAAGTTACACACACACACATACATACATATATACACATACTTATATACAAACACCGTATATACTGTGTATATTTATGTATACATGTATAAATAGACCCACATTCTGTACATTATATATATAAAATAAATATATTTGCATATTTAAATATATTTACATCTATATATAAATTATATACATAAATATACATATATTTTAATATAAACATTTTAAACTATATATTCATGCATCTAGTTATATACACAGTATGTAAATATAGTTCATGTTAACCTGACAGTGCATGAATTTTGCATTAACAATTGCTGTAATGTTGATTAGTTTATGTTAGTAAAAACATTAATGGACCCTTTTTGTGACCTCATGTTTTGTATATTATTGTGCGTGTGTGTGTGTGTGTGTATATATATATATATATATATATATATATATATATATATATATATATATATATATATATATATATGAGCAATTCCAGCGTTATGGATGTGACATTTGCAGTAAAAACTGAAAACATAAATTCACATAAAAACTTTACATTAACATTATATTGAACCATCTGTTTATATGTTACAAAACTACTGACCACAGAGTTATAAGATCAGAAAAATATCAGTCTGTAAACATGTTTTGTACTTTAAATGAGGAAAATAAACGTGCGTTATGGATGTGACGAAAAAAGTCTGTGAGTTTACAGTATACAACATACTTAGTAGAAATTCTGTCAAATAAACTGCACAACCCCCCAAAAATCATGCTAATCAACCGGATAAGAGCTCTCTATAAAACAAACATCATTGATTTTATTTTACGTAATATTTTTGCATTTATGAGGAAAAAGTTTCGTTATGGATGTGACACCTCTGCGTTATGGATGTGACCGATGTGAAATTGCCATTCGTGTGACTTCGGTAAAGCAAATTAAATTGTTCAAAAACAATAACAGAGACATTTTTGAGTATGTTTAAAGTACTGTAAAATACTTAATTACACAAAAAACATAGAAACTGTTTCGGTATTTTGTTGAAAACTTAATTTTTTTCATGGCAAGGTTGACATTTGCATGGAATTGCCCATATATATATATATATATATATATATATATATATATATATATATATATATATATATATATATATATATATATATATATATATATATATATATATATATACACATACACATACACATACATACATACATACACACACACACACACATAAATATACACAGTACTCATATATATCATGTAAATAAAGACTTTGGTTTTGAATGCGAATAATGCCGATTAATGGCTTGAATACTAACCTGAAGACCGTGAAGCATCTGCTGAGTTCTCTTGTTCCACCTTCTCTCCTCTTGGTCCTGATCTCCTCCCTGTCCCTCCTCGCCCTGTTGATTCATACAAACTCAATTTATTACTGGAAAACTACTGGGTCAAAACATGAGCTGCATTTAATAATTTACATATAATAACAACAAACTAAAAAAAAAGAACAATATTGTGCCTAAATTTTTTTTTCTAAAATCATAGGCTGTAATCACGCCCACGTGCTGATATTTGGTGCTCTATTGGATTAAGCGCTGGTGACTGTGGAGGCCATTTGAGTACAGTGAACTCATTGTCATATTCAAGAAACCAGTCTGAGATAATTCACACTTTATGACATGGCGAGTTATCCTGCTGGAAGTAGCCATCAGAAGATGGGTACACTGTGGTCATAAAGGGATGGACATGGTCAGCAACAATACTCAGGTAGGCTGTGGTGTGTGCCAAAAAAATATCCCCCACACCATTACACCACCACCACCCCCAGCCTGAACTATTGATACAAGGCAGGATAGATCCTTGCTTTCATGTTTTTGATGCCAAATTCTGACCCTACCATCCAAATTTCACAGCAGAATTCAAGACTCATCAGACCAGGTAACGTTTTTCCAATACTCTATTTGCACAGGTGTCAAAGCCAGTTCCTGGAGGGCCGGAGCTCTGCACAGTTTAGTTCCAACCCCAATTAAACACACATGATCAAACTAATTGAGTGCTTTAGGCTTGTTTGATACCTACAGATAGGTGTGTTGAAGCAGGGCTGGAACTAAACTCTGCAGGGCTCCGGCCCTCCAGGAATTGACTTTGACACCCCTGGCTCTATTGTCTAATTTTGGTGAGTCTGTGCGAATTGTAGCCTCAGTTTCTTGCTCTTAGCTGACAGGAGTGGCACCCGGTGTGGTCTTCTGCTGCTGTAGCCCATCTGCCTCAAGGTTGGACGTGTTGTGCGTTCAGAGATGCTCTTCTGCAGACCTCGGTTGTAACGAGTGGTTATTTGAGTAACTGTTGCCTTTTCATCAGCTGGAACCAGTCTGGCCATTCTCCTCTGTCCTCTGGCATCAACAAGGCATTTGCGCCCACAGAACTGCTGCTTACTGGATATTTTCTCCTATTTGGACCATTCTCTGTAATCTCTAGAGATGGTTGTGTGTGAAAATCCCAGTAGATCAGCAGTTTCTGAAATACTCAGACCAGCCCATCTGGCACCAACAGCCAAGCACCGTTCAAAGTGCTAAGTTCGTCACTTAAATGACCTTTCTTCCCCATTCTGATGCTCGGTTTGAACTGCAGCAGATCGTCTTGACCACGTCTGCATGCCTAAATGCACTGAGTTGCTGTCATTTGATTGGCTAATTAGAAATTTGTGTTAACGAGCAGTTGGACAGGTGTACCTAATAAAGTGGCCGGTGAGTGCATGTCAAAAAAAATTAATAATTATATATATATGTGTGATTTTTGAAAGTATTACAGCGCTTTGTAAATGTGTATTATTACCATTTGTTGAGCCTCCCCATACAGTTTGACAGAGCACTTGGACCCGGAAGCCGATTCGCGTAACGTCACACTTAAACAGATTGCCTCTTCTTGTCTGCTAAATGACTAAATGTATGTAAATAGCAAACTCCTCACCTCTTCGTCGCTGTCGTCCTTGTCTTTGTCCTTGCTCTTTTCATCCAACAGATCCAGCTCTGGAATGAGTCTAGAGAGGTTAGTGGTGTCCTCAGGAGGAAGTTCCACCTGCGGCATCTCCAGCTGATGGGAAAGCACAGACTGATCCAAGGGCTGAAGCGTCTGCTCCAACACTCCCATTGGCTGAAAGCACAACCGTGCACAGTTAGGCTCGAGTTTCAAACACTTCCCTACATAAACAGCATGATTCTGTGATTGACTTACAGGCAGAACTGCATCTTTATCGAGTGTCTCGAGTGATTTGCGCTTGAGTCCGCGCTGGCGGGATGGAGGAGGCATCATGGACTCATCGAGAGCGGTTCTGCTGCCCTCCATAGAGGACGCCTGCAGCATACTGGGCTCCTCCATGATGGTCTGATCTGGAAGACACAAAAAAATAATACAAAAAATAATTTGATGCTTTCCGTCTTAATATTCAATACAGGATTCATACAAATTTTAAATACCAAAATGACATGACTTTTCCAGGACTTAAGTAAATTTATATTATTATTTGATGTTTATAAAAAACAATGCACGTTCAAATTTATTACAGCGCATCATAAAACATGCAACAATCCATTTCACTTAAATTTATTTTTAGATCTACATAAAATGTATATAAAAATGCTTACACAGCACTAATAATGTGAGAGCATGTGTTTAGTCAAGAACAGAAAAGAAGTAAAGACAACTAACATGTATTCAAGTATAAAGATACTTGTCCAACTAATTTCCATGACTTTGTAAGTTTTTCTGTTTTTCAAAACCTTCCCAGGTCTGGAAAATGCCAAATTCCACAACTTTTCCAGGTTTTCCATGACCATATAAACCCTGTCAATCTCACTCAATACTTCCTTAAAGGTTCAAGACACCCTTGAGCACTTTTTTGAGATTTTAACAGATTTGTGTGTGTTGAGCATCATTTAAGAATGTTAGCACCTGTCAGCTTTAATTGTGGGAAAAACTGGATCATTTTGAGCATTTGTCAGCTAATTTCATCTTCTGGGTTTAAAATAATTTGGGGCGGGATCAAAATCAGTGACTTAGCGCAAATGTGACGCGTCAGTTTCTTATTATTCATAGCAGTTTTCTTATCCTATGAGAAGAGCCTGCTTCCTAATTATTCATGAGAGAAAATGCTTTACCCTGGTAAAGCAGACCTGACAAGCTGTGAGACCCAATGACTGGGTGAGATCGCGTCAGCGCATATCACAGGGTCATATGTGTTTGTTTCCATGATCCACGGGTTTCGTTGCATGTTCTTCCCCACGATGCTGTCAGGGCCGATACAGCAAAACTGTTTGTGTGCAGCAAGCATTTTTGTCGGGAGAGCTGTACGAGAATTGGAGAATGGCGGACTTTGTCTTTTATCAGTTAAGCTCAGTCTATGGTTCGTTACCATTCAGACACATCGCCTATATCCATGCTGCTATGTTTGCACATATTTAAAATCCTCTAGATTACCGACAGGGTTAATAGTTGGAATACACAGGGCAAGAGACTTGCTACACTGCTATCCACTGTGTCTGCATTTAGACCTGGGGATTGAGGAGAGAAGTCCTCCTCGTTTATAGTATTTATATAAACACGATTATCTTTAGAATGATATAACAAATTGTGGTTATGTGTATATAAAATTACAAATAACAAATGTAGCAGGACATTAAATTACTTACTGTTTATTTCTTTGCATTTTAACTTTGTAAACTATACAAAGTATAAACTGAAACGGACAACAGTTCGCTCCCCTTTTCTACCCTGCTCTGCTGACCATGCCCACTCTTCTCTCTGCATGCAGAGCTCCACGCCCATTTCAGAGCATTTTTTGAAAAATTTCTGAGGTAGACTTGAACTGAAAGAGCGGGGGCTTCATGGCCCCTTTAATATTCAATTACTGCACGTGTACAATTTTGTTACTCCTGACGGTTTTACTGCGACAACAGTTTTTAACATTTACATATTTGTGCATATAGCAAACTTTTTTTTTACTTATTTGTAGTTTATATTTACTTTTTGGATGCTCTTCCAATTGTCTGTTTTGTTACATTATTATATTTTAACATACCCTAAACCTTACTTGGCATTCAGTATGGTTATTTCATAAATACAGATAAAAACATATTACACAACAATGACAACTCCATATACCACTAAGAGAAAACAAAAACAAACAAACGTATTAATCAAATTAAGTCAATTTTTACTTTAAACATAAAATAACTTAAATTGTTCCTGGAGAGACATTTTTAAAGATAAAAAGTACTATAAGAAGTATTTATTTACTTAAATCTATTATATTATGTGGGGTCCATGTAAAGAAAACCACATAAAATGTAAAGCTTTTTTTTGCAATCTATTTAATGTTTTTACTATACATTTTTTCACACATTTAAAATGGACCCTTTTCAGAAGGTTTAAAGGTCATCATAATCTTTTTTTTATTGATATATATATATATATATATATATATATATATTAGGGATGTGCACAATTATTCGATCAATCGATTAATTGAACCTATCAGCGACGATCGAGCATGAAAACGATGATCGATTGGCTCTAAAATTAAATTACTTTCAATCGTTCTGATTGGTTATGCTGGTATTTGGGTGGTAGTTTGATATTTGATTGGTTATGGCTGCAGGGAGTTGTGGTCTAGACAAGACCTGAGAGCAGATATAGGGAGTCACACAACAGAAGCGCTGCGTCGCGCCACGCATTTTAGAATTCTAAACGTACACAGCGGTGCCCAGCACGACTCAGGACACTGTTCATTTTTCTGCCGCGCCACAGAGCGCCATCTGAATGGTTTCATTTTAAATACTATGCGAATGTGCGGGTCTGGTGTGTAAAACTTTCAGCTGTCATGTGCCCGCCGTGTATTGACAATCTTTTCGGGAAGGACTAGCCTACTGCATGAGTAATGTTTCACCGGATGACACCAAAATCGAAAGCTACTTCAGGGAGCCATGCATCTATCTAAACCCGGATCCTTTATTGTGGTGCAAAGTAAATGAGTCTCGATATGCAAGGCTAAGCAGCCTTGCCCATTGGTACCTGGCTGTTCCTGCAATTTCTGTGCCTGCTGAGCGCCTTTTTTCTGCGCCGGTCTAATTGTAAATAAACTTCGCACTCGGCTTTCGTCGGAGCATGTAGACCGACTGATCTTTTTGAATAAAAATATGTAGTCCTTCTTTGTGTTAAGTTTTATTAGCTACGCATGGTAAAATATTTAGGCTGTTTTTGTTTTAAGTTTAAGCAGCATAGTTAAATTAGGCCGGCTTTATTTTATTTACTTCCACCGAGCACCGACTGATCAATTTGAAAGAAATGTTATTTTACCTAATCTTTAAGTTGTATAGCTGTGATAAAAAATATTCAGGCTATTTTTATTTTAAGATTACGCAGCCAAATTATTCTATAATTTTAGTTAGGCTATGTGCTACTTAACAGCCGTTTGGTTAAGTTTTGGTGAAACTTTATTTTTGCGAACCTTTTACAATAAAAAAAAATCCTTTTTGATCCACATCTGTTGATGCTGCTGAAGCAAAGTATTGTTTTGGTAAAAATGTCAGTTGAATAAAATAACTGAATTGCAGAGTATCATGTGTGTTTATTGTTGTCAACAATATAGAATAAGGTAAGTTTTAAAAACGGATCCAAAATATTTATAGTAATAATAAAACACATATTGAAGTATTTTACATACTGTACAGTTTTTTACATACTGTAAAAAACCTTTGGTTTCTTTTTCTGCGTGGCTTCATTTGCCGTTGTTTTAAAGCGCCCTGCGAACCGCATCCATTTTCTGGTTGGCATGTAGTTCAAGCTCACATGCATTTTGTGTAGATAAACACAATTTGTAATATAATATTTTCATATTGTGTTTAGGCTTTATGATTAATTTTATTTACAATGCGTCATGTAGCCTCACATCAGTGGCGGTTCTAGTTTAAATGCCACCCTGGGCGAACCACCTGCTTTAAGAAATGTACTTAGAAATAAATAAATTTATTATTATTATTATTAATAATAATAATAATAATAATAATAATAATAATATTAATATTATACAATTATTATTCTAAATAAATAACAGAAATCAATCCTAAATGTAACTGGAAAACATTTAGACAACTGGAGTAATATGCTAAGATCTATTAAGAAATCTTTTGCTTGAATATTAAATACAATTAGAATACAAAAAATATATTTAATGTAATTATCTAATGTCTTAGACCCGACTCATGGCTGAGAATTAATGTTAATTCTGTGTCTTACCTCCCTGATTCATCATCTCTCCTTTCTGCTTCATAGCCATATAGTCAAAATAAGATCATCATATTATAACTTTAGGTTTGTCGACTTGCAAAGCTCGCTGCGTGCCGACGCCTCTGCTTAAAAGTTACTCCAGTTTCACAGTACTGATTAATCGTATATATATATATATATATATATATATATATATATATATATATATATATATATATATATATATATATATATATATATATATATATATATATATATATTTATATTTGTTGTACTCTCCCATTCACTGCGCTCTAAGTTTACCCAACTGTGACAGCTTCCGCTACTGAGAAACCCGGAAATGTGAAAAGGGTCCATTGTTTTGTATCTAAACTTTAACATGGGCCTCCATCACTCCCTCCAAAACCCCTTGTTTTAAACTACATTAGTTGTGTTTTCGTAAGCTTACCAATAACGTCGCTCCTGTGACCCAGCACCTCCTCTCTGGGCACTTCTGGGTTCTCCAGCTCCTTCAGGAAGTCTTCAAGGCTGTCGGCTTCTCCTCCCTTCCTCCTCTTCCTCAGCTCATCAGGCACCAGTGGAGTCAAGCAGCGAGTAAACATCTAAAACACACACATTTCCCATTATTCCAGCCCTGTGCTTCAACATACTGAGGTTAAAGTGACATTGGATCAACCCTCACCTTAAGCAGACGGCCATTCCAGAGAGGCTGAGCAGGCAATGAGAAGAGCTTCTCCACACCTCCAGTCTCCTTCCACATCATCAGCTTTTTGGTTGGAGGAGCCAAATCCAGCGTGGTGACGATATCGGAGTAATCGCTCAGCTGGGCACGGATGGTCTTGCTGTCCAACTCCTTCAGGCTGTCGACGATAAGCTTCCTCTTTCTCTTAGCCTTGGTTTCTTTCACTGAGGATGCAAGTGGTGCAATAATCAGTGCCATAAAAATGCATCACAATACATCTTACCAACAAGCTTCGTGGCCGAGATAATTTTGAGGGCTTTTCAGGTTTCACTTTTAGTCAACTATTATGGATTTAATTTAAAGAAACACTCCACTTTTTTGACAATGGGTTAATTTGTAGATATCATTGCACCCACTGCAGCCATAGTACGGCAGGAAACTTAATTATTACGTTCATAGCCAAATTAGTGTAGAAAATAGCAACTTTTCATTTACCGTCAGCTTTTGTATACAATGTAATTACAGTAGAGTCAATGTTTAAATTGGGGAAATTAATTTTTACAAATTCGAGCAAGATGCTAATAGTCTAATCTGATTCAATCATCTATGCTAAGCTAAAAATGGGTTTCTGAATGTGTCAAGTCAAATTTAAGACTTTTTAAGATAAGATTTTGAAATTTCAGACTTGCACAAATCTAAATGCTTTGTGATTTGAGAAAATATTTTTTTCCAATGGTTCAGTAAAAACATTAAAAAGAAATGCTTTTATAAGGACAGGGTATATGCAGGAATCCTTAAGTTAATTTCAATACCCTTTTAAGACTTTTTAAAGACCTTCTCAGAATATTTTAAGACCTCATCGCCACTTCAAGTTCTAATCAGTATCAAAGCTTTAACTTGATAAACAGTTGTTAATAAACATTTGTAGTCCAATAAATCAATGGAGCACAAGCATAAAACAGAACTCAGATGAGCTCAGAAGAAAAAGCTTGAAAGAATAAATTAAACCAAAAGGCAAGATTTATTTAAAAATCTGACACATTCACCTTTACTATCCTAAAAACAAACATGTACAGTTGAAGTCAGAATTATTAGCCCCCCTGAATTATTACCCCTGTTTATTTTTTTCCCCATTTTCTGTTTAACGGAGAGAATTTTTTCAACACATTTCTAAACATAATAGTTTTAATAACTCATTTCTAATAACTGATTTATTTTATTTTTGCCATGATGACAGTAAATAATATTTGACAAGATGTTTTTCAGGACACTTCTATACAGCTTAAAGTGACATTTAAAGGCTTAACTAGGTTAATCAGATTTACTAGGCAAGTTAGGGTAATATAGGCAAGTTATTATATAACAATAGTTTGTTCTGTAGACTATCGAAAAAAAATAGCTTAAAGGGGCTAATAATTTTTACATTAAAATGGTTGTTAAAAAATTTAAAACTGCTTTTATTCTAGCTGAAATTAAACAAATAAGACTTTTTCCAGAAGAAAAAATATTATCAGACATACCGTGAAAATGTCTTTGCTCTGTTAAACATCATTTAGGAAATATTTAAAAGAGAAAAAAAAAATTCAATGGGGGGATAATAATTCTGACTTCAACTGTACATCGAGCTGCTTCTTTGTTGACTGATTGAGAGACTCATTGAACATTAAAAAAAAAAAAAAAAAGAGCCCAAAATGCTAGCCCAAATCTCATCATGTAACCAGTTTTGTTACATCAGTCATCAGTCACATCTCCTTCCTGCATTTGTCGCAAATTACGTGACATCACCTGGACAGAGGAGCTTGGCTGGATGTGCTCAGGCCCGAGCCGTTGTTAATATTAGGAGGAAAATAAATATATTTAAGCTTTTTTGATGTCAAACACTTTGAACAAAGCTTGAACAAAATTTAAGACCTCATAAAAACACAATTAAGACTAATGCCTTTTAAGGGCCTTAATTTCCTCATAGATGATTTACTAACTTTAAATACTTTAAGACCCTGCGGACACCCTGAAGGAAGATAATTAAACCATATTGGTAAATAGAGTTGATAAATTAATTTAGTTTAAACTTTTATTGAGATGGAACGATAGGGAATGCATGGGTGTTGGCCCTATAGGGTAGCTTTACATGGACATAGGAAAATTAAGACCTGTTTAAAATGATTTAATACCTACAACACAATATTTCAGTGAGACTTAAGGCCTAAAATTTTGAAATTTAGGAAATGTTAAGACTCTAAGACCCCACAGAGACCCTGTAAAAGTGTTCCCAACAGACCCATAGATTATCTAAATGGATAAAAATAAGAATTAAAAAAAAATCTACTTTATAACACTTGTAAAATTAGACTATTTTTAGGGATGTCCCGATACAACATTTTAACTTCCGATACGATACCGATATTGCAGCCTTCAGTACTAACCGATACCGATACAAATCCGATATAATAATCAGCACAAATCATGAATACTTTACTTTTACCTATTTCGTTGAGAGTAATGTATGAACGGCTAGATCATATATTAGATTTTCTTTTTAAGAAGATAAGCATTTCCAGGGCTTGATGCTAACTTTTTTCAGGAGGAGGACATGCCCTCCTAAGTGGAAAAATTTAGGAGCACATTAAAGAATTTTAGGAGCACAGTGAAAACGTATAAAATAAATAGTGTTTTTGCCTAATAAATGTACAAGAGGAGATCTGTAAACAAAGCACTGTCATTCATTTGAAAACGATAAGTAGGTTTTATTTTACTGCAACAACAGCTTAAATAGTGTTTAATAATTATAATTTAAGCTGTATGGAGTTTAGCTAGCGGTCCACAGCAGGTCTGGGATCATATTGCTCTAATGAAGGCCTCTCTAAACTGATCTGGATCAAGTCTTCAGTTGTGGACATAGGCAGCTTCTTGATTAATTTTTCAATCCAGTTTCGAGCTGAAAAATCTTTTTCACACTGGGCAGCAGAAATAAGGAGTTATAGTTATAAGTTATTAAAAATGTGCAGTATGGTTAGTGCAAACATTCACATGGTCAGATCTATTTAATCTGTATTTGTATCATAAGATGAGTATGGCTGTATCAATGCTCCCAAACAAAACATTATTTATTTTATAATAATATATATTGTACATATTATCTTTAACATAGATATACTTTTCTCCACATCACATAAAATAATGTGACTTTTAAAATGTATTTTATTTATCAAAATTTATTTTATTTGCATAATATATTGCACAGATTCCACCCTACTTCCTACATGGGAAAAGTATGACAATGTAAAGAAAGACAGAACTACAAACTCATGTGCAAAGCTGACACTGTTTATCTGAGCACTTTATCTTTCTGGGCTTTTAAAAGACGAGTTAAATATGGGAATACCATTCTTTCTTTTAAACTGGAATGGCCCTCAGCAACAGAATGATTTCTTATTCTTATTTAACAGACAATTAAAAACGAAAATGTTTATCATTTAACACCTTTTACATGACACTGTTTCTTTTCAGTGAGTTCAAGTAAAAAAAATAAAATAAAAATAAAGAAATCCACTATTTGACTCCTACTATCCATGTGCACCACTGACAGGTCAAATCTGCTCTCTCTCTCTCTCATTTCACATTTTAGGTGCTTTATTGGCATGAAAAATAACTGTACTCTCTCTCTCTCTAACTCTCTCTCTCTTTCGCGCGCGCGCAAATAAAGTCATGCAAAAACGCAGCTATAGAAAGCGAAAGCACAGTATATAATGAGCTGGATCAGTCTATTTAGTTAAAGGTTTAGTGAACAGGTCGCGTCTCTGTGGGTCTGCAGCAGCAGAGCATGCGAGTCTGTGGCGGTGTTCGTTTTTCACGCACACAGAACCGGGCCGCTGAGGTAAAGTCTTTTGTGTGGGAAGCGCAGGTGTTGAATTGGGTATCGATCACACTGGATGCACCATGATATGCCATGACCGAATTGTAAACGTTTTCTATGAGGCTCGCACGATGTGCGGTACGCGCCGCCATTCGGTGCCTTGCGTTTCTTAGCAGCGTATACAAAACAATGTTAAGATCGCTTGACGTGAAGTAAATAAACCAGTATAGATGTGCCGATGTTGATAGCCTTAGCGTGTGCTACCGTCAAAATAGATTTCTATCGTAATACACCATATCTTATCGTGAAGAGCATGCTAAATCTTTAAGGGACTTTGCCAGCAAGCAGTGTTGTGATCACGTGGGCTTTGCACGCTGGCTCTGGATGCTGCTGGATAAAATAGCTGTAACGGAGTTTAGAGTGGAACAGACTGCTTATATCAGAGATTTTTAACGCAGTCCGATAAATTTATTTGGACTGATATCGGACCGATTTCAGATATCAATATCGGATCGGGACATCCCTAACTATTTTCAAAAAATAAAAAAGTGGAGTTTTCCTTTAAGGCCTATATTACAATGTTTTTCTCAATCTTAGTTATAATAAAGCTAATTTAATTTCAACTAATGAAAGAAACTGCTATAAAAAGAAATCAAACTAACAGGTAGACAATAGTTTAATGGACTAAAGGAGTAAAACTTTATGATATTTAACACTTTTTTTACCAGTGATGTCGATGGGCTCAAGAGCGAAAGCTTCATCCTCATTGGGCACCAGAGTGGTCTGTTCGGTCTGATCTGTCTGGTCAGTGGTGTTGGGAAGAGGCTCCACGGGTCCAGAGTCTGGACTGTCTGGACCTCCAGCTGCTGAAATGATAATGCAGAACTCTTATGAGGTCCAAATAGCATGACAAGAGGAAATGTTATCACAGGAATATGATTTCCTAAATTACAAGTTACTCGTTTTACTATAAAAAAAAACAACAAATGAAAGACATTTTAATTGCTTAGCAAGCTGTTTAAGTTGTACAATGACAAACCTCCACCAAAACATGTGTCATTGTTATGAGCAATAAACAAACCCTAATTAGGCCTGGGCGATTTGACCTAAAATCAAAATCTCGATTAATTGAACATTTTAACTTGATTACGATTAACAAATGATTATTTTATTTATTTATTTTGCCTCATAGCTCGCTGACAGGTTTTGTACAGTAAATATGCTCACATATTATATGTGAGAGATTTCTGAATGAAGGGTGCATTACTTGATTATAATTAATTGAAGGAAACTCACACTATCTACTGTCTATGATTAATTATTGAATATCAACGTTGAATAACTGAAATTCAAACACACGATGCCTAAAACGAACTTCACTTTCTTATAAAATAAAGTGAAAATAAACAACTTGCACTTTTGTAAACAAAATAAATTTTCAATGTTTTTCATATTTAAAGTAGAAAATAAGCAGTATCTCTTCTAAACAAAACAACTCTTGTACATCCTGTAAATAATATTTTAAACAGTGGATTTCTTGTATGTTTTAATTTAAATAATAATTTTGATGAAAAATATGCCATCTCAAGGCATCTCTGATGCAGCTTCCAATCATCAAGCAGGGTCAAGTGACTCCACACGCGGTAAGATAAGCAATTGAAAAAAAATGTACCTGGAAAAATTAGATCGATTATTGGTTCTGAATGTCAATTTCAATTACTTTTCGATTATTCGTCCAGCCCTAACCTTAATAAGGCACATGTTAATTATCCTCATACTTGATTAACCAAACATATTTACAACCTAAATTATTTTTGAAATTTTAGGAATAAGTCCCACCTACGTAATAAAGATTTTTAAAGATGCCAAACATATTTTGATTCATTTGGTTTAACCATTTCAAACTCCATTTTGCATTTTGAGGCATTAAAACAAATATTTATGTAAACTGTAGCCCTTTTAACAGAAAAAAATGAAAATCCCTCTATGAACTAAAAGAAAATAATTTCAGAAAAAAAAAAGTATAATATTTGGTTTTTGTAGGATGGTCATTTTTGACCAGAGACACATTAAAATGTCAAAGGTGGAAAAAACACATAGGAGGTTGTTAAAGTAATTGAAATTCAGAACCTATGAGCAATTTAATTTTTCCAGGATGATTTTTTCAATTACTTTCCCTACGTGTCACGTGATTTCTCTGTTAAAGGTTATGGCTGATTTATTCTTCTGCGGCCACTTTGCAGCCTCATCTGATCTCAGGTCAAGTAGGATGATGGACCCATTCTTGAGCCTTACTTTGACTACATTGATGATGATGGGATGCTGGACCAGAGATGCCTTGAGATGGCATATTATCCATTACACTAAAATTATTATTTACATTAACATATTTGTTAAAAGAAGAAATAAACTGTTTAAAATATTATTTACAGGATACACAAGTTATTTTGTTTAGAATACTGCTTATTTTCTACTTTAAATATGAAAACACTGAAAATAAATTATTTGGTTTCCAAAAGTGCTTTTTATTTATTTTCACTTTTTTATAAGAAAAAAAATTTACTGTTGATTTTAGGCAATGCGTTTAAATTTTAGTTGTTCAACGTTGATGTTCAATAAATAATCATAGATAGTAGACAGCCAAGCGGCAACCTCCCGCTCTCCCTCGGGAAGCCAATACGGAAGTAACTAAAACTGCAATTCATCGACTCGCCTTGGGGGGCTGGCTCCATGAAGTCCAAGGGCTTTCTTTCTGCATTGGTAAATTGGCCATTTTTACAGCTGATAAAAACATGTTTACAGCCTGGTACAAACGATGGCTTTGATGCATATAGCTATGATTACCCTTCATGACAACTCTGAGGGGGGTGAATTTTTTTATAACTCATCCGTTTCGTTTTTATTAGGTTATATTAAGTTAGCATAATTAAGGGCGTGGCCACTTGAGTGACAGCTAGCCCTCGCTGCTCGCTGTCTCGTCACCTCAGCTGATTCTGGCTAATTAGCCGCTGAGCTCTGCAAATAAATCGTGTATTTGTTTTGTTTAATGTTTCTTTACACCTTCATTTGCCTTTTGGAATTATTTCCTGCAATTATCAGATGATATGGCATGCTGTGTGGACTTAATTGTGCTTACAAACCGTTCAAGTTGCCTTCATTTCACAGGTGAGAGAAATTATATACTTCTATACCATCTCTATAAATGTATTTGTTTTATTTAAGATCATTTATCATTTAAATGTTCTTTAGACCAGTAATGCACTCCAGAATCTAACAGATTGATTAGCTGTAGGCTATAAAACAGTCATCTGAAGCGTTGTCATACAGTGTTAGTGCTGGATTTTATAAACAGCCTTGCATTTACTAACACAGACTATATCTGAAGTGTTTGGCAGTAATTCGCGTTTTCCTCCTGTCGAAAAACGTCATAAGAACAATGTTTAGTGGCTCAATGTGTTACAACAGTGTTTTTAAAAGTCTAAACACTTTATTGATATAGTGTACAACCAAGCACATGCGGTCAGAACACAAACGAGTCACAGGTGATGAAGTATTAAGCGTTCTCCCAAAGTAATAAATCTGTTTTAATCCAGGTCTAAGCTAAAGGCTGAGAATCAAGCATGCATCTGTAGCTCTGCTCACTCTCCGCCTCTTTGCCCTTATTTGGTATGCCGCGTTCGGTGCGATGACGCGCTAACAAAATGGCGACGGTTGGCCGCGCCTACTTGTGGCTTCTTTTGCAGTGTTCAGAAACCTATGGGTGACGTCACGGATACTACGTCCATATCTTTTACAGTCTATGTAGACAGCGTGTGTTTCCTTCAAATATTTAAAATCAAGTATTGCACCCTTCATTCAGAAATCTCTCACATGTAATATGTGAGCATATTTACTGTACAAAACTTGTCATTGAACTATGATGGCAAAATAAATAAATAAAATAATAGTATGTTAATTGTAATTGAGTTAAATTGTTCAATTAATCAAGATATTGATTTTAGGCCAAATCACCCAGGCCTAATTACTCCCTTTGTGAATGAAGTCAATATGTTTTAGCCTAATGCAACAACATTCAGAGAAAAAAAGACTTTCAGAGAGAAGAAAATTGTGGCCCAGTAAAATGATTGTATACATTTGAAAAAAAAAAATACAGCACAATTTATAAATCAAAAAAGGTGACAATTGCATCAAAAAAGGGGGTTTAGTCAACTTATAGAAATAAGGAATTGAATTTACTTACGAGAAAAGTTATCGAAGTCGTCATCATCATCTCCATGGTCTTGAGGCATCATCACACTGTCAGTGATAGCTGGAGGATCATCAAAAATGCCACCGCCATCCTCATTGCTCAGGATTTTGTCCACTACAATAAAGCAGAAACTTAGTTTAGTACCTCATTATCATCATAAAAGCTTTTAAAGGGCAACTCAGTTCAAACTCACTCAGAATTCCACCATCGCTGTTCTCCAGGTTGTTGTCCCCAAAGTCGTCATAGTCAAGGTTGGGTGTTTTGTCAGGGAGGTGAGCAGGACCAGGTTCAGCTTCCAGGAGAAGATTGGCAGCAGACGATTCATGGATGATGTCCCCAAAAGCATTCTCCTCCCTCATCATCTCGCGATCATCCATGCCGAAGTCACCTGATAGAACATTAATGATATTAAGTTTAGAGAACATGGAATTTGTGAATCTAATCTCTCTAGCAGGGCTGGATGATTAGAGAAACTCTAATATGGAGACACAGCTCAGTGTAATTATGAAGTCATAAAGGATGTGATTTATCTTGAGTTTCAAAGCAAAGTATGGCACATAGTTCATCTTAATGTTAGCATTTTGTAGAAGTTCTTCAAGTTATGGTTCCCCCAAAAATGAGCATGTACTCAACCTCAAGTGCTTCCAGATATTTCATTTACTTCCATAGTGAAAAAATAAAAACTATGGAAGTCGATGGTTTCCAGCTCAAAATATCTTCATTTGTGTGCTAAAGAAACTGGGTTTGAAGGTTTGAAACAAGTAAAGGGTAAGTAAATTATAACAATTTTACATTTTTTGGCAAACTATACCTTGAATAACCTATCTTTAATTTATATTTTCATGATTTAATTAAACAGAATCTGTAATATATTCTTACTCTAATATGTTGGCTAAACTAGACTTATAAACAAGCATTATAAATCACAATTTTATATCACAACATAAAATTGCTTTGAATAAAAAAAGTGACTGCAAGTCATTTAAGCCACTTATGCCTAAAAAAAAAAAAAAATCATGCTTCCTTAGGGCGTACTCACACTATGTACCTTAAACCGGGCCGAAGCACGCTTGTCCCCCTCCAGTCTCCCCCGACGGCCCACACTCACATTGCATTCGAGCCTAAACACTTACATCACTGATGACGCGCTGTTCAGTTTAAGAAGCGCTCTCGCTCAGCACACTGGAGATTTCTTTATATCGTTTTAGTCGTTTGGGATGCAGTGACACGCAGTCAAATATTTTGTCGAACAGATCAGCCACTTTTGACGCTCATAAACAATCATAAAGTCCTCGTACTGCAGGTATTAGGAGGTTTGCTGAATTGTGCAGCTGTCGTGCAGTGAGGGGTTTGTCTCTTTAATAATCTACGACAGTTTACGTTTATCGAATTCAACTTTTTTAATATGCCTAAAAAAATATGCTTCCCTTCTCAGTGTTACGTTTTTAGTTGAGTAACTAATATAGTTTATAAAAATCATAATAACGATTTAAACTAGCATCTATTTTTATATTTTCAGTTCACATTTTAATGCTTTTATTAATGCTGTTTATTAGTTTTAATTTTTAATGTTCACATGGTTTACATTTAATTGTTTTTATTTTACCAAGAGTTCATTTACATTTAATTTAAACTAAATTAAAATGAGAAAAAAAATATTGAATACTACCAGAAATAAAAACAGTATTAATATCAGTTAACAATTATTTTAATCAAGGAAAAAAAAAAAATTATGGTTTAAATGAATTTAACAATCCCAGTACACATTAGTATAAAAATTAAACACTTTTTTCATGTTTTACCAAAGTCATTGTCGGTCATGAGGCTGATGTTTCCTACTTCCTCCCTCATGGTGATCTCCTCAACACGACTCTGATTCAGGGTGAACTGCTGTGCTACATCAATATCACTGAAATACAAATGTTAGAATCAAAAATCACATTCACAAGAAGTCATTTGTGCATTAAATATACTTGAAAATCAAATCACATTAACACTGCAAACATTTCTCTCCTAAAAACATAAAACAACATGCATGACTTACTCAAGATCAGGAAGAGGCTGGTCAAAATCGTGGAACTCCTCTGGCAAGGTGATGGCATTGTATGCTGCCTCACGGTTGTCTTCTGGCAGATCAACGACACCTAAAACCCACCCAAACCAGTAAATACAAGCAGGCAAAGCTAGATGATAATAAAACCAATTATTGTAACTCATATTTTGATGCAATACCTGGGCGGAAAGCCATTTTGATCTTGATAAATGCTTCATTACAATCAGCCAGAAGATATTTGGCTTTTCTGTGGTAGATCCTCACCACGCCCAGGAGAAGATGACCAGATGTACGCAGAGCCATTTTCACCTATTCAGTTGAGAAATAAAACAGATGTAACGTGTGCATAAACACACAACTAGGCATGTGGCGATAACCATTTTCAAGGTATACCGCGGTTTGGATAAGTCAAGGTTTTAAAACAGCCAAAATTCTGCTATAATGTTCCTTAAAAAAAACTAAGATTTGTAGGTGTAAGCTTTTTTTGTTTGTTTTTAGGACAACAGAATCTTCAGCAGAAATGATTTTCAAAAATGCTGTTTAAATTGTAAAGAAATCTGTTTTTGAAACAAATAAAGACAGCAGAAAACAATGATTAATTTTCATTATCCAGCCTAGGGATGCACCGATCCCGATACTTGGATTGGATATCGGTTTGATACCGCATATTTTTCCTGGATCGGGTATCGGCCAGCCGGTATCGATCCAAATCAGATCTTGCGTGTGCGCTACATTCTGAGTAATTTAGAAGGCAACAAAAGCCATGAATGTAGCCTATTATAAGGCACTAGAAAGTTGTCAGGTATGCGCTACTACAGGGCTATTCAATGGGCGGCCCGTGGGCCGAACCTGGCCCCCGAGGCAATTTGTTACGGCCCCCCAAAATAGTGTGACCAAGACTAAAATAAATTTAGTTCAGTCGAAAAACGGCCGCTATAGTTATGAAGTGACGTGCGTCTGTTCAATACAGCACGATCTGCAGTTAAAGGCTGCGCAGAGCATGAGTCACCTGACATTAAGCGAGAGGTGCGAGCAGCCGAAAACATTTGGATATGTTTGTAGAAAACGCCTTTTGTACAATGCACTGATATCGTTAATAGGTAACCAATGATTAGCTGATTTCACTATTATGTCCGCTTTTATTCATTATAGGCTTCTCAACGTCTTCTCAAAATCTATAATCGCTGCATCCCTAATTGTTACACAATTTAAAACATAACATAACTGTATCTGAATGTAGAAGAAGCCTACTTAAGCAATACACTGATTTTGTGCCTCGAAATACTTGTAAAAAAAGCCACATTGTACAACGCCGTGATGTAATGTAGTTTCAAAATACAACATATTAACATTTTAATATAGAAAAAGTCAACGTCTTAAGGAGCAAAAATACAGCATATGGGCTCTTATATTGCTGTTGTGTCATCACTTTTATTGCAAGTCATATCTCTCCGGACCCCCGTTTGGGATGCTTTTCATGAACTGGCCCCCATGACAAACAAATTAAATAGCACTGCTCTACTATATACTAGGGTTGGGCCGATAGACGATGTCATCGTCCATCGCCGATGGCTGATAAACTTCACGATGCTGAGCCGGCATCGTGATCCATCGCCCCGCCCCACATGTATATTGATATACAACTTATTATTTGCATGTCATCTTAATAGCAATAACGGTCTTTTCATGAGCTGTGTTATATTATACTTATAGCTGCTGTTTGCACGGCTGACAGCATCGTGAGGATTAAATACATCGTGAGGATTATACAGTACCTCTCATGCTTAAAATGTGTAGATTCAGTGGCAAACGCTGTTACCTGCAAACCCCGTCCCACAGACTTTAAAGTTAATGTCTTTAGTTATTTTCATAGCAGACTTAAAGCCACTGGAAGTCTTTTATCCACTCTTGGAAAAGTGTAAATGGTGGATTAACATTCAGCACATGATCACTAACAAGATGTGTCATTATTCAACTTTAGGTGGTTTCTAAAACTAAATCTGTCAGTGTTATTTTCATTCTCTCATCTTCAGCGCGTCACATTTCCGCGGTTGCAGCTCCTGTCATGTGAAGGCAGAAGGCATTGACTGAGTGATTGACAGCTGATATTAACCAATCCATTCGCGTTCAGTTCTAGCGCAGTGGGCCAATAGGAAGAGCACGAAGGCGGTGCAAGCATTATAGGCTTTTGTACTTCAGCAAGTTCACATGACAACTGTTTTAATCTGTTCCTGAGCGCTGCGTTTGGTGTCTTTAGGTGCAAGGATGCATTCTGCATAAATGTCTCCTAAATCCGCGCACGCGGTGAGGATTTTGCAGTGAAAACAGGTCGCACGGTAAAAATGTATGCACTAGCACAAATGCTTTCAAATACATATTTTAGGTCGCATAAAATATCAGGCGCAAGTGTGACCAAAACGGTCGAGCCCTAGCATCTTTACTTGTTATTATGTCGTCATAATAGTAATAAAATAAGGAAGTTATCATTAATCCCAATACAAATTACAGTGAACTCCAAACGAACTCTCATCTCCTCTCCGCCACCAGCTGTGGGGAAAAGCAATTAGGACACAGATCACTCCGCTTATTCATGCCAGAGTCCCGCGGAAAAAAAGTGATTGACAGGTGGTAATTTGTGTATAACTTTATTTATTTATGGTTTGGTTATGGGTAAAGCAAAGACCATGTGGGTCAGGTAGTGAAAACGATAGGCTACAATTATTAATTTCGTTATGAATTAATTGATATTTAACAACAAAGACCCACACCCCGCCTACGATATCATCGTCCATCGCCGATGTTCACATTCGACATCGTACGATGCCAAATTTGTCAACATCGCCCAACCCTACTATATACCAAATGTTCTGAAGCCATTCTAGTTTAATGTGAAGCACAGATGAATTTTCAAGTGGTCAAATTCATCATCAATTCAGCGCTTCCCGCCACTGAACCTGTCAATCATTCTCTATTTATTCACAATTCAAACGGCGTGTCGCGTTCATGACAACACGAAAACATTTCTACAAGATTATTTGTTCCTATTAATACAAGTAATAAGTGAAGAAATGTATTTAGTTTTGTATTAAATTAGTTCATTTTGACCTACAACAAGGAGTTCATTGCGGTTTCTAAATTATGTTGCGCTGTCACTGTTAGATCAGCAGATCACATTCACAACACTGGAGTAACGAGGGTTATTACTTGCTTTTAAAACACAAAGTGGGCCTACCTGAAATTTTAAATTACAAAAGGCTCAATAATACATTGGACAGATCCTCAGCGCACTCATTTCTTTCCTTTGTGCTGCTGTTTTGGAAGTGTCCACAGATACCGGAGGGCCGCGCGCTGTCTCTCAGTGATGCAAGCGATTCATTCATGCACCGGCTGCATAGACGCGTCTGTGCCGCTCCGTAAGATTATTCTCACAATAAGTTTCTGTTCTCTCATCCTTCTGACTGAGTTTATTTATCTGAGGGTAAATCTTTAAGTGCCGCGAATAGTTTGTAAAGCCTGGCTTATTGTGGTCAAACTAACTGATTAAAGTAATAAAAGTGAAACTGACGGGCGCAATATGGATTGTCATTAACATAAAAAGCCAATGTGTTTTGGAAGTAAAACTGGCCCCAGTTTAGTTTAGTCTGCATCAAACTTGCAGGAAAATATCAGGCTTTGCTGAAAGGCTGGTTATTTTACCAACGATTAGGGTCAATAGCGGTAGCCTAATACAGATCT
Source organism: Danio kyathit (assembly GCA_903798195.1). Taxonomy (NCBI): domain Eukaryota; kingdom Metazoa; phylum Chordata; class Actinopteri; order Cypriniformes; family Danionidae; genus Danio; species Danio kyathit. The sequence continues at coordinate 61,097,939 of LR812534.1, forward strand.
CAAAGAAAAATCTTAATATTAAAAAAAGGAAACATAAGCTGGACCACTACAGATCATATCAATGTCATAAAGAATGCTCAAACACATATTATTCGAGTTTATCACCAGAAATATAGAAACTGTATTACGCTTAAAAAAAAAAAAAAAAAAAAAAAAAAAAAAAAAAAAACAGCACAGTATCAGGATCGGATCTGTATCGGTCAACACTCAGAATTTTGGTATCGGGATCGGATCAAAAAATGGTATCGGTGCATCCCTGATTCAGCCTGACATGTTTACTGCTCCAAAGCATTTTAAATGCTTCAAGATAAAACAGTGTTCAAAGAGTAAAAAGTTCGTTTTTAACCCAGGCATTTAAAAAAAGAATATGTTAGCGCAGTAATCACAATACTGTGAAACTGTGATATTTTTATCCAAGACTATCATACTGTCAGAATTTTATACTGGCCCATGCCTACACACAACATCATACACCAACCAGTGTCAAAGACTCACCTTTGGGGAAATGATGCTTTCCACGCTGCTCTCTAGATTGCATTCAAAGACGTGTGCTTTGGTCAGCTTTTTGTCCCAATGGGCCGCCAGCCAGATTTTGGCCAGCGGCCCACGTTTACTGAGGACGAAGTGGGCGTAAAACATTGCCCCGGTGTCTGGTCAAAGATCTGAGATCTCTCCACTACACCTGGAAGAAAACAGAACGATTCAAAACTCCAGCAGGGTTCCATCAAGTCAAATTTAAGACTTTTTAAAACCATTATAACTGCAATTTCAGATTCACAATGGGACCTAACGCTAAGAAATCTTTGTAAAAAGATAAATTTTATTCTAAAGAAGATAATAAAACCATATTGGTAAACAGTTAACAAAACTTTTGTTAAAATTTATATTGAGACGTATTGCCATTTATTGGATGGGTCGTTGCCCCATAGGGTATATGCGGAGCTACTGTTTCTTCCCATACTGATAAACTTCTGGTGAACTGTTAATGTGACTTTTTACCATTTTATACGGTTTCTTTTACAGCAACGATGTTGTAATGTAATTAAAATACAATCAGTTACATAGACTTTGGCATTCATTTAGTTGCTCAAGCGTAAAACGAGACAAAAAGCCGTTTACTCGCACATGCCCGTCAGAATCGGCAGGCTAGCGCAGGAGCTCCATTAAATATACTGGGGCAAAATAAATGTTCATATTAACATATTAAAGACATGGCGGGGAAAATGTAATTTAATGCAGTGCTTCTTGTACAATCTGAGACCCACTTTATATCGGATACCACTCAGCCAGTGGAGATCACTGATTTTTAAAGAAAACAGACCTTAAGGATTTTGCAATGACATACAGTTCACCAGAAGCGCTTAACCAGGTTAATGACAAATGAAAAGTCCTTTAGCATACTTCCGCATATACCCTATTGGGTAACTTTACATGGACATGGCAAAATGAAGATCTATTAAAAATTATTTAAGACATACAACACAAGATTTTAGAAAATTTTTAGACTTTTTAAGGCCTAAAATTCAGTTTTTGAAATGTAAGACCTTTTAAGACCTCACAGACACCCTGTCCAGACTTCAGTGATGTTTAAATTCCATTAGACTTGAAGATGCCTATGATGGATAAGTTATTGAATTACGAGAAAAGATCAAATGCAACTGACCATATCTAAAGCAAATTCATCTACAAGCACATGCATGTTACACAAGACAACAAAACTGCAAAGTGCACGTGCTAAATAGAGTTAATAAATAAAGTTTTATTGAGATGCATTGCTGGTGATTGGATTGGTGTTTGCCCGATTGGGTAACTTTACATGGACATAGGTAAATTAAGACCTATTAAAAATGATCTAAGACCTACAACACAATATTTCAGCAAATTTAAGACTTTTTAAAGGCCTATAATTTAGTTTTAGAAATTTAAGACCGTGCGGACACCAGATCCATTAGACTTGAAGATGCCTGTGATGGATAAGTTATTGAATTATGAGAAAAGATAAAATGCAACTACACCATATCTAAAGCAAATTCATCTACAAGCACATGCATGCTACACAAGACAACAAAACTGCATGCAACATATCTAATGCAGATCAATCTACAATATGCCAATAAAGTGCACGTGCATTTATGCAACACAACAAAACTGAACGACAAAAGACCTTTAGATCACATCTAACATAAATTAATCAACCATAAGCCTATTAAATATACATTTATCTTATAAAAGGCAACAAAACTACAGCTTAAAGCTTGCGGAGTTGCTAGTTGGTTTATTATGAAGAATTGCCCGCCTTCACGCTAGTGTTAAAACATGAGGAAAATGAGCTAACTTAAACCACAATTTCACGCCACCTATGAAGTGTATTATCCAAAACAATTGTTCTAAATCTTATAAAAAGATATTTAAAAAACTAAACATGCAAACGTAAAAACAAGCAGCACGATTTAAACATGCAAAACTGTTGCGTTTATGTCCACACTAGCGTTTGGCTAAGCAGCTGATTAGCAAGCTACGCTATTTCGCTTTTACAAATTAATTTCCAGAATATATGCAGCGTAAACGATACAACTTATTTTGATCTCACTCACGTTCATCTTTTTAAAGCCATAAATTGGTTATTTGTTCATTTTAATAATGCTTGCGGAGCCAAATAATTCGCAAGCTATCGTTAGCAATTAGCATTAGCCAACTGTTGATTAGCCGCAGCACGTACGCAGCGCGAGCGTCAAATTTCATCCCCCTGCTCGCACATTCCTATTCTCAACCACATTTATCCACAAAAACGCGAATTTTCCGGGACGTACCATTCAAAATATCTTATCCGGGTTGTTCGTAGTCAGCTTTTCTCTCCCCTCCTACGGAGAGAAGTTAGCAACCGTTTCCTCTCATTGAATCCGACAAAGATGGCGCGCGCTCTCGGCGGGATGTTTACAGTCAAAATTTGGCTGTGGGAGGAGCTTGGTGGGTGATTGACAGGAAGCGGCTGCAGGGGAGGCTGGAAGGGATACAACTGCGGCAGGAAGTTAAGGAGAATTATTGATGATATCCATTATTTGTATTTTATTAACGTCTATCCCAACCATCACAGTAATGTGAAAACAGTAATTATAACGAGGATTATTCATTTTATTTATTAAATTAATAGTTAATTGTATTTTATGAACGTGTACCCCTACTCCTACCCTAAACCCAACCATCATAGTAATGTAAAACATTAATTATACCGAGTATTATTTATTTTATTTATTAAATTACTAATTAATTGTATTTTATTAACATCTACCTCATTCCTAACCCTAAACCCAACCATCACAGTAATGTAAAACTGTAATTACACAGAGTATTATCCATATTATTTATTAAAATACCCATTAAATCGTATGTTATTAACGTCTACCCCAACCCTAAACCCAACTCTCACAATAATATAAAAAATATTAATTATTGTTGTACAGTGTCACAAAAACTAAGATGAGAATCTGCAGCTGTATCCCTTCTAGTCTTTTGGTGGGCGGGGCTTAGCTGGTGATTGACAGGACCTGGCTGTAGCGGAGTCCAATGACAGCGCGCTGTTCTGTTGGCAGAGGGCGGTGTTGCCTTACTAACCGAATACGAGGCGTCACAACAATGAGCTACAGGAAGTCTGCGGTTCTTCTTTGTATACATTTTCTTTTGTGTGCATGAATAGATGAACATTTCATAAAATGCGCAGAGAAGGTAGCATTTGAATACCTCTTAAAATACACGGTAGTGATGTAGAAAACTGATCTACTTATGAATTTTATAACTTTTCATGCTTATTATGCATACACACTTTTCCTCACTTGTTGCTGCTATGCAGTCGTTGTACTTTTGTAACAAATTTTCATAAATTATATATACACACATTGCACACACACACAAACACACACACAATCACCGGCCACTTTATTAGGTACACCATACTAGAACCGGGTTGGACCACTTTCGCCTTCAGAACTGCCTTAATCCTTCGTGGCATAGATTCAACAAGGTACTGGAAATATTCCTCAGAGATTTTGCTCCATATTGACATGATAGCATTATGCAGCTGCTGCTGTTTTGTCGGCTGCACATCCATGATGCGAATCTCCCATTCCATCACAACACAAAGGTGCTCTATTGGATTGACATCTGGTGACTGTGGAGGCCATTTGAGTAAAGTGAACTCATTGCCAGGTTCAATAAACCATTCTTAGATGATTCGCACTTTATGGCACATTATAGCCATCAGAAGATGGGTACACTGTGGTCATAAAGGGATGGACATGGTCAGCAACAATACTCAGGTAGGCTGTGGTGTTGACACGATGCTCAATTGGTACTAATGGGCCCAAAGTGTGCCAAAAAAATCACCCCCACCACCCCCAGCAGCCTGAACTGTTGATGCAAGGCAGGATGGATCCATGCTGTCAAGTTGTTGACGCCAAATTCTGACCATACCATTCGAATGTTGCAGCAGAAATTGAGACTCATCAGACCAGGTAACGTTTTTCCCAAACTTCTATTGTCCAATTTTGGTGAGCCTGTGCGAATTGTTGCCTCAGTTTCTTGCTCTTAGCTGACAGGAGTTGCACCTGGTGTGGTCTTCTGCTGCTGTAGCCCATCCGTCTCAAGGTTGGACGTGTTGTCTGTTCAGAGATGCTCTTCTGAAGACCTCGTTTGTAACGAGTGGTTATTTGAGTTACTGTTGCCTTTCTATCAGCTGGAACCAGTCTGGCCATTTTCCTTTGACGTCTTGCATTAACAAGGCATTTGCACCCACAAAACTGCCGCTCACTGGATATTCTCTCTTTTTCTGACCATTCTCTGTAAACCCTAGAGATGGTTGTGTGTGGAAATTCCAGTAGATCAGCAGTTTCTGAAATACTCATACCAGCCAGTCTGGCACCAACAATCATGCCACGTTCAAAGTCACTTAAATCACCTTTCTTGTCCATTCTGATGCTCTCTTTGAACTACAGCAGATCATCTTGACTGGGGCTGCGTCCGAAGCCGCCTACTACTCAGTAGGTACTGCATTTGAATTTAAACGTACTACTCGGCCGTTAGAAAAATACGTTCTATACAGTATGAATGTAAGAAGTATGAATGGAATTCGGACATACTACATCCGCCATTTTGTCATGGTCATGTGACCTACCTGCATCAGTTGTGTCACTTCACTCCCATTCATGAATTCTCTCGCGGGGCATCATGGGACAGCGCAGCATGCATGGGATGCGCACTTCAGAATCTCGCCGGAAGTAGTAAGTCATTCGGGTACTTCTCGCATACTGATTTTCGAATTCTATGAATTCGGACATACTACTCAGATCGCATACTGATTTTAGAGTACTGTATAGTATGGAAGCATGTGGTTTCGGACGCAGCCCGGGTCTACATGCCTAAAGCCACGGTCACACTGGACTTTTCTCCCCATAGACTTCCATTCATACGCACGCGAATGCGTCAGACCGGAAACGCAGGGTCATGCGTCGAGTTTCGCAGGTCGCTACGGTGCAAAGTTCAAGCTTGGTGAACTCTGACCTGCGAAATCGCATCACTTGACTGCGTGAGACCAATTCAAGATTAAAACATGACCTCTCTGAACAGAAATTTAAAACATGGAGCAATCGCTCGCTTTTTTTAATGTCTAATCATCTTGTTTAATCCCGCCCCTTTTCGCAGCGCCGTACGACAGAATTTCGCAAGCTCAAACTCTAGTGTGACTGCAGCTTAAATGCATTGAGTTGCTGCCATGTGATTGGCTGATTAGAAATTTGCGTTAACGAGCAGTTGGACAAGTGTACAAAGTGGCTGGTGGGTGTATATATATATGTGTGTGTGTGTGTGTGTGTGTGTGTGCGTTTTATCTAGTAATTCTTTTCTATTGCCAATAACAATAGTAATACCCTGAGAAAAACTACAACTCTCTCAATAAAACAATAATGTCTTTTAGTAAAACATAGTTTTTGTTTTATTCTGTAAACTACTGTTAACATTTTGTCCAAATGTTCAATAAAACTAAAGTTTTGAGCCTTTTTTTGGCATAAAATGAAAAAGCGCCATGTTTTCGGATATTTATATAAATTTTTAGACAAATTTTTAGACAACAATTTTGAAAGGGTAAAAGTTTTTTGCTAATTCAGAGAAACTAAAAGTTGTCAAGTCAAGTGTTCTATTATTATTTTTTCCATATATTTAGGCAAATATCAAAAACATCACTGCCCTGAGAAATAAAAAGTGAAATAACATCCTTCTCCCATACTCAAATATGCATATACCGCACTGTAAAAAATATTTGTTAATTTACAGTTTCCGTATTTTGTGATTCACAAGTGTTTTACGTTTATGTACGGTTGTGAATTGCATTATGGGATGTTGATCTGTGCTCTGTCAACTTTTGATGTTGAAAATTCAACTCTACAGTTTAACAAAGTGACTCTTATTGACATTTTAGTAGTTAAATAATATACGAGTGGCGCAGTGGCGCAGTAGGTAGTGCTGTCGCCTAACAGTAAGAAGGTCGCTGGTTCGACCCTCGGCTGGGTCAGTTGGCTCCCTGCGTTTGCGTGGGTTTCCTCCGGGTGCTCCAGTTTCACCCACAGTCCAAAGACATGCGCTATAGGTGAATTGGGTAAGCTAAATTGTCTATAGTGTATGAATGTGAATGAGAGTCTATGGATGTTTCCCAGAGATGGGTTGCAGCTGGAAGGGCATCCGCTGCGTAAAATGTGTGCTGGATAAGTTGGCGGTTCATTCTGACCCTAGATTAATAAAGGGACTAAGCCTAAAAGAAAATGAATGAATGAATGCATAATATAGAGACTAATAAGTAGGAATGCTCCGATCGATTGGCCGGAGATAGGTATCGGCCGATAATCACATTTTATGACTCGATCGGTACTTGCCAATCTGGCCGATCTCATGAACTGATCACAGGTGTCTGTTTACGAGTTTATATGCAGAGGAACCAGACATGCTAGTTGGAGAGCAAAATATTGGAATGGTCTTAGACCTTTTTACATGTATAAGAACTGAGAGTTCTGTGTTTTTGACATTTTTACAAGTTCCCTAAAACCTGGCTGAAATGCAATTAAAAACGTAAAAAAAAAAATGTTTTGATTGAATATTTCATAATATACCTTTTTGTAATATACTTACTGCAATAAACAAATATATATATATTTATAGAAGTGCATTTTAACATCTTATGCATCAAATATGTACTTTTTCATGATTGAGACATGTCGAATTCTTCTTCCATCATTTGCAATGTTTCCAAATTGCTTTGTTAGTTGTTTTTCTTACCATTTTTTTGTATCTGTTTTATCTATTATTTTCTGTAAAGCTGCTTCTGACCATGACATGTCCACACTAAATGATTATAAGAGACATGTTTGAGAGATTATATGCAGCATTCTTCATTTATTCTCTGAGGTGTAATGCAAGATCTCCACTTAATTATCATACTTAGGGGGAAAATGTGCTTCATGTATTATAAAGCTTGAAGCATCAGAATCAGTACTCAGTATTGGCCGATCACCATCACAAAGAATCGGTACTTGGTATCGGCTGCAAAAATCCTGATCATCCCTACTAATAAGTCTGTAAAATAACAGAAAATGTACTGGTAGATTACTACAAGGTTTTTGTAGTGTAATATACAACATCAACCCAAACAATATATAACTTTAAACTATTAAAAATGCTAATAATCGAACTTTTCAAAGTTAAAAGTTGTTGGAAGAAAGATCAAAGACCCATAATGAGATTCAAAAGCATAAATAAATTTGGGGGGGGGGGGGGGATAAAATGGAGTCATTCATTCATTCATTCATTCATTTTCTTGTCGGCTTTGTCCCTTGCAGGGTCACCACAGCGGAATGAACCGCCAACTTATCCAGCACGATTTTACGCAGCGGATGCCCTTCCAGCCGCAACCCATCTCTGGGAACTTCCACACACACATTCACACTCATACACTATGGACAATTTAGCTTACCCAATTCACCTGTACCGCATGTCTTTGGACTGTGGGGGAAACCGGAGCACCCGGAGGAAACCCACGCGAACGCAGGGAGAACATGCAAACTCCACACAGAAACGCCAACTGACCCAACCCAGCCGAGGTTCGAACCTGCGACCCAGCGACGTTCTTGCTGTGAGGCAACAGCACTACCTACTGCGCCACTGCGTTGCCCTAAAATGGAGTCATGAATCTCAAAATATGGAAACCTGCAGATTTACGGATCTTTCTTTTTACAGTGAATGTAGTCTATTCTGATCATTCATAGTCTATTCTGATCATTCATTCATTCATTCAGTCCCTTGAGTCATAAGGGGTCGCCACATCAGAATGAACCGCCAACTTATCCAGCATATGTTTTACGCAGCGGATGTCCTTTCAGCTGCAACCCAGTACAGGGAAACACCCATACACACCCATTCACACATATAAACTACGGCCAATTTAGTTTATTCAATTCCCCTATAGCGCATGTGTTTGGACTATAGGGGAAACCGGAGCACGCAGAGGAAACCCACACCAACACGGGGAGAACATGCAAACTCCACACCGAAATCCCAACTGACCCAGCTGGGACTCGAACCAGTGACCTTCTTGCTGTGAGGCGAAAGTGTTAACTATTAAGCCACCAAGCTGCCCTATTCTGATCATCAGTATATAAACATGACCCACACAAACTATATTTTAACTGATCGATGTGTAGTCAAATATAATGGATTTGGCTGGAGCTCCTGTGTAGTTTGCTGCAGGGCTTGATTGGCTTCTATTAAGAAGGAGTTGACTCAGTTACCAAAGGCTAGCCATTAAAGGCCTGTGACTCTTTCATGGTATTAAGTTGATTTAAACTGGGAGAGGTGATTAATGGGGGTTCGTCGCTTAGACCCCAAGCTATTCCCTGCCATTGATCTACTGCGCCTTTGATACAGAGACCAAATGAATTTAGACCTCGGTGAAACTTTCAGAGGAAACAATTTTAGATTTCAGCTCAAGCTGTGGGAATCTAATGCTTTATTGAAAGTTGTCATGAACATGTAAATGTGCATGTCCTAAGCATGTGCATGTAAAATTTGCTACAGAAGCTTTCATGCAGTTGTACATTTCAAATTTCATGCATTTGTACACAGGGTGTGAATTATACACTCACCGGCCACTTTATTAGGTACACCTGTCCAACTGCTTGTTAACGCAAATTTCTAATCACATGGCAGCAACTCAATGCATTTAGGCAAGTATGAGAATGGCCATGGACATTCCGATGGCAGGGTCAGAATTTGGCTCTACTTTGGGTCCATTGGAACCAATTGAGCATTGTGTCATTGCCACATCCTTCCTGGGTATTGTTGCTGACCATGTCCATCCCTTTATAACCACAGTGTATCCATCTTCTGATGGCTACTTCCAGCAGGATAACACGCCATGTCATAAAGCGCAAATCATCTCAGACTGCTTTCTTGAACATGAAAATGAGTTCACTGTACTCGAATGGCCTCCACAGTCACCAGATGTCAATCCAATAGAGCACATTTGGGACGTGGTGGAACGGGAGATTCGCATCATGGATGTGCAGCCAACAAATGCGCAGCAACTGTGTGATGCTATCATGTCAATATGGACCAAAATCTCTGAGGAATATTTCCAGTACCTTGTTGCCACGAAGGATTAAGGCAGAATTGAAGGCAAACCAAGGTCCAACCTGGTAAAAATAAGGTGTACCTAATAAAGTGGCCGGTGGTACATTGACAATAGGGTCAGATTTTTCTGTAATGTTACTTTGTGTAGAACATGATTCAGTTAAATAAATATATGTATTTATTTAAATTACATCTAATTAATTAATAAAATAAATTTAAGTTTTCAGTGTTTTGAGGTACAGTTTTTCTTTTTTAAATATTTCCCAAATGATGTTTAACAGATTCAGGAAATTTTCACAGTATGTCTGATTATATTTTTTCTTCTGGTGAAAGTCTTATTTGTTTTATTTAGGTCAGAATAAAAGCAGTTTTTTATTTTAAGGTCAAAATTATTAGCCCCTTTAAGCTATATATTTGTTCCGATAGTCTACAGAACAAACCATCGTTATACAATAACTTGCCTAATTACCCTAACCTGCCTAGTTAACCTAATTAACCTAGTTAAGCCTTTAAATGTCACTTTAAGCTGTATAGAGTGTTTTTAAAATATCTAGCCTAGTAAAATATTATTTACTGTCATCATGACGAAGGTAAAATAAATCAGTTATTAGAAATGAGTTATTAAAACTATTATGTTTAGAAATGTGTTGAAAAAAATCTCTCTGTTAAACAGAAATTGGGGAAAAAATAAACAAGGGGGCGAATAATTCTGACTTCAACTCTATTTAGTGTATTCTGAGCTACAGTAACCTCTGTTTACTTTAGGTCAAACTAAAACTCTCAAAAACTTTGCATCTCATTTGACTATACTTTTAGGTTGTATGTAGAAACAAACACTTGTTTTACAAGAAAAGTGTCTTTTGAATACTTAAAACTAGGCATGGGCCGGTATAAGATTCTGACGGTATGATAACCTTGGATAAAAATATCACGGTTTCACGGTATCACGGTATTGTGATTACTGCTCTAAAATATATTCTTTTTAAATGTCTGGGTAAAAAACTAAAAGTTTTTCCCCTTTGAACACAATATATTTTATTTTGAGAAACATTTATAATATTTTGGAGCAGTAAACATGCCAGGCTAAATAATGAAAATGAATCATTGACTTAGTTTCAAAAACACAAATTTAAAATGGCATCTTTGGATATCTTTTCTGCTGGAGATGCGGTTGTTAAAAAAAATGTAAAAAAAAAAAAATCTTACACATACCTTAGGAACGGTATTAGAGAAAATTTTGGCGGTATGATAACCTTGACTTTTCCAAACCGCGGTATACCTTGAAAACGGTTATCGTCCCATGCCTACTTAAAACGTCTATCGGTGCTCTGATCTGCTGGTTTCAGACTGTTGAATGATGTTTTTCTCACAGACCGATTGGCGTTTCATGCACTTAAAATGGTAACCGTTATAGGGGTGGTCAAGTGTATTTTTAAATTATCTATTATTTTAATTATTAATATTATTATTTCAAATACAGATCAGAGAAAACTTCTCGCTATTAAAGGGCTGACCCCCCATACATCTAGCTTTGACGTCCGTCAGGGGGGATCAAGCATTAATTAGAGGGGTCAATCTCCCCCAAACCTCTCTGTAATTCTTACCCTGTTTGTACATCAAGTAGCCTATGTTGCGAACTCATCATTTAAACGAAAGACCTCTAATATGTTTTTTTTTTCAGATACTTTCATGCGGGGTGCTTTAATGATCTGTGATTATACAAGGGCTGCAAAATTGCAAAGATCAAAATATGCAATAAATGAAGTTACTAGCTGCGTCTCAATTCCGAGGCTGAATCCTTTGAAGGATGAATTCAAAGGCTGATTGCGTCTCACTTCGAAGGATTCTCGCGTCCTATGAAGGACACAACTGATGGATTCTTCATCTATAAGAATGCTAAAATATCCCATGATTCATTGCACACTGATGACTACAGGATTTTTTGTTTTGTTTGTTTGTTTTTTCGAAAATCTCAGATTACACCTTTAAATGTGAACTGCTTGATATGTGAGTAAACTGAAATTACATGTTAAAATATAAACTATTAAAAAATGTATTCATTCATTAATTTTTCTTCCAACATTTCATATATTTGTTTTATTTAATTTATCTTTTTTGTATTTGGTATAATTATTTTTAATGTTGATGTAAAGATTGTGAATGCGACCAAAGACGGTTGACATTGTCCATCCACAAGATGGCGACAGAGACGGCATAATAAACCGTAGGAGGAGGAAAAATACAGTGTAATTTTAAACTACAGCTGATCAAATCATTGTAAAACTGGTAAGTGACTTTCTAAGTCGATCTCTCTCTTTTGTATGTTGTAGTGCTGTATTTATACCATAGTAATTGTAGTGTGTTAAGTGACGTGGGACTCATCTTAAAGTCTTAAAACTGGAGATGGCCATCTGTTTCTGATGAGTCTCCTGTTTTCGCTACTGCAGAGTAGTTCAGTAAACAGAAAGAAAGAAGAAATGACCGCATGTGTGTTAAACGTTTTTCCTTATCGCAAACACAACAGTAATCTGGTAGAAAAAACAGATAAATTTATTATTATTGTAAAAAACACATTCATTTATCATTATATGTACCCTGAAAAAAATTATCGAAAATTGATTGGATTTAACAAATTTTTTTCAGGTAAGTGGTTGCAAACAATTTATTTGGGCTGAATTTAAACAAACAAATTAAGTTGAACATTACTAAAATTAGGCGGCATGGTGGCTAAGTGGTTAGCACTGTCGCCTTACAGCAAGAAGGTCGCTAGTTCGAGTCCCGGCTGGGCCAGTTGGCATTTCTGTGGAGAGTTTGCATGTTCTCTTCGTGTTGGAGTGGCTTTCCTTATGCACTATAGGTGAATTGAATAAATTAAATTGCCCGTAGTGTATGAATATGTGTGTGAATGAGTGTTTCCCAGTACTGGGTTGCAGCTAAAAGAGCATCCGTGTCGGCGCCAATAGCCTAGTGGTTAGTGCGTCGACATATAGCACCCAGGTGCTCGTGGGGACCTGAGTTCGATTCCTGGCTTGAGGTCCTTTGCCGATCCTTCCCCTCTTTCTGCTCCCCATACTTTCCTGTCTGTAAATCTCCACTGTCCTATCAATAAAGGTGAAGACCATTAAAAAATAATAATAATAAAAAAAAATCATCCGTTGTGTAAAACATATGCTGGAATAGTTGACAGTTCAGGTGACCCCTGATGATTAAAGGGACTGAGCTGAGGGAAATTGAATGAATGAATTACTAAATTTAATTTGTTTGTTTAAATTCAGCCCATATAAATATAAAAGCAACCACTTACTTTAAAAAAGTAGTAAAACCAATCAATCAATCATTTATTTTCAGTGTAGTTTTTCTGACAATAATTGCACCCCATCTAACAGATGCTAAATTCAGACGCTATCAAATCCCTCATCATCTCCGCATACATGTATCAGCTTGTTCCTTCAGCAAACCCCTGACTTTCTCCTTCATAGACAGATTATAGACGAAGCCTTTATGAATCCTGCACTGTTGATGTGATGCTGTTCTCATAAGTAAAGCAACAAGGGAAGATGGTATTAACGTGCCTTTGACAGTCAGATTATTTCTACATCAATTAAACCTCCATACTGACGGATGGCTGCCCGAAAGAATCCGCCACAGGTTTTTATCGACGGAAAGATCTACACCATGCCAGATCTCCGAGGATTATAACACAAAGGCACGTTGTCTTTACGTCTGTCCATATGCTTATGTAGCCATAGACTGTTCACACAGCGCTGTATGTATAAATCGCAGGTGGTTGCTTGTTAATTGTATCTCGTTTCATTATTTTGATGTGCTCGTGACACCGTGTAATGTGCTTTCGCGACGGGGTTGAAAACGAATGACATGCAGCAGTGTAAACATCCCTGCTTAAACAAGCTGTGAATATGAATGCCAAGTCAAGCGAAGTGTTTTGGCAAATGTTCACATCAGATTTTCCTCTTTGTCAAGCATTTGGGAACGTCAGCGCAAATACTTCATCACTTCATAAATATCTGTAAACTCCTTGAAACGCTCCGACTGACTTGTTTTATTTGGTGTTGATGTGTTTCCTTTTTAAAAATGAGGTGATATTGTCAACCTCATGTAAATAGTATCATACACAATCCTAAAATGCACTGCAGAGAGCTCATTAAAGGTTCTGTAGAGTTTATTCCATTGAATCTTCAACCTGAATCTTCAAAATATGCTGTTAGGTCCATAAATATTTGGGCATCAACACAATCCAAACATTTTTGGCTATATACACTAACACAATGGATTTTAATTTGGCTCAAATTAGCTTTAATTTGAGGGTATTTACATCCAAATCAGGTGAACGCTGTAGGAATTACAACAGTTTGCATATGTGCCTCCCACTTGTTAAGGGTCCAAAAGTAATTGGACTTTTGGCTTCTAAGTCGTTCCATGGCCAGGTGTGTGTTAATACTATATAAGAGAAGACTACACCAGAGAGAATACATAGGGTTCACCAGAAGATGTAAAAACAGGAAGGCCAGATTAGAGTTCTAAAAAAGTCTTCACAGTGCTGAAACAACACGATCAAATTGTAGCAGAGTGATGGGAAGAGAAGAGTATGGAAAAGGAAAGGAACTGCTCATGATCCTAAGCAGTGAAGCATGGTGGTAGTAGTGACATGGCGTGGCCATGTATGGCTGTCAATGGAACTGATTCTCTTGTATTTATTGATGATGTGACTGCTGACAAAGCAGCCGGATGAATTCTGAAGTGTTTCAGGCAATATTTTCTGCTCATATTTAGCCAACTGCTTCAGAACTCATTGGGCGGCGCTTTACAGTGCAGATGGAGAATAACCTAAAGCATACTGCAAAAGCAACCAAAGAGTTTTTGAAGGAAGAGAAGTGTAATGTTATGCAATGACCAAGTCAATCACCTGACCTGAATTCGATTGAGCTTGCATTTCACTTGCTGAAGACAAAACTGAAGGGAAAATGCCCCAAGAACAAGCAGGAACTGCATGAAGACAGTTGCTGTAGAGGCCTGGCAGAGCACCACCAGCAATGAAACCCAGCATCTGATGATGTCTATGTGTTCCAGACTTCAGGCTGTAATTGACTGCAAAGGATTTGCAACCAAGTATTAAAAAGTGAACGTTTGATTTATGATTAATATTTTGTCCAATTACTTTTGGACCCTTAACAAGTGCGAGGCACATATGCAAACTGTTTTAATTCCTACAGCATTCACCTGATTTGGTTGTAAATACCCTCAAATTAAAGCTGACAGTCTGCAGTTAAAGCACATCGTGTTCGTTTCATTTCAAATCCATTGTGTTGGTGTATAGAGACAAAAATGTTAGAATTGTCTCGATGTCCAAATATTTATAGACCTAACTGTATATTATTAGAAGCGTTATTAATAAGCAACCCAGCCCAGATTAAAAAGTAATGCAAAAAGAAAAATTACTTTACTTAAAAAATAACTACCCAGCAGGCACAGGTCCAACTCAGGCTCATTCTGAAAACATATACCTCTATATACATTTCTGAAGAGCACCAAATACGTCCCAGGAGCTATGTTTTATTGCAGTGTTTCCACCAGAGGCCACTGTGTACGCTTTTTGAGATCTCAAATTTCTTTTGCGAGTGCCATTTGAGCCTGCTGTTCTTACGTATATCCACCAGAGGCCGCTGACTGTTGACTGATTGAATGACTGACTGTCGGATCGACTGACCCGCCCTCCTCCTTCCCTAAACCCAACCAACATTGTTTTTAAAAGCACTGATTGACCCACGCACCCACTTCCCTAAACCCAACCAACAGATTTTAAAAGCAATCTAGATAATAAAAAAAAAACCTCACCTGATGTTTACAACATTTCTGATTTTACCACATTCTCACCCTGTTATTTACTTGTTTATTTTATTTTTTGGCTGTTTTTGTGTTACCAGGGCTCCGTTCTTCGTACCTCCCTCAAATGATCTGAGATGATTTGGCAGATTCTGGATCTTTTAATCTTGATAACTAATTTGGTTCTTCAAACAAGTTCGCAAATCAGATTAAAATGTCTGGATGAACTGATCTGAGATCGCTATGTGTGTTGTGAAGTAAAGATCTATCGATCCTCAAAATCATGATCAGTAATGCAACGCTTGGCTGATGGAACAGCAGCATAATGACATCATCTGATTAATATTCAATTATCCATCTGAGCAAAATTACATCAAATTATGATACGCAATAACTTTCCACATTTGTTGTGGGCTGCAGGCTTTACACTTTCATGTGTCAAGAGTATTTAGGAATTTATTTAGTTTTACTTCTAGAGCAGATTTTTTTTATTATAGTTACCACCTATTCAAGTTTCTTAATTAGCATAAGGAATAACTGGCTGTTTAAATAAATTTTGCATCAAAAAAGCATTTTGATATCAGTAAAGGTGTCTGCAACTTTTGCGAAGCATCAAATCATATTATATGGTCATAGCTGTCAAAACATGTGCATGACTGCATAAATTATTATTCATAAAAAAATAAAACAGGAGCGGCGCAGTGGGTAGTGATGTTGCCTCACAGCAAGAAGGTCGCTGGTTTGATCCTCGGCTGGGTCATTTGGCAATTCTGTGTGGAATTGCATGTTCTCCCCGTGTTCGCGTGGGTTTCCTTCTGGTGCTCCGCTTTCCTCCACAAGTCCAAAGACATGCACTATAGGTGAATTGGGTAAGCTTAATTGTCCGTAGTGTATGTGTGTGAATGAGAGTGTATGGATGTTTCCCAGTACTGGGTTGCAGCTGGAAGGGCATCCACTGCATAAAATATATGCTGGATAAGTTGGCGGTTCATTTCGTTGTGGAGACCACAGATTAATAAAGGGACTAAGCCGAAAAGAAAATGAATGATGAATGAATGAATAAAAAAAAAAAAAAGTAGAATATGGTGCATGTCTATTATTATACACAAATTGTACTAAAGCTGGTACCTTGAAATACTACGCCCGATAGTCTACAGAACAAACCATCGTTATATAATAACTTGCCTAATTACCCTAATCTCCCTAGTTAACCTAATTAACTCAGTTAAGCCTTTAAATGTCACTTTAAGCTGTATAGAAGTGTCTTGAAAAATATCTAGTCAAATATTATTTACTGTCATCATGACAAAGATAAAACGTCCCCATGACGGTGGTGTACAACATCAATCTGATGTCATGTTGACATCCTGTGCCTGTTGGGTAAGTACCATATTTAGTTACTTTTTTTATAGAACATATTACATTTAAAGGTAGCACTGATCTTGAACTTGATTGAACCTTCTTTTTGTGTTTAAAGGGGGTCGCACAATGGATGAGCCATATTTACTTACAAAGTCCCTTTAAGGCAAGTCATTTCACACGGTGGCCATCTTTGAAACACCTCTCGGGCAGTATGCTAGGGCATTCTGTCTGAATGGGGAAACATCAAATTCTCCAAAACTGCTTTCCAAGCTTCCGATTGAATTTTATATTCGGAATTACCAATAAAATTAAATAACAACTGTGTCTTTAGTTTCATTTCAAAACATCCAAATCACACAAAATCTGTAGAAACTCACAGATCAATGATTGGCTCCTGTATTAGAAGGCGGGCTTTTTTCACCATATACAGTAGTGATCGATGATTGGCTCCTGTACTAGTAGGCGGGGCTTTATTGAGTTTCAATAGTCATGTCAAAGCAATTAGTAAATCAGCATACTGTCATCTCAAAAACATTGCAAGAATCAGATGCTTTGTTTCCAGTGAAGACTTAGAGAAACTTGTTCATGCTTTTATCAGCAGCAGGGTGGATTACTGTAACGGCCTCCTCACAGGCCTTCCCAAAAAGACAGTCATACAGTTGCAGCTCATCCAGAACGCTGCGGCCAGGATTCTGACCAGAACCAGGAAATCAGAGCACATCACACCTGTCCTCAGGTCTCTACACTGGCTCCCAGCTACATTCAGAATAGACTTTAAAGTACTATTACTTGTCTATAAATCACTAAATGGCCTAGGACCTCAATACATTACAGATATGCTCACTGAATACAAACCTAGAAGAACACTCAGATCTCTAGGATCATATAAACTAGAAATTCCAAGAGTTCAGTCAAAGCAGGGTGAATCGGCTTTCAGCTACTACGCCCCTCGCTGCTGGAATCAACTCCCAGAAATGATCAGATGTGCTCCAACATTAGGCACATTCAAATCAAGACTGAAAACACATCTAGCTGTGCCTTTACTGAATGAGCACTGTGATACGTCCGACAAATCACACTATTATGTTTTTCTCTTCTCTTTCATTCTTTTACAACCTGTTTAACATATTTTTATCTGTTTTTATCTGTTTTTTTTATTATCTGTTTTTATTTTTTCTTACACTTGTCTTTTTTATTCCTGTTTATGTAAAGCATTTTGAATTGCCACTGTGTATGAAATGTGCTACATAAATAAACTTGCCTTGCCTTGCCTTGCCTTGCCTTTATTCACCATATTGACAGTTACACTTTTCCCTATTCAAAAAGATACGAGTGACATGTCTTGTGTATTCTATAGTCTTTGACATAAGTTTTCTCAGCATTTGGGGCTTGTGGCTTTGGAGGATTGGCCTAGTGACATTTGTATTAAACTGAACTGAATCAGTTGTTATTTAACTAGAACTATACCAGCATTATATGACTAATCTCCTGCCTGATTTGCTGGAATGTTCCACAATTTGAACTGTACACAATCAACATTTTAAAAAACGCTATAGAAATCAATATGATTTTAAATGAATTGATTAGTATAAACTATCTGCATGTATCTTAATTATTAATAGTATGAACAAAGTTTTTAATTAAGCATGATCAGACTTATTTAACCATGGTTCAATTTTAGAAACAGTTCAAAAACATGTTTTTTCTTTCAAAGGTTTTTGTTTATAGTTGCTTTCATTAGGAATCATAAATGTTCATTTATTGTTTTACTGCAGTGTCAGTTCAGCTCTATTCTTATTTAATAGGGAACAAACATATGGAATATGAATTCAATCCAACGTGCATAGATTTGTTTCTGTGCTGCCTGAAAAATGCACAACAACCATTTTTACATTTTAGAGCTCAAAGGCACAGCATATGTTATGGTGATATCTTGGACCTTTTTAAATAAAAGATTGTGGACCCATAGATGTCTCGCACATCTTCCAATTTAACCTGGGCTTGTGCAGAATTTCAATTGGATGAAATGGAATCAATTCACTGGGAGTTTTAATTTGCACATTTTGATTAGTCCCATTTCTCAGAGCTGTTCTCAATGAATACAAACCACGTCTGATATGCTAAGCAATGCCATCACCTTTACTCATTACCATGCCAAACAGACATGAGAGGAGGGCAAGGGGATTGTACACACAGACCTCAAGCACCTCAGGGTTTTGTTAACTCTCAGGAATACCAAAGGCCCTTTTAGGCAAGCCAATTTTGTTTAGGGGGTCTTCAACAATGTTTACATACATCCAAGGTCAGAAACACTTTATTTTATGGTGTCCTTGCAACACGTTTCATGTACTTACTATAGGACATTAATAATGCACAATTACATGCAACTAACCTTAAACCTAACCCACGTTCTAACCTTAAGTACATTTAATTAACCCTTGTGTGCTGTTGGGGATGTTTTCGTCAACTCTGAGAGTGATTTTAAGGCTTAATTTGGCCACAATTTTCTCTGTGTTTCAGCAAATTGAATGATTTTTGGTGACAAATCTTATTTTTCAGAATGTCATGATTCGCACTCATTAAATAATTGCTTTGTATAGTTTTTATTTTACATTCCTCAGGTGATACAAAACACAGAGGTTTCGGCACAATGCCCTCCTCGGTGTTCACACACTGAGGAAGACATTGTGCCAAAATGTCTGTGTTTTGTATCACCTGAGGAATGTAAAATAAAAACTATACAAAGCAATTATTTAATGAGTGCGAATCATGACCTTCTGGATAATATTATTGACAAGATTAACACACCAAAAAAGTTTTTTTAAAAGCACGAGCATGCAGGGCAAACTTCATTACCCGACAAATTTTATTTTGACACATATTTTAGGAAAATGGTTCAAAATTTTTCAAAAACACTGTGGGCAAATTGACCACCCTTTCGTTATATTGGTGTCTGCTTTTGCCCTATTGACTTCTATTATAACCACATTTTTTTAATTGCAAAGCCATAACATCATATAATCTCAGAACATAGTAAACATAGTAGGCTAATGGCCTGTTTCCACTGAGTGGTAGGGTACGTTACAGTACGCTTTTATGGCCATTACCACTGTTAAAAAGTACTTAAAAGCGAACCGTACCATACTGTACCACTTTTTGGATACCCTTTGCAAAGTGTACCTACCATGACAAAAAAGGTTGAGCTAGACGCACAGCTGAATGCTATTGGTTTATAGAGAAACGTCACCAGTGCGTACACAAGCAGGAGAATGAAAACACCGTAATAATATACTGTATACATAATAACGAGCCATGGTCAACCTGAGCTCAAACAAACCTTGTCGTCGTCTTGATGAACAGCCACAAAGCCAAGAGGAAGATCAGAGTTTACCCTGTGCACCGTAGTTGTTTACAAGGCCGTCTATAGTGCAAGCGGTTTCGTTTACTCGTGTGAGCTTGTCGCGCGTCGATATTTGAAATAACGAACTTCTTGGGCTGATGATAATAACGTGCGCAGGATTACTGAAGTGCTTCTGACATCCGATCCTTCCAGAAACGAACTAACATCAGAGTGAAGCGTAAAAAACAAGTCGGCGCCAGTGGTGTAGTGGTTAGTTCGAGTTCGATTCCCGCCTCACGGTCCTATGCCCATCCTTCCCCTCTCTCTGCTCCCCATGCTCTCCTGTCAGTTCTCTACTGTCCTGTCAATTAAAGGTGAAAACCCCGAAAATATTATTATAAAAAAAAAATAAAAAAAATGAGCAAATGATTCTTTCAGCAACCTAAAACATGAACTAACTTCCATGTTTAACTATTATCATCACCTTTTGGACTATTATGAACTCGGAATGACAGAATTACTCTCTAACAGAGGCTACATGTGCTGGTGAAGATTACAGACACAGATGAGAGGTTTGCACTGACTGTGGGCTATGTTTCGTGTTGATTCTGAACCTAAATAAGGACTAAATGTATGCTGTGTGTTATTTTTCTGTAAGTGGTAACATATCGGAGACTGTAAGGGGCTGTATGTGTTCATATATGTTGCATTTATTTATTTATTTTATATAATTGCAGATGTTCCAGTAGGCTATTTTGCATTTCGTAATTATAATTGATCTGCAGTTATATTCAAATCATGTTTATAAAAAAGATAGTAATAAACATTTATACACAAGTATTGATGTGTATAACGCATCTGTTTTGTGAGAAGTGCTTCTCATGATTTTTGAACAACCTGTACATTTTTACTGTAGACATTTCCTCGAGTGAAAATGGTGTCGACTGAAACTTTCTGTCGCACGCCCACCAAAAGGGAACCTTTTGGCAGTCGAAACTGACCTGGGGTGCGTTTCCCAAACAACGACGTAACTCGCGGCTGAACTATCATAGTGCGATGCATCGGTTGGGAAAAGAACGATGTAGTGACGAGTGTTTCCCAAAACCGGTAGTACTCTGTCGCAGATCCATCGTTTGAACACGTTAGTTATAAAGTAAAACACCCATAATGATGCTCTAAACGGGGTGGAGTAACTTCTTTAGAGAAGATCCCCATAATTTCTTTGTGCAAATTATATTGTTTTACACAAACACGCATTTAACATAAAATCCAATATTAGTTTTGGTAAAAACATGCACTCGTTTTCTATATTAATTGAAATATATGTAAATGGTAGATATAGGGCCAATGTTTTATTCATTCATTTTCTTTTCGGCTTAGTCCCTTTATTTATCCACAGCGGAATGAACCACCTACTTATCCAGCACGTTTTACGCAGCGGATGCCCTTCCAGCTGCAACCCATCTCTGGGAAACATCCATACACACTCATTCACACACATACACAACCGACAATTTAGCTTACCCAATTCACCTGTACCGCATATCTTTGGACTGTGGGGGAAACTGGAGCACCCAGAGGAAACCCACGCGAACGCGGGGAGAACATGCAAACTCCACATAGAAATGGCAACTGACCCAGCAGAGGACAGCACTACCTACTGCGCCACTGCGTCACCCGGGCCAATGTTTCCTTTACAAATAATTTTGAGAATATTACATAGTCTATTCTAAAACATAAAATTACTTACAAAAGCTAACACGTATTCTAATATCATATATTAATCATATAAATAAATAAATGAGGCTATTTATTAAAAAATTAAATGTAGTATTCATTATTTACTAGGAAATGAAAAAAATCCTATTTTAATAATAATATTAATGATGATGATTATTATTATTAAGTAGGATATTGTTTATTTTTATTTATTGAATAGTCTACTTTTACAATTTGACACATGCAAACCACTGCAGAAATGTTCTAACCAACAGGCCCATGTCATATACAGTACAGACACTTAATAAATAACCTACTATAAATTAAAAGCATTAACGTATGCTATGTTTTTTGTTTTCACAAGCTTTGGAGACGTAACATAAATTCCGCTTTTGGTCACCTATAGCTTTCCCCATGAGGCTGTGTTCAAACTGTTATCAATGTTTTCTAAATCCACTGCGAACGGAGCACAACTGTAAACATAAAGATCGCTAAAACTGAACTGTAAAAATACTTTGAAAGCAAATTACACCTAAGAGTGATGACTTTAATGTTTTTTTATCTTTAATCATTCTAAGTTTAAATGTCAGAATGTTCTAAATGAATAGGGCATATGGGGTATAAGTGGGAATAGAACACAGCCAGGAACTATGTTTCTAACTACAGCTCCAGATGTGTAGTTGCAAGTGCACAAGTTTGCGACGCAGTTTGCGAATGTTCGTTGGAACGATGGATTTGGGAAACAGCACTATGTTTGTAACGATGGAACCTGCGACCTTAGTTGGCTAACAATGGTTTTGGGAAACGCACCCCTGTACCGTACTGTGGCACTCAGTGGAAACTGGCCATTAGTGTATTTATGCACACACACACACACACACACACACTATGATCTGCTGTTTTACTCCATATAACTTCATCTAAAAGCCTGGTTTAATCTAATTTAGCTTATTCAATTCACTTATAGCGCATGTCTTTGGACTGTAGGGGAAACCGGAGCACCCGGAGGAAACTTAAGCCAACACGAGGAGAACATGCAAATTCCACACAGAAATGCCAACTATACCAGCTGGGACTTGAACCAGTGACCTTATTGCTGTGAGGCAACAAATCTAACCACTAAGCCACCGTGTCGCCCCTGTAATATATATTTTTGTTGTAATTGTTTTCAAGTTTTGAAGGTCTTATTATTTTAAATAATACTTTAGTTGGCTGAAAATAAACCTTTAAAAAGACGTGAAGCTGATGTGAAATTGTTTATCTTCCAGCACTAAGTGTTTGTTTAAATCCCTTAGCATATAAAAGACAATCATAATGACTTTTTTTTAGGCAATGACTTCTGAAATGCGCCTAAAAATAGAAAAGAAAGGCGTTTTCAGCCTGGCCACGTCGAGCCTGTCAGCCCTGCGGTCTCACGGCAGGCCATGGAGACCATTTATATGCAAATACATCTGACAGTTTCAATGTGTTCACATAATAAAAGACAGACGTTTGATCAAGACGAATTTAAGATCAGAGTGTTTAGATCTCCAGCTGCGTCTTTTCATCTGACACTCACCTATAAATGCTCAGAACCGCCTCTCTCTGTTTTCCTCTCATTTCTTATACACGCGTCTCTGAAACATTTTTGATGGTGCTGAGATTCACAGATTTATCTGCATTTGAGCTGCACACTCCTGCTTGTCTAGAAAAATGCTTCTTGATTTAAGAATTTGTAGATATTTGGACTAGAAAAAAGACAAAAACTCAAGCATATTGTGCATGATATACGATTGAAGTCAGAATTATTTTCCCTTCGGAATTATTAGCCCCTCTTTATGTTTTTTCCCCAATTTCTGTTTAACGGAAAGATAATTTTTTTTCAACACATTTCTAATCATAATAGTTTTAATAACTCATTTCTAATAACTGATTTATTTTATCTTTGCCATGATGACAGTAAATAATATAAATGATGGTTTGTTCTGTAGATTATCGAAAACAAATATTGTTTGAGGGGGCTGATAATATTGAATATTGAAAAAATTATTCTAGCTGAAATAAAACAAATAAGACTTTCTCCAGAAGAAAAAAATATTATAGAAAATACTGTGAAAAGGTCTTACTCTGTTACAGTTTTTTTCAGTCTCTTTGGTGCATTTCTCACAACACTATTTACATTTGCACAACAGTTAATTCATTTCTCAAAACAATTAGTCATTTGTGCACATCATAGTAGCAGTTTCTCATTCCTTCCAACAAATTGCAAATGCTTTTGGACATGCATCAATTGCTTTCATACAACTCTCTGCTGTTTTATAACATTATCATTTGCTTATGTCATGTCAGTCAAAATTACAGTTTTTCTCAGTGGCTTTGGTGCATTTCTCACAACACTATTTATATTTGCACAACAGTTAATGCATTTCTCAAAACAATTAGTGCAAACTGCAAAACCTAGCTGATAACCTGCAAAAGCGTGTCACTTGCTCAAAATGGAGAGCTCATTCCTCAAAAGCAAGTATTGATGTCAATGAAAGTGTCAGTGTCATCAAGATGAAAGGTCCTGACACCATTGTTTATGAACAAGATAGTCAAATGGCTTTGTCGTGTTTTCATTATGACACTTTACTCTTTACACTCAAGCTGCCAGAAATAAACCGTAAAATTACGGATTTTTTTTACAGTGTAGTTAATGGAAGTTCATTTATTTACTAACACGAACAAACAACAAACAAAACATGTATTACTGTATTTATTCATGTTAGTTAATGTTAGTTAATGAAAATACAGTTCTTCATTGATAGTTTATGTTAACTCACACTGCATTAACTAATGTTAACAAGCATAAATTTGGATTTTAATAAGGCATTCTTTGGCTAATGTTGAACTATGATTAATACATGCTCAAATATCATTCATACTTGGTTCATGTTAACTAACAACTACCCAGCAAACTTTGTGCTTAATAGATAGACATCTAAAAGTAGACAGCTTAGCTAAAACAAGGCTAAACTTGGGCTGTCAGTGAAAATCTAATAGACATCTAAGAATAGCCCAAAACTAGACTAGTCGTCAAATAGACAGACTTTATATGTGTAGTCATTTATTTCTGTTTATTTGATGACTAGTCAAGTTTTGGCCTATTCTTAGACGTCTATTAGACTTGTTTTAGCCAAGACGATGTTTAGACGTCTATTAGACATCTTTTAAAAACAAAAAAAGTACTTGCTGGGTAATGAAACCTTATTGTAAAGTGTGACCAAACTATCTTTGATAACATTTGTGATAACCTCTGAACACATTTTACATGTTACAAGCAGTCCAATATCCTGTTTCATTTCTGCCTTCAGCCATCGGGTGAAGTATATGAGGTAATGTTTACTCATATTGAATCATAGCAACCGTTCCCTCAGCGCTCACGTTGACATTTATTTTCGTTCTGGCTCATTTGTTGTATTATTAATAACAGACTCTTTCTCTGTAACTCAAAGAATATTTGATGAAGTGGTTGTCAGCCGTGTTCCTCCAGCGATATTATCATCACACCTTAAGCAATCTGTCAGCCGACGAGCCGTATGTTGCGGTTTCTCCGTCTCGTATATCAGCTCGGGATCAAACCGCTGCGTGTTTAACTGTGATAATTGATCCAGGAAAGCAGAAATTAAGCGTAAGTTGACATGAGCCTTAATTATGGTTTACACTCAATGATACTCAATTTACCATAAACCATATGCCAACAGTCTTAGTTAGCAAAATAAATGAACTCCGTGAACTCCTTAATAATCCCAGAGGGGAAAAAAGCATGTAGTAATGCAGAAATGAACACGTGTTGGCTTACCTGAGCAGGAATGTGTAGTGTTTGTGTATGTAGACAGCAGAAATCTCTGAGCTGCTTCAAGGTTTGTCATCACACAATCAATCAAACTGTATAAACTTGAGGATAAAGCTAGCTGCATGTTGGACTAAATGTAAAGTCTTATTACTTGTTATACTGTCTGATGATCAACACATAAAGTGACCAGTCACAGTTTGTTATATTGCAACACTGTTTGCTTTTGGAGGCAGGGTTAGTTTTTTATAATTAATATGAACTCTGCAGTTTAACAGAAGTTTTTAGAAGTTTGTAACAGTGACTTTCCTTCACATTGCAGTATCAAAACTTTGTAATAAACTACCAGTACATTTTTCTTCTAATTTACAGACTTGTTTCTCTATTTTTTTCCTTTATACAATGTATGGTTTACTCTTTAGTATAAAAATAGGTAGTTATATAGAGAATATAGATGGATAGACAGATTAATATGTAGATAGATGGATGAACAGATGGACGGATAGATAGATAGATAGATAGATAGATAGATAGATAGATAGATAGATAGATAGATAGATAGATAGATAGATAGATAGATAGATAGATAGATGATGGATGGATGGATGGATGGATGGATGGATGGATGGATGGATGGATGGATGGATGGATGAATATACAGATAGATAGACAGACAGACAGACAGACAGACAGACAGACAGATCGATCGATCGATAGATGGAAGGATGGACAGATGAATATATAGATGGATAAATGCATGAATAGATGCATAGATGAATATACAGATGGATAGACAGATGAATATATAGATGTATGTATGAACATATGGACTGATAGATAGATAGATAGATAGATAGATAGATAGATAGATAGATAGATAGATAGATAGATAGATAGATAGATAGATAGATAGATAGATGATAGACGAATATATAGATGGATGGATGGATGAACAAATGAATGGACTGTGGGGGAAACCGGAGCACCCGTAGGAAACCCACACCAACACGGGGAGAACATGCAAACTCCACACAGAGATGCCAACTGACTCAGCCGAGGCTCGAACCAGCGACCTTCTTGTTGTGAGGTGATCGTGCTACCCACTGCGCCACCATAATGCCCCTATTTTATTTTGTATTTAGTGTAAATATATTTACTGCCACTTTTAATCAGGTATATTAAGTGGAGTTTAGTCATAAACTAATTTCGAGAGGAGCACGTGATTATGATTGAACACGGCTGGTTACACGTTAACCACTCATGATTATCCAATCAGACAATCCCTGACTCACTATAAAGAGCCTGGGTTTCTTATCACAGTCATCTTCGTTTTGAAGAACCCCCCCCTCCTTCCACCCCTACTCCTCCTCCTTCCCAGATGGGTGACACGGTGGCCCAGTGCCTAGCATTGTGGCCTCACAGCAAGAATGTCCACGGTTCGGGCTTTACCGAACTTGCAGGCATTTCTGTGAGGAGTTTGCCAGTTCTCCCCGTGCTCACGTGGGTTTCCCCCGGGTTCTCCGGTTTCCTCCCACAGATCAAAAACATGCAACCAAATCATTGTCAAAACTAATTATAGACCTGTTCAATACTTGGTGCCATCTCAAGAGAAGCACTATCTGATATTCAATTACCACGAGGGGGAGTTCTCGAGATCTACCTGAGCTCAGCGCTCCCCTCTCGCCCTGCAACGGGGGGGAGCCCGGGGCTCGGGGACCTTCTGAGCTCAGGGCTCTCTCCCGGGACAGCATGCCAAACTTGCTTATAATCAATCATCAGCTAAGTGTGAACTCTTGAAATCCTTTTTATCGCTATATATCTAAGTGGTGCATTGTTTAATCGCAATATATAACTTTATAAAATCTGAACACTAAAAGAACATCTGGCGACGTGGTGGCACAGTGGGTAGCACGATCGCCTCACAGCAGGAAGGTTGCTGGTTTGTTTCCTCCATGTGCTCCGGTTTCCCCCACAAGTCCAAAGACATGTGGAAGGGCGCTGAGTAGAAAATATGCTGGATAGGTTGGCGGTTCATTCCGCTGTGGCGACCCTGGATTAATAAAGGGACTAAGCCGAAAACAAAATCAATGAATGAATAAAAGAACATCTAAAAATTACCCCGTTAGACCAGAAATTCCCTAGAGAGTAGATAAAAGTTTTATGAAATATTTTCGATATCTATTATTAATGGATTCAAAGTGATGACTGAAAGCTAAGATCAGAAGCACGTGCCATTTTGATCACACGAAACCCTTAACATCAGCAGATTAACGATACTCAGAAATGCAAAGACTGTTCCATCCATGCCAATCGCTCATGTTAGCATGCTGAAAGAGCAGCACGAGAATATAAATGTGGCCTGCAATATCAAGCTCCAAAAGGAAAGAATGAGCGGATGGAAGGAATGCTGGACAGAAAGGAGAGCAGGCGAGACCTCCGCTTTGATCAGTGGCCCGTGTAGGAGCAGCCGAATGCGGATACGGCTCCACAACTTCCCAGGAATGTGGTTTCAAATACCTCCTTTGCTGCTCTGCGTCTGAACTCCTGTTCTACAGGATCACGTCTGTCTTCCTCTCAGAGCCTGCAGCTGAACTAATAACTCAAAGACACAGTTGAAGCCTCCCTGCTGACATTCACATCATCCATGTTCATTTATACACGCTTTTTTCACTGGGACCCTCTAAACAGTTTCTATTTTCATTCATTAATTTTCCTTCAGCTTAGCCCCTTATTTTTCAGGGGTTGCCACAGCGGAATGAACCGCCAACTATTCCAGCATACGTTGTATGCACCGGATGCCCTTCCAGCTGCAACCCAGTACTGGGAAACACCCATACACTCTCACATTCACACACACTCATATGCTACGGCCAATTTAGTTTATCCAATTCACCTATAGCGCATATCTTTGGACTGTGGGGGAAACCGGAGCACCCGGAGGAAACCCACGCCAACAGCGGGAGAACATGCAAACTCCACCCAGAAATGCCAACTGACCCGACTCAAACCAGTAACCAGTATGAAATATTGTGAATTTACGTAAGTACATTTACATTAATAATATCAACAGCAAAATCATATTGGGGTGGCCAGAGTTTACATAGGGGTGGCCGCCCTTGAGCGCGCCCCTACCTGCAGCCCAAGACTGCTTACTGAAGCTAAGCAGGGCTGAGCCTGGTCAGTACCTGGATGGAAGACCACATGGGAAAACTAGGTTGCTGTTGGAAGTGGTGTTATTGAGGCCAGCAGGAGGCGCTCAACCTGCCAACTGTGTGAGTCCTAATGCCCCAGTAAAATTAAAGGGGACACTATACTGTCAGTGAGCGCCGTCTTTCTGATGAGACGTTAAACTGAGGTCCTGACTCTCTGTGGTCATTAAAAATCCCATGGCACTTCTTGCAAAGAGTAAGTGTGTAACCCTGGTGTCCTGGCCAAATTTCCAGCCATCATAGCTTCCCATCCCAACCCATCCACCGAATTGGCTTTATCACTGTCTGTTTTTCAATTCCAAGAAAGCAGAGAACGGACTTGCGTTCTTGTGGAGACCGGTCTTGCCAGGTGTCCTCGGAAGAACGAACTCGGGAGACCGCGAGAACAGAGAACGCATCCTGTGAGAAATGAGATGCTGCGTTCTTCCTGATGGTCACGTGACGTTCACGTGTTTTAAATGGAAAATTATTTAAACATTACAGCATTCATACAACGGTTTATTGTTTTTCCCCTTTTCAAAATGTATACTATGCATAAAAACAATATAAATACGTTGCACAATATAAATAAAACAGATTTTATTATGAATTTCAGCAAACAAACACTCTTAATGTGTTTATTCCTTTATTAAGATGTCTATGGTAATGTTTATATTCACCGTTTCATTTAGGGAAACTCCTGAGGTGATGTCTCTGAACTTTAATAATAAATCTAAATAAAATGCTGCGCTTCCCACCTCCAGTCGCAATGACTTCTGGGACTTCTAGAGCGAGATCGGTGCTCAAGTCTGCATTGGTGCGTCCTCGATATCAAGAACACATCCGGGAAGTTTCACACATCCTCTGTTCTTGCGATCTTAAGTATTGGAACTGAACTTTGGCAGCTGATGATGACGTTACACGAGAACTCGAGGATGCAAGACCGCTGAAGAACGCATATTGAGAAACAGCCACTGTCCAAGATGGATGCTGCACACTGGTGGTGGTGTGGAGAGACTCCCCTCATGATTGTGAAGTGCTTTGGGCCATACACAGTAAATGCACTATATAAATACACATTACTTACTTACAGTTGAAGTCAGAATTATTAGCCCCCCTTTTAATTTTTTTCCTTAATTTCTGTTTAACGGAGAGAAGATTTTTTCAACACATTTCTAATCATAATAGTTTTAATAACTCATTTCTAATAACTGATTTATTTTATCTTTGCCATGATGACAGTAAATAATATTTGACTAGATATTTTTAAGACACTTCTATACAGCTTAAAGTGACATTTAAAGGCTTAACTAGGTTAATTAGGTTAACTAGGCAGGTTAGGGTCATTAGGCAAGTTATTGTATAATGATGGTTTGTTCTGTAGACTATCAAAAAAAAAAAATAGCTTAAAGGGGCTAATAATATTGACCTTAAAATGGTTTAAAAAAAAAAAACTGCTTTTATTCTAGCCGAAATAAAACAAATAAGACTTTCTCCAGAAGAAAAATTTTTTATCAGACATGCTGTGAAAATTTCCTTGCTCTGTTAAACATAATTTGGGAAATATTTAAAAAAAGAAAAGAAAAATCAAAGGGGGGCTAATAATTCTGACTTCAACTGTATATTGTCACAGTTAAAACATCCAAAAACAACATTTTAAAAATGATAAAATTACTTTTTATTTGATAAACTCAGAAGCATAATACCATAGCTTATTAACTACAGTGCCAAAAGATGGGTACATTTTTCAAATTCAAAGAGCAATTAGGGTGACATGGTGGCTCTGTGGTTAGCACTGTCACCTCAAAGCAAGAGGGTTGCTGGTTCAAGTCCCGGCTATATATACAGTTGGAGTCAGAATTATTAGCCCTCCTGAATCATTATTTATTTTTCCCCAATTTCTGTTTAACAGAGAGAAGATTTTTAAACACATTTCTAAACATAATAGTTTTAATAACTCATTTCTAATAACTGATTTATTTTATCTTTGTCATGATGACAGTAAATAATATTTGACTAGATATTTTTCAAGACACTTCTATACAGCTTAAAGTGACATTTAAAGACTTAACTAGGTTAATTAGGTTAACTAGGCAGGTTAGGGTAATTAGGCAAGTTATTGTATAATGATGGTTTGTTCTGTAGACTATCGAAAAAAATATATAGCTTAACGGGGCTAATAATATTGACATTAAAATGTTTTTTTAATTAAAAACTGCTTTTATTCTAGCTGAAATAAAACAAATAAGACTTTCTCCAGAAGAAAAAAATATTATCAGAAATACTGTGAAAATTTCCTTGCTCTGTTAAACATCATTTAGGAAATATTTAAAAAAGAATATATATGTGTGTGTGTGTGTGTATATATATATATATATATATATATATATATATATATATATATATATATATATATATATATATATATATATATATATATATATATTGTATATTTTTATTTATATATATATATTATTATTTATTTATATTTATTTATTTTATTGATCAAATAGTAATGTACAGCAACTTGGCATTATCAGTACATCGTCACATTGCAAAAATTAACAGGTGCAAATAGGGAACCATCTATTTACATATTAATAATATTACATAAAAATAGGTAAAATAATAAAGAACTAAATATAATCTAAAAATGAAAGGGGCTAAGGGTTTTCCTGTAATTTGTACTTTTCTATCAAACTATCCTTTTTAATTTACAGAGGAAATAACTTCACTAACTAATATTAAATTTAAACAACAAAATAAATATAATAATAACAGAATTCTCGTTATTCATATTATCATAATTAAAACGTCTGAACATTACATTGAAAATGAAAGAATACCTTTTATTTGATAAAGTCAGAAGCATAATACCACCATAACTTTTAAACAGAACTACTGTACCCAAAAAAAGTTTGGTAATGATAACCATCCGACAAACTAATCCAGCACGAATTAGTGCTTAAAAATGTGACTAAAATGCAGCATTGAAACCTCAGAATTTGAGGCGAAAACTAATATACTTTTAAGTTTACTGAGTAAAATACCTTCACTCTGGACTGTGGTGACGAAGGGGTTACAGCAGCATCAGCCCGCCCCGGAAATTACGCGGACTAATCACGACGCGCGGTGGACGGTGGAGGCGTGTGACGTCAGCAGGCGTCGTGCGGGGATTGGAATGCTACAATGTAACAATCGCAACTGGACGCTTCGGATTAAAGCGCTGGAATGTAACGTTGTATCTTTTCGGCGTCGCCAAAAACGCTCTGAATGTCGCAGGGAATCCCAAAAAACCTCGGGTCGTAATGCGGCTGCCGGAGATTTCAAAACAACAACAGCGGGAGAGCGGAGACGAGCAGCCAGTGGAGGATTTAGCAGGCAAAAATATATGAGAAACACACGGATTTGTAGGGGATTTATTCGCTCGGGAAGTTTATGACAGGGTTTTTACTGAGCCACACACGCGTAAGGAATATCTAGGAATTTACTCCGACCGCTAGCCCTAGTGCTGTATGAGATTTTTCCTTCAAGCCGGATCATCTCCGAAAGTACTTTCCAATGGTTTTCATTGATCCAGAAGAAGTGGGGTTCAGTTAGTTTAGATGCCGCCTAACGTGAACCAGGCACCGGAGAGAGGTCGATCCATAAAAAGGGGTTAGGTTAAGTCGCCCACATGCTCTGGATTTGGGATTGGGATCACAAGGTGGAAGTTGAGAGCATCAAATCCCCGCAGGTCTGTGGAAGATGCTGTCCAGCAGGAGTTGAGACCTTTGGATTCATCAGCGAAGCGCTCCATTTGGATCTGAGGACACATGCAGGCCAAAAAACGCTATTTAATTCTGTTCTCTGCAGGTGTGTGTCTCATTCTGCTCTTTTACCTGCAGGGGCCAGCTTCCAGAAGGACTCCAAAGCGAGGGGATGACCCCCATCCACACTGGCCACACTTTTCAGACCCCTTACGAGCGTTTATCCCTTGGGATCAGACTGAAACTGAGGACTATAATGTCCGAGCTTCTCCGAGACACAAACGAGATGATAGTACAGGAGCTGACAAGTGCCGAATGGACTCCTGCTTTGACTTTGACTTGTGCAAAAGAAATGGCTTTAAAGTCTACGTCTACCCTCAACAGAAAGGGGAGAAGATTTCTGAGAGCTACCAGAATATATTATCCTCCATCGAGGGGTCCAGATTTTACACATCTGACCCGGGACAGGCTTGCCTTTTTGTTTTAAACCTTGACACCCTTGATAGAGACCAGCTGTCCCCTCAGTACGTCCATAATCTTAAAACTAAAATCCAGAACTTGAACCTGTGGAATAACGGGAGGAACCATCTGATCTTTAACCTGTATTCTGGCACATGGCCGGATTACACTGAGGATTTGGGGTTTGATATTGGTCAAGCCATGTTGGCCAAAGCCAGCATCAGCACCGAAAGCTTCAGACCCAACTTTGACATCTCCATCCCCTTGTTTTCCAAAGATCACCCCCGGACTGGAGGGAAAGAGGGTTTTTAAAATACAACACCATCCCTCCTTTTAGGAAATACATGCTGGTTTTTAAAGGCAAGCGCTATTTGACTGGGATTGGGTCTGACACCAGGAATGCGCTTTATCATATTCATAATGCTGAAGATGTGGTTCTTCTCACCACATGCAAACACGGCAAAGACTGGCAGAAACATAAAGATGCTCGATGCGACAAGGACAATGCAGAATATGACAGGTAAGAACAGATGGATTTATGATGGAAAAACATTGCAATGTTTAATAATAGTGCTGGATATTATTATAACATGTTGGAAAATGGAGCCAAAACGTAGGTATTTTGTTGCAAATTGATCACAAGATCTCAAAGAAGTGTTATTTATTTAAAATAAAGATTCATTTAAATATTACATATAACATATGATATATATTCTGGTTAAAAATGAGGAAAAAAGAAGCCTAATTGCACACTTAAAGGGATAGTTCACCCAAAAATGAAAATTCTGTCATCATTTACTCACCCTTTACTGGTTTCAAACCTTTCTTCTGCCACACAAAAGAAGATAATTTGAAAAATGTTGAAAACCTGCACTATAAAAAATGCTGGGTTCCACATAATTGATTTGAGTTGGTACAACATGAAGGAATTAACTTATTAGTTTTTACAAATTTAAGTAGATTAAACTTAAAACATTTACGTTGTCCCTCCAAAAAAAACTCAAGAATTGTGTTGTTTCAGCTTCTATTAAATAAGTAGTTTGAACAAACAGCAAGCGTCATTTTTGTAGTGTGTAACCATTGACTTCTATCGTATTTGTTTTTCCTACTATAGAAGTCAACGGTTGCAGGTTTTCAGCTTTCTTCTAAATATCTTCTTTTGTGAAGAAAGAAACTCATAAATGTTTGAAACCACCTGAGGGAGAGTAAACACTAAGCATGTATGTGTGATTGGCTTTGCAATGCATAATATTTTTATGATGTTAATGTTAATTTAACACTAAATTTGCAAAACATTTAGCTAAAATAAGTTTGAAATGATAAAACACTAAATATGTTGCTGAAAATTAAGATTTAGATATTGCAATAGATATAATATCCAAGCAAGAATAATTTGCTAATTAAAAATAAAAAAATAAAAAAATAAATATATATATATATATATATATATATATATATATATATATATATATATATATATATATATATATATATATATATATATGTAAATATATATATATATATATATATATATGTAAATATATATATATATATATATATATATATATATATATATATATTTATATATATATAAATATATATATATATATATATATATATATA
This sequence comes from Danio kyathit, assembly GCA_903798195.1. Taxonomy (NCBI): domain Eukaryota; kingdom Metazoa; phylum Chordata; class Actinopteri; order Cypriniformes; family Danionidae; genus Danio; species Danio kyathit. Next base: position 61,132,697 of record LR812534.1, read on the forward strand.
TATATATTTATATATATATAAATATATATATATATATATATATATATATATATATATATATATATATATATATATATATATATATTTATTTATATATATATATATATATATATATATATATATATATATATATATATATATATATATATATATATATAATTTTATATAAAATTAGCAAAATATTTAAAGAAAAGACAATATAAAAATGGAGACACAATATATTTGAATGTTTAAAAGTGTATTAATGGCTCTGAAATGTGCTAATGTCAAACTCATGATGCTAAAATTCACATTTCTGAAAGGTTTGCAATGACTTTTAAAGCAACTGGTGTCGATTTTTTTGTTGGAGTAATGTGAATGTGTATTTTGCCTGATACTGTCGTATTAAATGCATTGAGATTCAGAAAATTAGGATAAGAAATATTTGTACACTTAAAGTATGTATGCGTTTGCTTTGCAATAGATCAAAGCAAGAATCATTTGCTTAATTTTTATATTAAATTTGCAAAACATTTAACGAAAAGACAATATAAAAATGGAGACAAAGTATTTGCATGTTTAAACGTTTATTAATGGGATTAAATTGTCCTAATGTCAAACTCATGATACTAAAATTCACATTTGAAAGGTTTGCAATGACTTTCTTTAAAGCAGCTGGTGTCAACATGATGTTTAGTGGATATAAATTCTTTGTTGGAGTAATGTGAAATATGCTAATATTTTCCTTTAAATGCGTTGAGATTCAAAAAATTAAGATAAGAAATATTTGCACAGTTAAAGTATGTCTGTGTTTGTTTTACAATATCAAAGCAAGAATCATTTGCAAATTAAAAAAATATATATTTAATTGTATAATAAATTTGCAGAACATTTAACGAAAAGACAATATAAAAATGAATATTTAAAAGTGGCATTGAAATGTGCTAATGTCAAACTCATGATGCTAAAATTCACATTTCTGACAAGTTTGCAATGATTTTAAAGCAACTGGTGTCAACATGGATATCAATTCCTTGCTGGAGTAATGTGAATGGATTTTTTCTGACATTTTCTCATTAAATGCATTGAGATTCAGCTCAAATACTACAAGCAATGTCAAAATCACTAATTAGTTTAAGTAAAGATTGATTTTAATGAGCTGATTTTAATGCATATTTGTATTATCAGAACACATTTGTAGTAATAATGGCAAGAAATATACTGAAAGTGGTATTATATCCTAAAATGCTTGCGTCAATCTGTTTCATGAAGCTTTTTTTTCAAATGACGATGATAAACTAGTTTCCTAATGCAGTGCTTTAAAAAAACGTAATCTAATGCTTATCATGATAACCTATCATTTCCAGCTGAAGTGCATATGAAAAAAGCTGCTGTGGATTTAATGCATTAAGATGTACAGTCCGTTGGAGGCAAAAAGCTTTCAATGAGCATGACATAACCCAACCCCCAACCACCTCATGCAATCAAGATATATCCCCAATGCTTGTCAGGACATCTGCGTCGACTGATCCTTTTGCATCTATTGTTCTAAATTAGGATTACAGCAAACATGCCAAGTTGTCTTTGCGTCCATTTGATCCAATAGGCAGGTGTTAGGATTAAGAAGTCAAACTCTTGCATCCCCTGGCATTGCACAAATAGTGCAAACTTTTGGGATTTATTATATATAACAACGTAATTAAGGATCCCTGTAATTTTCCAAATGCAGGTTTAACAAATAATACCTAGATTTACATATAAGAACACGTACACACACGCACACAAAACCAATGTACATGAAATAATACACTGTAAAAAGTGATATAATATGACTTACTGTTACTTAAGTGTTACTTGAACTCAGTGCCGGCCGGTTGAGGGGCCCTAGGTGAGATGACAAAATGAGGGAGAAACCTGTTTTTTTTAGCATGGTGAATTAGTGGGATAGATAATTAATTGATTATTTAATGAAACATGCTAAATTTCTGTGATCATGGGCATCATCGCATTTATTAAAACAAGTCCTAATTCTGCACTACTAAGTAATGTATTATGCATAGCAGAACATACCTTTACTTTGAGCTTGCTTTTCTTCCTCTGCTTTTCTTTTCTTCCTTTTTTCGGCTCCGGAAAGATGCAGTTAAAAATTCACTTAAGATCGATTAAAAATAGCAGCGATGCTTGTGACGTTATATTACTTAAGACTTTAAGACACTTTTTTCAGGTTTATATCAAACGTGAGCAATTTGGAGAGATATGTGGAATCTGTGTAGGAAAACGTTACGTCATTCTAGTTCACCCAATAGCCGATTGTGAGAGGTGTTATGCAAAATAGAGGTGCTGCTGGATATGTTTCTAATATTTTCTGCTTTTATTCATACTGTTGTTGTGTATTTATTATCGTTTTTAGCTATTTGTCATGTATGAGTTATACAGAGCTATTCATTTAATTAAATGGTTTTTTTATACCGCTGTTTTGAATTGTATCGCATATAATGGGGTTTGTGTGGGGCTGGGCAATATTGCAAAATAATGATCATGATTTCATGTTTCATATCATTCGATATCGATAATTATTGAATATTTTTTAACAATACATTTAGGAATATTAAGATTTTATTTAACCACTTTATTTAGCAACATTACTAAGGCAAATAGTTTTAATAGTCAAAAACACAAATATTTAAATAATATATCTGATCTCCTTATAATAAAATAAACTTAAGTGTTAAAGAGACTCTTAATTTTGATGAATAAAATGTTACAAAGTGTGTGCAATGGTAAAGGTAGATCAACATCTGTAAGGTGTGAATATTAATGATAAACATCAAACTCTGTCAACAAAACAAATTATGATAATCAAATCTGAGCTTTCAAGTAAAAGAACCGACCACCATCATTATTCAAATACATACTGCAACATTACAAATAGTGAAGTTGAATGATTAAATTACCCCTATGCTAAAACATCTTTCAGATGGGGACCTAGTGTCTGGGATGCACAAGAAAAGAAACCAAAAAGCCATTCTGGCGACATCCTTGCATCCTTTTTTATTTACAATTTCCTCACTGCTGCTATACGGCACCCATTTTTGCATGTGTTGTTATTCTGACCTGAACTGACAAGCGTTGAGGCTCGCTAGCATCTCTCTCATAACAAGGCGACTATCAACCATTTTCTCAGAGTAGGACAAATCATTGCTGCAGCTCCAATTCAAGTTTATGGAGAAAAGTAAAAAGCACTGCAGTGTTAGGATGCGCTGTGTTTGTCTGAGGTAATTAGTCTGCCGTTATTACTGAAATGTGTTTATTCCATACAAAGTGTGAAGCAGATTGATTAGTTCTACTTGCATGAATGGCGGTGCGCTCGCAGCATTCGTGAAAGTTCAGATGTTTTTCAACTAGGTGTACCTGGAAAATGCGCGTGCGTCACGTGTGTGGCGCTTGCACAACATGTGTGCGTCGATCCCATATGTGCATCGTGCAGATCGCACGCCTCCATGGGAAATGACAAACTTGCACACTAAGCTTAATAGCATTCCTTCGAATGCGTGCGATCAGCGGTCACGTTTTAATAAAACTATAGCGCTTCATATCGAAATTTCATACAATTTTTTAAATCCATATTGACAATAGTGTTCGGTCAATAAATACCGATACCGATTTTTATTGCCCAGCCCCAGGTTTGTGCATTGTTGATGATTTATACATACATGCTCGTCCTCACACTTACATTCACAGTAAATATACAAGAGCAGCATTCGTGGGGCCCTCCAAGAAACGTGGGTCCCTAATAGACTGCCTATATTGCCTATATTTTCTTTCGGCATAACAATCTCTAAACATTTTTTATATTTCAAATGAGGGACATAAAGATGTATTATGGATGTGACCAAAAAAGTTTGCAAGTTTACAGTATACAGCAAACTTTGTAGAACTTCTGTGAATTAAACTGTACAACCCAAAAGAAACGATGATAATCAAAAGGATAAGACTTGCTCTCTATTAGGGTTGGGTACCGAAACCCTGTGCCATTATAGCACCGGTACCTTTGTAACCGGTATGTACTGGACCGAATCAGCATATGAATTTTGCTACCTAATTTCGGTGCCACTGGTGCTGCGACAAGGACGTAAGAAGCATCAAGGGGTGCATCAAAGGCATACATAGGTACGCGTTGTCACAACATCTGTAAACATTTAGTTCTAAACAACTTTGAGGAATACGGACAGGCTATGTCAGGCGTTTGTTCTTGTTGCTTAGGAAACGGACCCACGCAGGACAGCACATTCGGTGAGTGAGAGCGACTCTTCAGATCAACATGCATGATTGCGTTCATCAAATTTGCTTAAACTAAGTGTTCTAAAGTGTATTTTACAAGCAAGGATTCTGACACAGCAACGTGAAGCAGATGCTTTAAAAAGTTGCGTGTAAAGGGGAAACACGTCAAACTTAATGACCATTTGAGGGCGCATGGAATCAACTTGCAGTCTCTGAAAAGCTTGCGACATCATCTGGCACTATCAATAAGTACGTAGATGGACACCAATGCTCTGATTTTAATATGATTAAGACAATACTCTGATTAAGAGTCTAGACTACCATGTAAACAGTGATTTTTGATTACCTTAAAAGACCACAGACACCTGCGTTGCGAAATGTGGAGGTTTTTTCAAATTCTATTAAAAGAACACTCTTCAACCAGTCCTTACTTAAAGGGCCACGATACCCCCCTTTCTCAGCAGGGTGTTTTCACACCTTTAGTTTGGAAAAAGTCAGGAAAGTGGGCGTGTCCAGCTCTGTTTAGGTGGGAGTGTCGGGGGAGGGAAAGAGGGAAGGATTTGCAAATATGGGAGTTTCCGTTTGGGCACGCAAACGCAGGGGAGAAAGACGGAGACCGTGTTTACATGGACATCAGTAATCGAATTAATTGACAAATTATTAATTTAACTGCAGTTTGGCACTTTCACTTTTTATTCAGGAACATTTTCTGCATGTCCCCTGTGACAAACGAGATATTGAAAGCGAGGAACTGCTGGAGAGTGGAGTTTTAATGGAATGTTTGATACCGCACGGCGAATGGGAGAAAAAAATCCTCTGCATTTCTCGGTACCTTAGATGCACTCGGTAGGTAACGTCAGAAAGCCGTGTGTATATTGACTTTCCTGTCACAAAATGCGGCGAAAATCCTGCATGACAGGAATAGTTTGATTGTGGTGTTTACATGTTTGCATTCAGAGAGCAGCATTTACAGCGGATCTTTCAGTCTATAATATTGGACTATAATATTGCAGTGATATTAACATACTGTAAAATTAGTAACTAAATCATTTTGACTGAGGTATGTCTTTAAAAACTGAAAGAGCACTGCTGACCATACGAAGTAACTTTGCCATCTGAATGAACAAACAAAGGGCACTGCACTCACAAACACTTACCAAATCTGTAGACACAGGACAATCAAACTGGAACTGTGTCTTTTTTAAAAGGAGATGAGCGGCAAATCCAAATTTCATTGTTGCAAGGTGCGAAAAGCTCTCGGATAAAAATGTTTCTTACAAACGTGTTCTGTCGTGTGTCGTGTGCACTGTAATCCACATGTGAGTCCAGCTGCGCTCTCAAAATGCAAACAAAACCTTCGTTGCAGCACATTAATAAATGCAACACTGACGACCCATGTCTCCAAATTCTTGTTCTTTCACTTGTTTTGGCAACACAACATGGCGTCTCTCTGTCATCTGAACACTGTAACAGGTAAAACAGTCTCCGAAGATATCATGCATATTAATGAAGTTGCACCGCATACACAATAGAGCGCGCTGATTGGTTTGAACAAAGTCTTTCTCATGAATTAATGCCATGCACTCAGAGACGTCACGATGTACTCGCAGGGACAGACAGCCACTCTCCATGCTGAATTACACACAAGTATCTCATGACCGTGACGCAGCTTCAAAAGTTCGTTTCAAACTGGAAGAACGAGTTTCCTCAAAATAACGCAAAAATAACCAATTTTCACTTTTTGTGCAATATATGTGTCCTAATAGTGTTTATAGTGGCGTGGGACACATATATGACTGTCAACAGCTCAAAAAATGTGTTTTGGTGTTTCGTGACCTTGTAATGCTCGCATCAAATGCCTCAGTTTGTCATGGGGTCATGAATGAAATGATCCTGAATGAAAGTAAAACTGCAGTTAAAGTTGAAAAATTTAAAAGTTAATCAATCCATGTGCTATAATATGTGAAACAGGATCATCAAAGGAACATTCAAAAAGCAACTCGTGTAAACACCTTAATCATATTGTCTCATTCGGATTAAGGCAAGTCATTAGATTACCGATAACCATGTAAACATAGTCACAAGCCCCAACTCTAGAAAAAAGGAGTTCGGTATTTTGATGACAGCCTCTCCACAGGTTAGTAGTAAGCTAATGTAATTTCATAATGCAAATCCTAAATTCATGCCAACCAACAAATGATCATAGGAAATATATTAATGTAATTCAAATATATAAAATATAAATTGATGTTTACATTAAACTTTAATTATATTGTTCTATTAAAATAATAAAAAAAAAAAAGATTTTGTCAAATAAAAGATTTTTCTAGAGTCATGCACCATAATTTTGTGGCTCAAAAGTATCGGTTCAGGCACCGTTTTGACACCGGTACCGTTTTAAAAGTAACGGCACCGGTATCGAAATAACCCCAAACGATACCCAACCCTACTCTCTATAGAACAAATATGACTTATTTTATTTAGCATTTTTGCATTTATGAGGGAAAATCTTTGTTATGGATGTGACAGATGTGAAATTGGCACTTGTGTGACATTGGTAAATCAAATATAATAGTTTGAAAACATTGACAGAGTCATTTAAGTAAAAATAAACTCAGAAATGGTTTCGCTATTTTAGTGAAAACGTAATATTTTTCATGTCAAGGTCAGGTTGACATTTTAACATGGAATTGCTTACTCCAAAATTTGCATTAAAAACATGACTAGTGCTCTCCGTCTGTGTTGCGGGTGCCAAGAGTCTCGGCTTCCTGCTGTGTTTTTTTCCCTGGCGGCTGCGGAGCTTGGTGAGACGGGGACGAGGGGCTCTGAAGGATTAGTGGAAACAATGTCCCTGGTGCCAGTGGGGGGGAAAGCAGCCTTCTCTCTGTTTAAACAGTGGTTTCCCAGAGCTCACTCCATCACCCAAGAATGCCTGTGTCCCGAGTGACCTCTCGTCTCAGGCAGCCTGACCTCAATGTCAACCCGCCTACCGACAGGCTGTTCTGGGTGACTTGAAGAGATACTCGCATGCCACTCACTTGGTTAACAGCGTAACCCTGCAGAGACACAGCTGTGCACTCGGCCATTCATTTTGGGCTTTTAGAATTCTACTGTTCCAGCATTTGTGGTCTAAACAATAAGAGATTATTTAAAAGTGGATTGTGCATAATGTTTTGAAAATAGTCCTTATGTATATTCAATAAAGTCGTTTTCAAATATTTCCCAAGGGATTTTTAACAGACCAAGGAAAAGTTCACAGTATTTCATATAATATTTTTTTCTTCTGAGGAAAGCTTTATTTATTTTAGTTTGGATAAAAACTATTTTATATATACAACGGAAGTCAGAATTTTTAGCCCTCCTGTGATTTATTTATTTATTTATTTATTTTTTTATTAGAATTTTCTCCCCTTTTTAAATGTTTCCCAAATGACGTTTAACAGAGCAACGAATTTTTCACAGTATTTATCATAATATTTTTTCTTCTGGAGAAAGTCTTATTTGCTTTATTTCGGCTAGAATAAAAGCAGTTTTTAATTTTTTAAAAACCATTTTAAGTAGGGATATCCCAATCAGGGACAGATTGTTTTGCCCTCAAGTCCGAGTCATTTGATTTTGAGTATTTACCGATACTGAAACCCTATCCGATACTTCTATAATACATAAAAAGTATAAAGATGAGCGAAGAAACAGATCCAGGATGTTCCTTATTTTTTATTTAATTCACCTTGCACTAAATACCATCAATTCTTCACTTCTGGACATCAGTGCAACAGTAAATATAAAAAAAATCTAATATAAAAACAAATAGCACCTCAATATAAAATACCTGGCAGGCAATCCCAAGTTTACATATCTCACAGTTTGCTATGGCAATGTTGTCGTCATCAACTTAATAATACGTCCAGAACGTAGACATACTCGCGCTTTCCGCTTTAAGCTGCTTCCATGTTCTGGTTTGCCGGCATTTAACCAATAGCGTCTGTTCAACAAAGTGATGTTATGCCGCACATGTTGCTGTTTCTGCTGAAGTCAAGAAAGAGGCGTAACTCTGTGCCACTGCATAACTATAGCTGTGTAAAACAAATCTGAGAATATATATATATATATATCGGGAGGTCCTGATCGATAGGTAACGTCTGTTTCAGATCGAATCTAAAACCCCGTAATCGGACCTGATTTCCGATCACGTGATCAGATCTGGTACATGCCTACTTTTAAGGTCAATATTATTAGCCCCCTTAAGCTATCTGTGTTTTCAATGGTCTACAGAACAAACCATCGTTACACAATGACCTAATTAACCTAGTTAATCCTTTAAATGTCACTTTAAGCTGAATAATAGAATCTTAAAAAATATTTAGTGAAATATTATGTACTGTCATCATGACAAAGATAAAAGAAAACATTGATTAAAACTATTATGTATGTTTTTTTTATTGATTTACAATGCAAACTGAAATATGTGCAATCAAATTAGCATTTATTTCATGCAGTAGTTTCTCAGTATTATATAGCTATATTTAATAGTTTAATATCTAGGTCGTAGAATGCATATATTTCCAAACATCCTTAAAACTAATCCATATAAAGAGCCTATGGGCTACTGAGAGCAAGATGATGTGCCTCAGTTTCACCATTTGGTGCATTTTTAGCACTAGTTCTATGCAAATTTTGCATAGTGGGAAACAAGCTACATCTCTATTTTTCAGAAATCCTCCTTTAAATACAGTAAGACCCAGTCCCAATTCTATTTATCTACCCCTACTCCTTCCCCTTCCTCGTCGCTCTTGAAACAGAGTGTGAAGCGGAAGGGCTTCAAAATTTACCCCTAAGAATAGGGACACCACTACAACACCTGCACACGTCATCATATGTCATCGCGATCTCTTACTTCATATGAGATCAGACGATGGCGACTGCTGTAGTTATTCCAGTTGTGTTATTGTTTGGTATTTATCTTCAGGAAATCACTGAAGGCAACAATATCATGTTATCATTACATGATATAATGTGGCAATAAGATCGTAACTGTACTGTGTAATTACACTGTGGCCATATTAATCTGTGTAAACACACCAAAAACATTAACATAGCAGACACTGTAAAAAGCTCAGTCCTAGCCACTAGGCTTTTCTGACAGGATATTCGAGTGTCATCAAATGTCAGAATGTTGTGAGACTGCCATACAGGAGTTATTTTTATGGATTATTGAATAAAATTTAGCGTTAAAAAAAAACAAACTATTTTTAAACCATGATGGTAAAACACGAACGCAGTTATGAATGTATTAAAACATATGCTTGTTCCTTGTAAACATTTGTAATAATGACAAAAATACTAATTTGTGGATATTCTGACTTCCGGGAGCAGCTATGCTGTCGTTGTGGCTGGTGTATTCTGGGAAATTTTCTTACTCCTTGGTTTCGGGTGTGGTCCTAAAAAATCTCGGTGGACGCATAGGCCTCACCGTGGCTGTCGGCGACGCTGACGCGCACCTCTCAAAAAATGTAACTACACTTTGCAACGGCGCGTAGCGCAAGCTCTGTGATTGGACGGCATGGTAGTCAGCTCTGACGAGGTAAGAGTCGCGCGAGCCTGATGCAGCGAGTGTTTACAAGTGTGGAGTCCCGTGAAGGAGCTCCAGATGGAAGCTGTTGCTTTGTGTTTACCGTATGATTAAAGTTGTTGCACGTCCGCCGATTCCTGCCTCAAAATGAACGAGTTTGAGCCACTTGTACATTAAGGAAGTGTTCAGAAAAAACTAAACACCAGCGAAGAAACTCGACACAGAGGAACATAAACACCTCACTGCCAGCTAGCGTTTCGGAAGTGGTATTGCAGAGCAGCAGAAACAGCGCGCAGAAGTATAAATGCACGGCTACGTGAGTTGCATGGGCCGAGGGTCACCGCAATCACTTGACGCAGAAGTATAAACCAGGCTTTAGCCATACACCTTCATGCTAAAGAGAATCGCGACATCCCTTCATGTGAAGGCGCAAAACGAGGGGTAAGGGGAAGGGCTAAGGGAAGAATTGGGATTGGGTTTAAGTATCAGCTGAATGCAAAGTGAGCTGTAATTGGTTTTTTGACCATTAAAAATGTGCACAGTTTAACAATTTAGCCACATTGTGGTCACATGATTTCTAATACTGAAACTTCTACCACTATCCTATCCATATTAAAGGTGAAAACCCCTAAATAAAAAACTAAATGTAAAATATAAACACAAGGTTTGTAAATTGTCAAATTTTTAGTGTTCGTACAAATCTGAAAATATTAGTAATAGTAAATGTTTGAAAAGTGGGAAAGACTACAAAAAATGTCAATGTCAATCAAGACAAAAAAGCATACTCAATACCTGCAAGTCACTTGTAGCTCTGCTTTCAGAATTTGAAATCAATAAGAAATCCACCCATTCCGGTTGAAAGCCATAAAATGATTAATTAATGCACATGGATCAAATTGACTTTGATCAGTGAGTTGAAATGCAGTCAAGTGCTTCTGACATCCCGAGGCCTCAAACATTTAAAGCTATATTTCCGCGTGCATTGAGCTTTCTCAGTATGGACCGTTTTCCTTGAAGTGCCGTTATGACAGATCTGAAAAATGCATGCTGAATTTCCATTGGAGACGGATGTTCGCTCCCTTCTCATTTCCCGCTGTAGCCATAGGCCTTCTCTCGGCCTGCGCTCTGCAAGGACGGATGCTGAAGTTGTTGAACATGACCGTTCTTGTGAATGTGAAATGCTGACGGCTGTGGCGCTGAATAATTGATCAGATGTGTTTTATTCATGTTATGTGTTTTTTTTTTTTCTCCACTCGAAATTTCATGGGGTTCATGATTTATTCATGGACGCACAAAATCATCTGCATCATTTCTGTCCAGCAATCCAGAGTTGTGAAACACAATGATTAGCTTGAAAGGGATCAAATTGAATGGCGTGGATTTATTTTATTTTTTAAATGACAGTAATGAATTACATTCATCTTTTAATTTCAATTGAACTGACATACACTTTTAAATGCATTAAATGACATTACACTGTAATAAATTCCCAGAATTTCATGACATTACTGTTATTTTTTTCCACAGTGAATTACATTAGTGGCACTTTACAGGATTTAACTGTTTAATTTGGCGTATTCAGAATTTTATTGTGAAATTAAGGCAGGCATTATGATTACTGTATGATACTTTTTTTTTTTTTCTTCTCTTTTTTTTTTTCTTTGTTGGCACATGTATATACCTTCACTGTGGATGGACTTTTTGGCACTGTAAATAAACGTCACCTTGCACGACAGTGCTTTGCGAGTAAGCCATAATTTTTTTTTTTTTTTTTTTTTCTTTTCCCCTTACGAACTCACATTTCTCCCCCTGAAGACGAGCTGGTGGGCTCGTTTTCATCACAAGCACATTTCTGGACACTCAAAGCGCTTTACACATTTTGGGGGGGGATCTCCTCATCCACCACCAGTGTGCAACATTCACCTGGATGATGCGACGGCAGCCATATTGCGCCAGACCGCACACCAGCTGATTGGTGAAGAGGAGACAGAGTGATGAAGCCAATTATGATATTTTGATGGTTAGGAGGCCATGATGGACAGAGGCCAGTGGGTTAAACCTCAACTCTTTTTGAAGGACATCCTGAGATTTTTAACGACCACAGAGAGTCAGGACGTTGGTTTAACGTCTCATCCGAAAGACGGCACTTACTGAGCAGTATAGAGTCCCCTTCACTATACTAGGGCGTTAGGACTCACACAGACTGCAGGTTGAGTCACTCCTGCTGGCCTCACTAACAGCAACCGGCAGCAACCTAGCTTTTCAATGTGGTCTCCCATCCAGGTTCTAACCAGGCGAAGACTTGCTTAGCTTCAGTGGACAACCATGTGAGAGTTGCAGAGAGCTAGCTGCCGGCTAGATGTCATGAGACGAAAGAGTTTTCAGAAAGTATCAGTTTCATTCACCTGACGCTGCGTTTTCTTGTGGACAAACAGCGAAACTGCGTAGAAAAAAAGTGTGTTTTTTTAAAAATACCCATGTTTGTGTGGCATTCAGTGTGAATGAGCCCTTACACGTAACTGCCATCAGCACAAGTAGATGTAGTTACTTTAACTGTAGTCACATGTCAGTGTTCATCTCTGAAAGCAAGCAGGGTGGACATGCTGGTTTGTGTCAATTATTTTCCTACATCATACGCTACTGCGAAGAGTTGGTCTTCTGCAGAGCAAAAGCACACAAAACACTCGATCCAGAAGCGTCTGCATTGTGTGCGTTTTGTCTTGGCCGACTGTCTGTCTGTTCTTAATCTGATTGGCTCAAGCTTTTTTTTACAAAGGAACTTGGACGCTGGTTGATGACAATGCCTGTTGGGTTACATAACCTTGGATTTACTCTGGTGCCCTGTTAACACAGCTAATCATCTTAAACCAATCCCAATCCTGCTGCTTAATTGGGACCCTGAGGAAGTGGCTTATATACTGTCATTGACAAAAGACAAAGACACCGGGCCAAACAGCTGATGCTCATGTGATTCAAAATCCGTTTGCGGCTTCTTTTCGCAGCTAATTTGGTCACAGGGGTATTATAGTTGACTACAACAAAACTTTTATTTGTCCATATAGTTTAACTTGAAAGGCCAATATAGCTAAAACTGAATACACAAAATGCAAAATGCACATATTTTAAATGTAATGTTCAGTAAAACATGTAATAATTATTATATTTGTAAATGGATACTTTTGTAAATAAATATAAATATTTTAATAATATAACAATATTAACATTTTATTTAAAGCAACAAAAATAATTGTAGTTGTATAGTAGTAATTATTATTAAATTCTATCTATCTATCTATCTATCTATCTATCTATCTATCTATCTATCTATCTATCTATCTATCTATCTATCTATCTATCTATCTGTCTGTCTGTCTGTCTGTCTGTCTGTCTGTCTGTCTGTCTGTCTGTCTGTCTGTCTGTCTGTCTGTCTGTCTGTCTGTCTGTCTGTCTGTCTGTCTGTCTGTCTGTCTGTCTGTCTGTCTGTCTGTCTGTCTGTCTGTCTGTCTGTCTGTCTGTCTATGTATCAACTGATCTATCTATCTATCTATCTGTCCGTCCGTCCACTCATCCATCATTCCATCCATCCATCATTCCATCCATTCATCATTCCATCCACCCATCCATCCATCATTCCATCCACCCATCCACCGATCCATTCATCCATCCATCTACTGATCCATCATTCCATCCGTTCATCCATCCATCTACTCATCCATCCATCCTTTCATCCATTCTTCCATCCATCCTTTCATCCATTCTTCCATCCATCCATCCATCCTTTCATTCATCCATCTATCCATCAATCCGTCCATTTATCCATCCATACATACACCCTTCTATCCATCCTTCCATACATCCTTTCATCCATACTTCGTTCCTTCCATATATCCTTCCTTCTTTCCATCCTTCCATCCATCCTTTTATCCATACATCCTTTCATTTATCCATCTATCAATCCATTTATCTATCCATACATACATACACCCATCTATCCATCCATCCATCCATCCATCCATCCACTCATCCGTTCATCCATCCATCTACTCATCCATCCATCCTTTCATCCATTCTTCCATCCATCCATCCTTTCATCCATTCTTCCATCCATCCATCCTTTCATCCATTCTTCCATCCATCCATCCATCCATCCTTTCATTCATCTATCTATCCATCAATCCGTCCATTTATCCATCCATACATACACGCTTCTATCCATCCATCCATCCTTCCATACATCCTTTCATCCATACTTCGTTCCTTCCTTCTTTCCATCCTTCCATCCGTCCATCCTTTTATCCATACATCCTTTCATTCATCAATCCATTTATCTATCCATACATACATACACCCATTCATCCATCCATCCATCCATCCATCCATCTATCCTTTCATCCATACATCTTTTCATTTATCCATCTATCTATCAATCCATCCATTGATCCATCCATACATACATACACCCTTTCATCCATCCCTCCATCCCTCCATCCTTCCTTCCTTCCTTCCTTCCTTCCTTCCTTCCTTCCTTCCTTCCTTCCTTCCTTCCTTCCTTCCATCCATACATCCATTTTAGCAAAAATGAAAAGTTAAATGTACATTAAAAAGGAATAATACAACTATATACATAATATAATAATAATAATAATATAGAAATAAATAATAAAAAGAAATATATAATAATTACAAAAACTAAAATAAAAATAATGAAGATGATAAACAAGTTTTAGCATTTCTATATATATATATATATATATATATATATAAATATATAAATATATTCAGAAATATATATTTAGAATTTTATATATATATGTATTCCCAAATTACTAAAACAAATGTTAGAGTGTGATGCATTTCGTAAAAAAATTATATAAAGATTTTTAATAAAAATATTTTAGTGCATTATCATTTTAAATGATAATGCAATCATTTTTCAAAAATGAAATAATTTTTTAAAAAGATCTTAAATCTTAAAAATCTAAATCAGGGGTGTCCAAACTTGATCCTGGAGGGCCGGTGTCCTACATCAATTAGTTCCAACTTTCCACCTTGCCTGGAAGTTTACCTAAAAATAGCTTGATTAGCTGGTTCAGGTGTGTTTAGGACACCGGCCCTCTAGAACCTAGTTTGGGCACCCCTGCTTTAAATGATTTGTCGTAATTTTTAAATCACGAGTTGATTGGTTAGTGTTGCATGAACCCATTTTATCAGTAATTGTCTTGAATTTTATGCAAAAGAAGGTTGATTTGTTATAAAAAAATGTAATGATATTGCCATAAAGAGAATGATTTTAGGATCCACAAAGTTTATAGCATATACTAACCATTCAACAGTTGATCTTAGAATGATAAAACACACTTTCTACATGGTTTGCAGCTTTAAAAGTGGTTGTTTGATGGACAATTGCTATATATCTTAACCAAATCTTCCAGTGAGCATGGCTAGAAATGCAAATGTGAAAGGCAGATCAAGCAGTAATTTGTAATGGTTCACCGTGTTCAGCATTTAGCTCATGTATTTGCAAATCAAGCGCAGTGCGTACTGAATCACAGCGGACAGTGCCGTCTGTGGTTAAATAAGGTGGAAATAATCCTCTCCCCATTTTCCACTGCCTATTATGTGGAAAATCCAGCCTTTATCTGTCACTAATAACAAGGAAGTCGTGATTGTCTCGATTCAGCAACTAAAAACACCAGCCGTGCAAAACGCCATGAGTCTGTTCATGTCTGAGTTGTCATTTATCATATGTGTTTAGTGAATTTTTAGATTTATCTCTGAACAAAGTGACTTTTGTTTTTATCAGAGCAAACGTCTCATTGTCTAAAGCATTTTATTTTATATTTTCTTTTCTTTTTCCTTTTAAAATTTATTATTCATGTATTTATTATTCATTCATTCATTTATTTTCTTTTTGGCTTAGTCCCTTTATTAATCCGGGGCCGCCACAGCGGAATGAACCGCCAACTTATCCAGCATATGTTTTACGCAGCGGATGCCCTTCCAGCTGCAACCCATCTCTGGGAAACATCCATACAGACTCATTCACACTCATACACTACAGAAAATTCACCTGTACCACATGTCTTTGGACTGTGGGGAAAACCGGAGCACCCGGAGGAAACCCACGTGAACACAGGAAGAACATGCAAACTCCACACAGAAACACCAACTGACTCAGCCGAGGCTCGAACCAGCGACCTTCTTGCTGTGAGGCGACTGCACTACCTACTGCGCCACTGCGTCGCCCATATTTATTATTATTTTAAAAAATATTTTATTTTATAATTTTCATTTTATTATTATTTTACTTTTAAAATTACTTATTTTATTTATTATTATTATTATTATTATTATTATTTTTTAAATATTTAATTTATTTTTATTTTATTATTATTGTTTTTAAATTAATTAATTAATTTTATTTATTATATTTTATTTTATTATTTCATTTTTAAAATTGTTTTATTTTATTTATTATTATTATTATTATTATTATTATTATTATTATTATTATTATTGTTATTATTAAAAAATATTTTATTTTATTATTCTATTTTATTATTTTATTAATTTCTATTTTATTTTATTTATTTTTATTATTTTATAAATTTTTAATTAATTACTTTTATTTTATTTTTTATTTAAAATAATTAATTAATTTAATTTTATTCTATTTTTAAATGTATTTTATTTTTCATTCATTCATTTTCTTTTCAGCTTAGTCCCTTTATTAATCCGGGGTCGCCACAGCGGAATGAACCGCCAACTTATCCAGCACGTTTTACGCAGCGGATGCCCTTCCAGCCACAACCCATCTCTGGGAAACATCCACACACACTCATTCACACTCAAAGACTACGGACAATTTAGCCTACCCAATTCACCTGTACCGCATGTCTTTGGACTGTGGGGGAAACCGGAGCACCCAGAGGAAACCCATGCGAACGCAGGGAGAACATGCAAACTCCACACAGAAACGCCAACTGACCCAGCCGAGGCTGGAACCAGCGACCTTCTAGTTGAGAGGCGACAGCGCTACCTACTGCGTCACTGCGTTGCACTTTATTTTATTTTTTTATTTTTTTATTTATTATTATTTTGAAAATATTTTATTTTGTTTTACTTTTTATTTTAATTAATTAATTTTATTATATTTTAAATTATTTATTAATTTTATAATTATTTTTATTAATTTGTTTATTTTTATTCATTCATTTTATTTTATTATTTAATTGAATTTTATATATATATATATATTTTGTTTTTTACATTTTTTTGATGACAGATGCTGCACTGAGACTTCCAGGAAAGAGTTGCATTAACTTTTTAAGTTTTATTTCATTTCAGTTCATTTTATGGATGAGATTTGTATGTTAAAAAAACAGTAAATGTTTTTTTGAATATTAATTTATTCAGGTTATGAATTAATATATTAATCTCAATAGGACTTATTTTATTAAATTATTAATTATTTTCTTAATTATTTTACTTCTATGTTAAGCTGCTTTGACACAATCTACATTGTAAAAGCGCTATAGAAATAAAGATGAATTGAATTAAATTGAACTTTTTAAATGAGAAATGTCACATTACATGCTACACTAAGGCATTCGGGTAAATCACTGCAAAATGTTTAATGCAAAAATTGAAATGCAGCAAAAACAAAAACAAACCTTGTACTAAATTAACTTAAAGTGAAATTGAAGTCATTCATTATTAGCCATATGTTCCAGTGATTTGTTGATTTCTATCAATGCTGCAATGTTAACTTAAATTTACACTCTACTTTCATTTGATGTTTTTGCCGTTTGCGTTTATAATAAAGTATGTATTTGGTTTTAGACCTTTCTTTTTGCTTTTTCTCAGGGATTTAGTTCCTCTTCCTATCTCTGCTCATGTTATTGTGTCCGCTGTGAAGGAAGCACTAATTTGAAGCCTCTTGTCTCACTTCTGTAATGCAGATTTGACTACTTTCGCCGCTCCGGCAGCTGTAATTATGTACTCGGTCTCTGCAGTGGGTTTAATAAGATAGACACTTCAGCAGACGGCAGACTATTCACAAATCAGCGGCTTCTCCACTTCTTGCCTTCCGCTCAATTACAAACACGTCGTAATATGAAAACATTCTGTCGAGAGAGCATTCAGTGTGGGATAACAGTGATAAAACATTCCCTTTTATTAATCAAAACCACGTTGATAAGAACAATGCCGGAGGTCTTAAAGAGCTCCAATCGACACGTCGTGATTATAAACCTCTCAAATTAGGCTGTGCTCTCAATAAGTCAAGAGCACATTGTGTTCGCTTTCATCCAGTCTTTCGTTTTTTAGCTGTCTGTTCACATCCACTCAAAAAAGCATGTTTTTTCTCATTGAGGTGGCAGTATCAACCACTCAAAGTAGTTTTTTTTTCTGTGTTACTAATATTTAGATGATCACAAAAGTACTGAGGTGCAATTTCAAATATTAAGACAAATGTCTACGTTATATTTCATTGTTATATTAGATTAAATCATCTGCTATTATGAGTTTATTTTGCGTAGCTGGTCAATAAACTGAGAGTCTTTGTAATAAATGATAATCCATCTCTAAACCGGTTTTACTTGCAATATACCACTACCACTAATGAAACAAGCATAGTCTTTGAGTGAGTCATTGAATCATTTGTTTAAGATATTTGTTTAGAAACATTGATTCATTCTGTTATGAAACAAGTGAGTCTTTATGAATGAGTCATTGATACATTTTTTTCAAGATATTAGCTAAGAAACATTTATTCATCCTGTTATGAAACAAGCAGTGCTTAATTTGTGGCGGAACAAATTTTGTTTAAGAGGTTACATTTTTGGTTCAAAGGGTTGCTCAAAAACATTTATTCATTCCATTTTAAAACAAGTGAATCTTAATGAGTGAATCTTTAAATAACTTGTTGATTCATCGCAGTATGAAACAGTATGAAAGTGCATTTTTATAAGTGAATCTTTGAATTGTTTGTTCAAGAAATTCACTAAGAAACATTAAATCACCTTGTTATATACCAAGTGAATCTTTTTAAGTGAGTCTTTGAATCTGTTCAAGATATTCACTCAGAAAGATTGATTCATCCTGTTATGAAACAAGGGAAACTTTATGAGTGAGTCTTTGAATAATTAGTTCAAGATATTCAATCAAAAACATTGATTCATTCTGTTAGGAAATGATTGAATCTTTATGAGTGAGTCTTTCAATCATTTGTTCAAGATATTCAATCAAAACATTGATTCATTCTGTTAGGAAATGAGTGAATCTTTATGAGTGAGTCTTTCAATCATTTGTTCAAGATTTTCACTCAGAAAGATTGATTCATTCTGTTAGGAAATTAGTGAATCTTCATGAGTGAGTCTTTGAATAATTAGTTCAAGATATTCAATCAAAAACATTGATTCATTCTGTTAGGAAATGATTGAATCTTTATGAGTGAGTCTTCCAATCATTTGTTCAAGATATTCAATCAAAACATTGATTCATTCTGTTAGGAAATGAGTCAATCTTTATGAGTGAGTCTTTCAATCATTTGTTCAAGATATTCAATCAAAACATTGATTCATTCTGTTAGGAAATGAGTCAATCTTTATGAGTGAGTCTTTCAATCATTTGTTCAAGATATTCAATCAAAACATTGATTCATTCTGTTAGGAAATTAGTGACTCTTTATGAGTGAGTCTTTCAATAATTTGTTCAAGATATTTGCTCATTCTGTTAGGAAATGATTGAATCTTTATGAGTGAGTCTTTCAATCATTTGTTCAAGATATTCAATCAAAACATTGATTCATTCTGTTAGGAAATGAGTGAATCTTTATGAGTGAGTCTTTCAATCATTTGTTCAAGATATTCACTCAGAAAGATTGATTCATTCTGTTAGGAAATTAGTGAATCTTCATGAGTGAGTCTTTGAATAATTAGTTCAAGATATTCAATCAAAAACATTGATTCATTCTGTTAGGAAATGATTGAATCTTTATGAGTGAGTCTTCCAATCATTTGTTCAAGATATTCAATCAAAACATTGATTCATTCTGTTAGGAAATGAGTCAATCTTTATGAGTGAGTCTTTCAATCATTTGTTCAAGATATTCAATCAAAACATTGATTCATTCTGTTAGGAAATGAGTCAATCTTTATGAGTGAGTCTTTCAATCATTTGTTCAAGATATTCAATCAAAACATTGATTCATTCTGTTAGGAAATTAGTGACTCTTTATGAGTGAGTCTTTGAATAATTTGTTCAAGATATTCAGTCAGAAACATTGATTTGTTCCATTATGAATCAAGTGACTCTAAATGAGCGAGTCTTTAAACAATTTGTTCATGCCAGTATGAAACAAATTAGTGAGTTATTTTTATATTTATTCAAACAAATTAATTGGGTAATATTTAATCAGCAGCAATGGACATTTTAGTCTGTACTGCTAGTGATTGGCATGTTATTTGGTTTAGTTGACTATTCAATATTCAAGGAAAATCAATTAATCAAGAAAAAGAATAATTCTCCAGAATTGTGCTGCTCTATTATTGAGTTTTACATCAGTCATAAGTGAATATGATTGTTAGCACTGACTATTGCTGTTGCTTAAATATGCACTGTTGCTTGTCTAAACAATCAGACCTGCAGGCTTTGCCTGGCAGAATAAAGAAAATGTCCAAAGAAATCTCTTTGAAGCTCCTTCAAACATGTAAATGTAATCCGCCCACAACACCAGCAGTTTTCCATGGACAAACACCACTTGCAGTTTCTTCGGATGATGTGAAAGTCTACTTTTCTCCGATTTGTCATTCATTAGCATGGAGGAATGTGTTTGGATGTGACTGTTCAACTCTTTTAATGGTGCTGCTTTCACATGGTAACATGAAGATATTATTCACAGCTCGGTGTTTCCCGGGTCAAGTGTTCAGCTAAAGTGTCAGTCGGATGTAATGATAGTTTAGACTGTCTCACACCATTTATGTGGAAACCAGATGGGAAAAACCATTCAGATGTGTGGGAAGACACACCCGGAGATGGAAAAAACACACACCGGCCGAATGATACTCTGAAATTTTCATTAAAGAGCACCCATGGTGAAAAATCTACTTTTCAAGCTGTTTGGACAGGCATATGTGTAGGTATAGTGTATAGACTGTCATATCGGGGTGATATAAACACACCCAGTCCTTTTTTTTCAATTTAACAACATAAAAACGGTAGACCAATTGGAGCAGTTTGAGACCGACCGCAACTTGACGTAGGAGTGCGGTCCCCCCGCCCACCGAATTGATTGACAGCTGCGTATTAACATGTCTCCGTAGTAACGTGTACAATCATACCAACGACAGGACGTGCGCAAACTAAGCAACCGTAAATAAAGTCTGTTCAGTTTGCTAGGATCATCAATCATCATCAAATGTGATCAAGAGTGAGTTTTACAAGTTTAAAATGTTTTAAAACAGAGCATGTTTGTAATAAATTACAGCAATTTACTTCAGCTTTACTTCATCAACACAGCCGCGTGTCAGAAGAATTATAAAAGACGCTTCAATCCCGGTTTGTGGACGTTAAATCAGGTTTATTTTGTACATCAACATAACAGATATCCATACAGCAGTGGATATTAATGTGTATCCTGTCACATTTGCATGCAAAAAAAGTGCAAAGCTAAATGCGCGCTGTGTGTGTGCGTGTCCACACTATGTGTGTGCGTGTGTATTTGTGTGTGTGCGTGAACTTTGTAACGACATTGTGTGTGACTCATCCTTGCAACTCCACAACATGCATCAATTACTTAATGGTAAGATTCCTACTGTAGTTTTTCTCACAAACGTTACGTGAGATCTTATTCCTTCTCGTTTGTCTGTTGTCTGACGCAGCCGAGGTAGCTGCTGACAGGCACGTGGAAACAGTGGGCGTGAAGGACTAGCCTTAAAGGCGCAGTACAGAAAAAAACGCTAGCTGATGCTAAATGCTACAAAATTCACACTTCTAAAAGGTATAATAAAAAAATCTGTTTTGAGCTGAACCTTTACAGACACATTCTGGAGGCACAAAAGACTTATATTAAATCTGGAAAAAGTGGTAACCTAGGTGCCCTTTAAAGTTGAATGTAATTAACAAATCTAAAAATATCTATTTGTTGAAAATGTGAGATGCAAAACTCTTTGTGATGTTGGTTTTGTGTTGTATGTGATTGGTTTCTAAGGTATTCTCAGTAGTTTATCATGTTGCTAGGTGGTTTCTCGCTGGCTCAACACAAATAAGCACATCCTCATATTTGTTTCCTCCAAAGTGCTCGGTGTGGGATCAGCGAGCCTCTGATCTGCCCATATTTCCACTGACCAGATGTTGATGTGATCTGACTGCAAATAAACATGCCGTATCATTGTTTACAAGTCCTGTGAGTTTGGAAAGCGTTTATTAAAATGTTTGCAAGACTAGGATGGACCAGCACTGAGTTTTGCTTGATTTGTTTATAAAGGGACAGGCAAAAATCCAACAGTTTTTGGCTTTCCATTGCATCAGCCTCTGTTAATGTGCATTTTGATTTATCACATGAGAAACGATTAATGGAAATGCAAAATTTCAAACAAAAATTCCTTAATATTAAAATAACGGTTTTACTCTCACTTGAGGTGGTTTTGGGCTGCAAAAAGTGGTTGATCCAAATAACGAGAGATGGAAACTTGTTTGCTAAAAAAAAAACTCTGATATAGCGAATATTACACTCACCCAGAGATGGAAAAAACACATACACAAGTTAAATGATACTCCAAAACTTTCATTAAAGTCTTTGCAAGGTGGCAGAGTGGCTCAGTGGTTAGTACTGTCGCCTCACAGCAAGAAGGTCTCTGGTTCGAGTCTTGGCTAGGCCAGTCGGCATTTCTGTGTGGAGTTTGCATGTTCTCCCTGTGTTGGTGTGGGTTTCCTCCGGGTGCTCCGGTTTCCCCCCACAAGTCCAAACACATGCACTATAGGTGAATTAGGTAAACAAAATTGGCCAAAGTGTATGAGTGTGTGTGTGTGTCTGTGTGTGTGTGTGTGAATGTGAGAGTGTATGGATGTTTCCGAGTACTGGGTTGCGGCCGGAAGGGCATCCGCTGCTTAAACATATGCTGGAATAGTTGGCGGTTCATTCCACTGATAAATAAGGGACTTAGCTGAAGGAAAATTAATGAATGAATAATATCATACTACCCATGTCACTTTTGCTCACACAGTCAAAAACTGTAACTAATCTGTAACTGTACTATCTAATTTCTGAACTGCCTCAATGCATAAAACCAGCTAAATAAAGCATGACCACTTTTACAACTCCTCACTGGACATTTCCCTTCAAAAGTGTCATATTTAGTGGTGGTTTGGTTCATTTCCCAGTCAAGTTATTTTTTTTTTATAGAATTCTTTATAATTCTTATAGAATTAGCGGTTTGTTTATTTCAAACATGGATATTGATTCACTCACACATTGATTCATTCTGTTATGAATCAAGTGAATCTTTGAGTGATGCTTTGAATAATTTGTTCAAGATATTTGCTCAGAAACATTGATTCATCTTGTTATGAATCAAGTGAATCTTAATGACTGAGCCTGAATAATTTGTTCAAGATATTCGCTCAGAAACATTGATTAATCCTGTTATGAATCAAGTGAATCTTTGAGTGATGCTTTGAATAATTTGTTCAAGATATTCGCTCAGAAACATTGATTCATCCTGTTATAAAACAAGTGAATCTTAATGAGTGAGTCTGAACAACTTGTTCAAGATATTCGCTCGGAAACATTGATTCATTCTGTTATAAATCTTTGAGTGAGTCTTTGAATATTTTGTTTAGGATATTCACACAGAAACATTGATTCATCCCGTTATGAATCAAGTGAATCTTAATGAGTGAGCCCGAATAATTTGCTTAAGATTTTTGCTCAGGGTCATTGATTCATCCTGTTATGAATCAAGTGAATCTTTGAGTGATGCTTTGAATAATTTGTTTAAATATTTGCTCAGAAACATTGATTCATCCTGTTATAAAACGAGTGAATCTTAATGAGTGAGTCTGAATAACTTGTTCAAGATATTCACTCAGAAACATTGATTCATCCTGTTATGAATCAAGTGAATCTTTGAGTGATGCTTTAAATAATTTGTTCAAGATATTCGCTCAGAAACATTGATTCATTCTGTTATAAAACAAGTGAATCTTAATGAGTGAGTCTGAATAACTTGTTCAAGATATTCACTCAGAAACATTGATTCATCCTGTTATGAATCAAGTGAATCTTTGAGTGATGCTTTAAATAATTTGTTCAAGATATTCGCTCAGAAACATTGATTCATTCTGTTATAAAACAAGTGAATCTTAATGAGTGAGTCTGAATAACTTGTTCAAGATATTCACTCAAAAACATTGATTCATCCTGTTATGAATCAAGTGAATCTTTGAGTGATGGTTTAAATAATTTGTTCAAGATACTCGCTCAGAAACATTGATTCATCCTGTTATAAAACAAATGAATCTTAATGAGTGAGTCTGAACAACTTGTTCAAGATATTCGCTCAGAAACATTGATTCGTTCTGTTATGAATCTTTGAGTGAGTCTTTGAATATTTTGTTTAAGATATTCGCACAGAAACATTGATTCATCCCATTATGAATCAAGTGAATCTTAATGAGTGATGCGTTGAATAATTTGTTCAAGATATTCGCTCAGAAACATTGATTCATCCTGTTATGAATCAAGTGAATCTTAATGAGTGAGTCTGAATAAGTTGTTCAAGATACTCTCTCAGAAACATTGATTCATCCTGTTATGAATCAAGTGAATCTTTGAGTGATGCTTTGAATAATTTGTTTAAGAGATTTCCTCAGAAACATTGATTCATCCTGTTATAAAACGAGTGAATCTTAATGAGTGAGATTCTTAATGAGAATAATTTGTTTAAGATATGTAGTCTTTATAAGCAAGTTATTTTTATGTTCATTTAAATTTTGAAACAATCTAATTAATTTGGTAATATTTAACTGGTAGCAATAAACATTTAGTCAGTACTGCTAGTGAATGGTGTGTTATTTAGTTTAGCTGACTATTCAATATTCAAGGAAAATCATAAAACCAGCAAAATAAAGCAGGACCAGTTTCACAACCCCTCACTGGACATTTCCCTTCGAAAGTATCATATTTAGTGGTAATTGGTTTGTTTTTGAGTGTGGGTTTGCAAAAGCAAATCTCTATGGTTCATTTCCCAGTCAAGTTATTTTTCCAATTGAATCTTTGGAGTTAGCGGTTTGTTTATATCAATCACTATCTCCAGTATGAGTAACAGCAATCATTCCTGCCTTCACAAACAACTCTAATGATTCTTTGTGGCCTCTTTCTTGTAATCAGCATGTCAAAATCATCATGTTTTACAATCAGCAATGTTTACATCAGAGTTTTGGGAGCATTTTTCCCACAGTGGTGTTTTCAACTAACAGATAAACTCTGGAATGTTATTGGGTCAAACAACTGGGTAGAAATGGATGGGTTTTTATCAGTTTTCAAATAGATTAAATGTTATCTGTTTGTTCAAACAGTGTTCAGCCAGAAGAGCAGAATACTAATGACTCAAATGACTTTGGGTCTCACTGACTCTGATACTCTGACTGAAGTTGAATCAGTGAAAAGGGGAAACTCTGACATGCAAAGCTTTGCATTTTGCAACTGTAGAAAAGCAACATGAATTTTGAAATGTTATTATTAATGATCTGTATTAGTTTAACTTCTCCACTTGGCCGAATCAGTTAAAAACTCTCATTATGTTTAATATTTATGCATTACAGTTTGCAGATGGAAGGGAGTCCGTTGTGTAAAATATATGCTGCAAAGTTGGCAGTTCATTCTGCTGTGGCGACCCCTGATTAATAAAGGGACTAAGTCGGAAAAAAAATGAATTAATTAATTAATGCATTACTTTAGTCATATTATTGTTAAGAATATTCTCAATACTTATAGTTTGCTTTGCATACACTGCTAACAATTTCCTGTGGAATCTACAGTAACTTACCGGCAGCAGTTCACCGGTAACTTACTGTAAATTAATTACAGCAAAAGTGCTGTGTTTACATTTACAGCACCATTTATCTTGCTGTATATGCATTTATAGTACTGTATGCATATCTTTACTGTAAAAAATTAGTGGTGTCAAAATTAATTGTTTCTTCGATGCACTGCGATACAGACGCGGACAGTTTGGTATCAGATCAGTAATAGATCAAAACCGGTTATTAGGTACTGAGATCATTTACAGTTGAAGTCAGAATTATTAGCCCCCCTGAATTATTAGCCCCCTGTTTATTTTTTTCCCAATTTCTGTTTAACGGAGAGAAGATTTCTTCAACACATTTCTAAACATAATAGTTTTAATAACTCATTTCTAATAACTGATTTATTTTATCTTTGTCATGATGACAGTAATAATATTTGACTAGATATTTTTCAAGACACTTCTATACAGCTTAAAGTGACATTTAAAGACTTAACTAGGTTAATTAGGTTAACTAGGCAGGTTAGGGTAATAGGCAGGTTATTGTATAATGATGGTTTGTTCTGTAGACTATCGAAAAAAAAAATAGCTTAAAGGGGCTAATAATTTTGACCTTAAAATTATGTTAAAAAAATTAAAAACTGCTTTTATTCTAGCCGAAATAAAACAAAGAAGACTTTCCCCAGAAGAAAAAATATTATCAGACATACTGTGAAAATTTCCTTGCTCTGTTAAACTTAATTTGGGAAAAATTAAAAAAAGAAAAAAAAATCAAAAGGGGCTAATAATTCTGACTTCAACTGTATCTCCTATGCGGTATGTTGTGGTAGACTGCTATGACGAAGGAGGCGTAGGTAAGTAAATAAATGCTTCAACTACTTAAAAAGCAGATAACTGTGCATAATTCACTGCATGTGAGTTTGCTGGACAGTCTTTCACTGACACTGAAGTACAGCAGAACCAGGAGAACACTATTTCAACAGAACCAGATCTCAACACTATTTCCCTGCTAGGTTTAACTCCATCTCCATCTCTCTCTCATTCTGTCTCTCTCTCACTTTATACCTTTGAACTGCTGGCATGTTTGCAAGGTAACTTTTCCTCCCCTCTCAGCTGTTAAAGCGATACTTGTGGATCCAGACATGAGCGTGTCTGTAGAGTGAGTTTTACACCATGATGCACTGAGATATCGAATTGAACCGAATCGATGGCATGATAATCGTAACTGAATCGAATCGTGAGACCAGTGTAGGTTCACACCCCTATAAAATATACAGGAATTTTCACAGTGAAACTTTAAAATACAGTAACATACTGCAGAACTGTTCTACAGTACAACACAGTTCATTTTACTGTTAAATACTGTGTAATTTGCAAAAATTGTTAGCGGTGTAGCAAAAAATGCAAATATGTGAACATTCTTAAATAATTATTAACTTAAATGGCAAGATGACAATATTTCTCTCTTGTTTCCTGGTATTATATTATATATATTTTATCATAAGTTATTTTATGCTGAGAAAGAGAGAGAAATAAAGAGTTCAGATGCAAAACCCTCTAAATCCATCAGACCTCTTTTCTTGTAAATGAGCATTTTCTATCAGGCTCCTATAATTAGGTTCAGAAGTTTCATTTTATAGATAATGAAAAGGTTATTAGCTAGTAAAGAAAATAGCTTTTTTTTAAAAAAATATGTCACTTTAAAGAATTCTTTGGTTTTTAACAAGGTAGATTTTCTTTTGCGTCAAAACCTTGTACTTGTACTTTTTTTGCAAAAACCTCTAAATCCTCTTATTGGGACAAGACGGTGTAATTAGTTGAAAATCACTAAAGATGCAATTATAAATTATTTTACCAAACATAAAACACATACATAAACCACCTGAAAAACACATAAATCTGTCAAGTAAGTGGCGGTTCATTCCGTTGTGTTAACCCCTGATAAACCAGGGACTGAGCAGAGGAAAAATGAATGAATGAAATCTGTCAAGTAAGTGCATTAATCAATAACATTAAAACTGACATAAATTAAATCTTAACAGTCTGTTGTCATTTCTGATATTTGGGGTTTAGATTTAATGTAAGTAGAGCAATGTAAACATTGTAAATATTGTAAACCAAGCTTGTTACATTTAATAATGTGTAAAAACGTGAAACATCAATATCTGTGCATTGTCCATTAATATAAAAGCTTATTAGATGTATAGGTAATATGAAATAATATAAATTATGTATAATTTTATACATTATATTTATCTTTCTAAAAATAGCTTAAATTAGCAAATAAAACACAAGGTTGGCCTACTGGGCAAAAAGGGAATGTCTTTCAGACACTTTTAGAAGCTTCATTCATTCTCACCATACATAAGGCCTTGGTCTTTTTTTTAATCTCTTGTTTATCCTCATAGCATCCATGTGGAATAGAAGAATGGCATCTTAACTGCGTCTTTCGTGAAATGGAGTTTCTGTTTAATGTATTAGTGAATCAGACTTAGCGTCACTTTCCCAAAAAATGTTATGAATGCATGCTGCACTTCCGACTGTGCGTTGTTTTTTCTTTTTCTTATAATGCTCAGATTTTTCAGGTAAAGGACGTTTTCATTTGCCATTCACTGACAGGCTCATCCAGTTCATTAAACTCCATCTTTTAAAATCGAAATCAGAAGTGGAATAAAAAGCCGGCGTATCCTCATAAAAGCCGGCGTATCAGCGCACTGCTACATTGAAAACATATGATTTGATTCGCGCCTTCTGATGGGTTCTCGGGATATAGCGGCTTTTGCTGTCAAAGGCAAGTGGCGTTTAGCGGCTTTTGCCAAAAAACGGTTATTTGTGAATGCGATGATGCTGGGATTTAGATGATTTGAAGCAAATGTATTTGTTGAACATGTACTACATGCCTAAAACATTCACTCAATGTCATTAGCTAATTTTTGGCGGAAGTGGCGTTTAGCAGCTTTTGCATCTGAACTCTTCAAAAATAAAAAGAAATATGAACTATTTTAAAATTTTTGGTTTATAGCTTAAATTTCTTTAGGCAAACAAAGAAATAAATGATTATTTAAAAAAATAGATCTTGCCAGGTTATATACACAAAACATCAAATTAAATTAGTTCATATTTTTTAAAATATGTAGAAAACGCATTATAAAACTGCAATATATTATGAAGTGTAAATATAAAAAAAATAAATAAATAAATAAATAAAAAGAAACTTTTTTCCCATTAAATGTAATGGATATATTTTAAAAATATAACAATAATGATGATAATAATAATAATAATAATAATAATAATAATAATAATAATAATAAATTATAAGATATAATAAGATTCTATGTAAATAAATACATTATTTGATATATAAATGATATAATATTATTATTATTATTATTATTTCTGTTTTTAAATGTATAAATGTATGTTTTTGCTTTTGTTTTTTTTGTATTTGTTAAATGATTGTAAAAATGTATTGAAATGATAATGGTCATATGGTCATTTTTAACTCAAAAGATGGTAATGGTAATTTTATGATGATTCTTCTACGAATTTAGCCCTTGTTGCCTGCACTCAAAAAGGATGTTTGCTGCTTGTTCAAACTAAAATGAGCTGAAACAAAACATTTCTTAAGGTCTTTTTGGGACAACTTAATTGTTTTATGTTCAATCTGCTTAAATGTGTAAAAACTAATAAGTTAACTTAATTCCTTTATGTCGTTTCAACACAAATCGGTTGCTTGGAACAGTGTATGGCCTTCTTTGAAATCTAGAATTATTGTTAGACTTTTAGTATTGAAGAAACACTGAGTACCCATTTCTGCCAATCAATCAATCAATCAATCAATCAATCAATGGGATGTTGAGCTATTATTATTGAGGCATGTTGAGCTATTACTACTGAAAACAAACCCTGAATAGCAAAATTACTTTATTTTTTCCAGTAAGGAAAAAGTCAATCCAGTAAATCACAAACAACAGTAACCAAATGCGTTTCATTTGCTTCCCATGTTGCTTTGCATGCCGTTTTCTCATCTCGTTTGACTACAGTTACTAGGATTGGGTTGAAGCGAACGTGTTGGCTTGCATCTCGCCGCAGCAAAGCCAGCGATGTGGATTAAACCTCTCTATAAATACATCTCGCAGGTCGACGTCAGCCTGTTCTCACATCATAAGGCTAGCATGTGTTTTTCTCGTCTCTCGTTTGGCACTGCTTCTTAATTACAAGCGTGACGTGAGCTTTCGGTTTTACGGTGAGCATTTGATCCCTTCTGGCTGTGGCTGATAGTCTCTATTTTTTTTTTCTCTCGCTGCTGACCATTCAGAGTCATGGCTGCTGCTTGTGTTTAGGGATTTTGTGCTACATTTTTGCAAAAGAGTCAATAAACGAGCTGTTTTTAAGTAATTGTGCTCCAGTATAGTCATGATGGACTTGTGCTGATAGTCACTAGTATACCAGCACTGTAAAAAATATTCATAATATAGCAGTTTACTGTATTTTGTGATTCATGTTTTATTATTTTCCCCCATTTATGGCACAACATTGACTTTTCACCTGCTTTTCAGGTGTTTGCATTGATGTGGTTTCTGTCTCGATTTATGACGGGTCTCTGTCTTGGTTATATTAGCCTGTATGTTTAATTACAGACCAGCTGTTTCCCAATAAAATTAATTTTTTTCTTGGCACATTAAATGTTCGGGTTTCCCCCATGGTTTCTGTGAAGATCAACATTTGGCAGCAATATGTGTTATTGAAGAGACCTCGACTGTTTCAGCTCTTGTTTTTTGGAAATCTGCATTTTGTCATGGTAAAAAAAAATTGGTTTGGGCAATATATGCAACATTTTAAATCACAATGCACAAACGCTGGCATTTTATAAGTCAAATAGGATGGGGATCATATGAGAATATTTAACAATGGGATTTATTTAGTTTTCCCTTGTTATTTTTATTTGCTCGTTTGTTCATTTATTATTCAATAATTAACTTATTAATTTATTTAATTTCTTTTTATGTGTTTAATTTATTCAATTCATTCGTTTAGTTTATTCATTTATTTATGCATTTATGTATTTATTTATTTATTCATTAATTTATTTTAAAATTCTATTTATTTGTTTATTCATTCATTCATTTAATCATTTTTTTTTAGTTTATTCATTCATTTATTTATTTCATTTTGACTCAAAGTACAGGTAGCACTTGACTTGTATTTTATTAGTTTGTTCATTTATTCATTAAATATTTATTAATTCATTTTCATTCATTCATTTATTTTTTAATTATTCTATTTATTTATTTATTCATTCATTTATTTGTTTACTATTTAATTCTATCATCTATTTATTTATTATTTATTTGTTCATTAATTAATTTATTTTTTAATTATTCTATTTATTTATACATTCATTTATTTATTTATTATTTATTTGATCATTTCTTTATTTTGACTCTCAAAGTAAAGGTAGAACTTGACTATTAATTTAAATTTAAATTAATTTTTATTCATTCATTTATTAGTTTATTCATTTATTTATGCATTTTATTTATTTATTTATTTATTTCATTTTGACTCAAAGTAAAGGTAAAACTTGACTATTAATTTAAATTTAAATTAATTTTTATTCATTCATTTATTAGTTTATTCATTTATTTATGCATTTTATTTATTTATTTATTTATTTCATTTTGACTCAAAGTAAAGGTAGAACTTGACTTGGATTTTATTAGTTTGTTCATTTATTCATTAAATATTTATAAAAAAAATATTTTCATTTATTCATTCATTTATTTTTTAATTACTCTATTTATTGAGTTATTCATTCGTTTATTTGTTTATTATTGAATTCATTTAATTATCTATTCATTTATTTATTATTTATTTGTTCATTTATTCATTCATTCTTTTGTTTTGACTCTCAAAGTACAGGTAGCCCTTGGCTTGCATTTTATGACTCTTATAAAGCTTTTCTGCAATTTGTGGGACTAAAGTTAGCACATAATATAATATTGACCTAGTTTTGCTTTATTTTCCTCTCAGATATCAGAGTTGAAGTAACGCTTTTTATGGAAGCAAATTGTGCCCGTGTTTGTGTATTTTTGTTAAAGCATTCACATCAATTATTTAGTAAATCTCATTTATAATTGGAGCTGCAAAGTTGTCTAAATAGACCTTTCGATATGGGATTCGTTTACTAGGTTATGGATTGCTGCTTTAATGTTGAAAGACAATGTTGGATATAACTTTCAACAAACAAGGTTCGTAAGAGATTTTATCACACTGTAGTCTCATTTTAGTGGAGACACGGTGGCTCAGTGGTTAGCATTGTCACCTCACAGCAACAAGGTGAGTCCTGACTGGGTCAGTTGGCTTTTCAGTGTGGAGTTTGCATGTTCTCCCCGTGTTGGCGTAGGTTTTCTCCGGGTGCTCCGGTTTCCTCCACAGTCCAAACACATGGGCTATAGGGGAATTAGGTAAGCTAAATTGGCAGTAGTGTTTGGGTGTTTCCCAGTACTGGGTTGTGGCTAGAAGGGCATCCACTGTGTAAAACGTAAAGGTCTAAGCCAAAGGAAAATTAATGAATGTGATGCAAAGCTGATTTTTAAAAAATATGTTATCCTTCAGAAATCGCTCCTTCTCATACTTCAGCCTCCACATCAAAGTTCCTGAAAGCAAAGAAGGTCAAGGTGCTCCAGGATTGGCCAGCCCAGTCACCAAATATGAACATTATTGAGCATGTCTGGGGTCAGATAAAGGAGGAGGCATTGAAGATGAATACAAATAATCTTGATGGACTCTGGGAGTCCTGCAAGAACAGATTCTTTGCTATCCTAGATGACTTTAATAAGTTATTTGAGTCATTGCAGAGATGTATGGATGCAGTCCTCCAAGCTCATGGGAGTCACACACAATATTCATTCTTTTCCACTGCACCATGACTTTATATTCTATACTGGACATTATTTCTGTTAAGTGACAAGACTTTTGTCTAAGCAGAGTCAGACCTTACTGTCCTAATTTATTTATTTTCTTATCGGCTTAGTCCCTTTATTAATCTGGGGTTGCCACAGCGGAATGAACCGCCAACTTATATAGCAGATGTTTTACGCAGCGGATGCCCTTCCAGCTGCAACCCATCACTGGGAAACATCCATACACACTCATTTACTACGGAATTTACAATTTAGCCTACACAATTCACCTATACCACATGTTTTTGGACTTGTGGGGAAAACCAGAGCACCCGGAGGAAACCCACGCGAACACGAGGAGAACATGCAAACTCCGCACAGATACGCCAACTGACCCAGCCGAGGCTCGAACCAGCAACCTTCTTGCTTTGAGATGAACGTGCTATCCACTGCGCCACCGTGTGGCCCACTGTCCTAATTAAATAATCAAAAATCAAGGCATGATCCTATTTTATTTTTGGTAAAATAACTGTTATCTAGAGGCCTTTGCTTTTCATATAAGCCGCTTCTGATACCAAATGATCAACTAGAAGTCAAGTTATTATTTGTTGTTCCTAAAACTTGGATAGATGACAAGACATTTGTCAGGTAGTGTATTTATTTTAATTTTAGTACACTCAAAAGAATATTTTTTGTTGCTTGTTTAAACTACTTATATAAAACGAGCTTAACATAGTAAAAAAACAAACAAACATTGGGTTAACTTAATCACTTTGTGGTGGGACGACATTAAGGAATTGTGTGGAACCTAGTATTTTTTTTTTTAATAATACCTTTGTGAGTTGTATAACAAAATTTGCTGGTCACCAGACTATTAAAAGCATTGCAACAGAAATTAAAGCTGACTTTTTACCAGTTTATTATTTTATAATAAAAGCCACACCTTCCAAAAAAAGACTCAATTAGTTCTAAAGTTGCTTTACGCTGGTTTGGGCTGTTAAAGTCTGCGGTGTGTTTTCCAGATGCAGTTTTAATAGCCGTGTTTCTTGCGGATGGAAAGAGGCTGTAGGAGTGAACAGATGTTCTTGTGTCTCCCGAGGAAAGAAACAAGGCAAGGTTAAAAGGCTTGGAAAGCAGTACGGGTCTCGCTGGCACTTTCAAATCTTTATAGTCGAGCAAATAGTTGCGCTTCACATGCTAAACACTTTTACCGGTGAATGTTTGTGTTTTCTGCAAATTAACATATTACCGCCCACGTTACAGAATGCAGATTCAATATTTAGCAAGTTGGCGAGAGCACAGCAGCTTGTGCAAGTATGCAGATGCAAATGCTTAGTCAATATTGCAAACCTGCTGCGGTGGTAACCAGATAAACCTCAGACTGACATTTTTTAAACTGCGCCAGTAAATCTGATGTGGTTTATTCAGGCTGATTTGGATAAATGTGTTATTGAGTAGAGATTGTTTCCAAAGTAGCTCAGCCAAGGCAGTATTATGCCTGAAAGAGATGTTATTTGGTACAGTTTTTGCATTTCATAGTGCATGGAGTTCATTATTTGAGGCCTTGAGACGAAGAATCATATAAGTTCATATTTTCAATTTATTTGTGAGCATTGTATTCATTCATTCATTAATTTTCTTTTCGGCTTAGTCCCTTTATTAATCTGGGGTCGCCACAGTGGAATGATCCAGCAACTTAAGCATCATATGTTTTACGCAGCGGATGCCCTTCCATCACTGGGAAACATCCATACACTCTCATTCACACACATACACTACGGACAACTTTAGCATACCCAATTCACCTATAGCCCATGTGTTTGGACTTGTGGGGGAAACCGGAGCACCCTGAGAAAACCCACGCCAACATGGGGAGAACATGCAAACTCCACACAATATTTACTGACCCAGCCGAGGCTTGAACATTATATTATATATATTTATTTCACTTGAAGATAGACAACAAAAGCTTTCTCAATTTTAGGGAGATCACATGTTTCAGTGTCAGTGTTAAAAATCTAAAGTTATTGTGATTTATATTTCTGAAATGGGTACCAACGGTATATGTCCAGTTAGTGTGGAATAACAGTATAACTCCAACTCAGCATATCACTTTAAACCACCAAAGATCTGATTCCTTTATCTTAGTTTTACTACAATAAAAGAAACTTAAGGTTAATATTAAGCATTTCTTTTAAGTTTATTGTTATTATTATTATTATTATTATTATTATTATTATTATTAATTAAAAACAGAAAATACAGTATGAACAACGCACAATACATAGACCTTACAGTACAGGCTATAACAATCAATTATTAACAATTAGGGTTGGGTTGATAGACGTGTGGCCACGAGTTCTTGCCTCATGACTTCAGTGTGTGTGATGTTTTCTCCTTTCTGATTGGCCAACATGGTTGGGTTCACACCAAACATGGAACAAGTGATTGAGGCAAGTTCTGCACATTTGCAGTAAACGCGTCACACATAGCATGCCATTCACACTTTAAGCTGGAGTTATACTTTCGCCTGGTGCCGCATCACGCACCTCTGCTGACTGTGCTCGCACTTCGCACCTCGCGGACGAGGCTTTTATGCTTGCCGCATTCGCCGTTGTGATATTCATTAAAACGACAGGGGCCGGTGAAAAGAAACTGACCGTAAAGTCAGACGGATAAACAGAGAAGTAGAAAGTTTCCGGAACTAGGTCATATCATTAATATCATTCAACGTTTTTAAACTAATTATTTTTATTGTTTTATAAATTATTTTAATGATTATAAAGATTTTTATAACCATTCAAGATTTTTTTAAATCAAACTTTGATGCATCACTTGCTTTTGTTCATATCTCGGACAGTTTTACCTATCAAAGTTTATTAAATATATCAATGACAACAGAATGGATTGTTCTACAAATATATTTTTATTATGGCAAGAATAAAAGCCAAAAAAAAAAAGAAAGAAAAGCACACTTTCTCAAAAATAAAGATGTTTTTTTTAGATTTAGCCCGCTTCACAATTCACACATTACTGTCTGGCTAGTTTCTGTCCTATTCTTATGCTAAAAAGGCAATAATAGTCCAAACAATCCTGACCATTATCACAAATAAAGCCTAGAAATATAGGGCATCAGTATATTGTAAACCGATAGGTTCATATATTCCTTTCCAGTTATCAAAGAAATAATTTGTTCCTTAATTGTAGTTTTGTAACTATTAAATTGTTTTAAATTCAATATTGTAATATATATCAGTGTAAAACCTGTGAATGGTGGTAAAACATATTTCTGTAATTGTGTATCTGGGTCTCCACTTTTGCCATGGCCTCTTTTGGCTTTAACAAACTCATCCCTCAGAACTTTCCTTTTTCCCACTGCTGTTGCAATTTCTAGCCAAGAATTATTGATCATCAGGTTATCTCTATGATCACGAATCATAAAGATGTCTGTACAGTCGTACTGTTTCAGACAAAATCTCTTCAAAGTGGTTCATATTCAACTCAAACCAAACACGACGCCGACTCTTCGCTCGAGTCTCAAAAAATGCCATGCCAGCCGAAATGATGTCATGTGCACCCAAAGCGAACATCCGCAAACTCTGCGATGACGTCAGATTCGCCGCGCACACTCAAGCGAACTAGCGGATGCGTCGAGTATAAACAAGGCTTTGGAATGGTAATCCGCCTCTGTTGGGATTGCCAGCGGTGTTGTCTCCACTGGATATCACTTCCTACATTACTGCCAAACTACAAATGCCAGAAGTCTTTGCACCAATCACTCCTGCCACTGCTGACAGTCATCTGGACACACACAGCTGAAACTCATCATCATTGATTACCCGAACTATATGTACACACCTTAGGGCTTACTCACACTATGCTATCCGAACCGTGCCCAGGCCCGTTTCCCGGATCGTTTGAGAAGTGTGAGTGCTCTGAATCGGGCTCAGGCACGGTACACTTGGGTGGCCCTGGCCCGGTTGGAAGAGGTGGGCCAGAGCGCGGTTCACTTGGGCTCAGGCGCGGTACGCTTACAGTGTGAGTGCAAGCGTGCTTGAGCCCGAAACTGAAAGCGAGACGTGACTTTTAAGGGACTGTTTCATATGGATTATATAATCATTCGTACTGTTCAATGAACGCAAACTGTCGTAGATTATTAAAGACCCAAACCCCTCACTGCACGTCAGCTGCGCCTTCAGCAAACCTCCTAATTCCTGCAGCACGAGGACTTTACGATTGTTTACGAGTGTCAAAAGCGGCTGATCTGTCTGGCGAAATATTTGACTGAGTGTCACCATATATCAAACAACTTAAATGATATAACCAAAGAAATCTCCACTGTGCTGAGCGAGAGAGCTTACTGAGCCGCGTGTCATCGATGACGGATGCGCGCCCAGGCCCGAATGTAATGTGAGTGCGGGCCGTCGGGGGAGACGGGAGGGGGACAAGCGTGCTTTGGCCCGATTAAAGGCAACTGTACATTGTGTGAGTACGGCCTTAGTTTTACACACACTTGGCTGAGTATTGTGATTTGTAGACAAGCGGACAGGCGTATTTCTAAATGCTGCTTTAGTTTAGAATGGTCAGGCAGGCAGGCGTCAAAAACCAGCATAAACAGTTTAATAGAGAATTGAAGAGCATAATTCAAAGACAGGCAAAAGTTCAGGGCCGGTGGCAAAACGGTTCAAAACAAGAGGAAACAAGGAAAATGCTTTGAATTGAATGCAACAGCTAGACAATACTCAGCCAAGTGTGTGTGTGAAACTAAGGTGTATCTCTCTCTCTCTCTCTTTTTATAGCCATATATATGCTTCCATTCATACGCACGCGAATGCATCAGACTGGAAGCGCAAGCTTGTGCGACAAGTTTCGCAGTTCGCTGCATTGCAAAGTTCAAGCTTGGTGAACTCTGACCTGTGAAATCGCATCACTTGACTGTGTGGGACCAATCAAAGATCAAGACATGACCTCTGGACAGAAATTTAAAATATGCACCAATCGCTCGCTTTGTTTAATGTTTAATCATCTTGTTTAATCCCGCCCCTTTTCGCAGCGCCGCACTACAGAATTTTGCAAGCTCAAACTCTAGTGTGACCGCAGCTTAAGTGCAGGGTTGGAACTAAACTGTAGCGCTGCAGTCCTTCAAGAACTGAGTTTGACACCCCTGGTCTAAAGCATGACCTCTGTAACCTGTCTCTGGCAGTGAACACCGAAGCTCACTTGCATCCCACATTCGCAGCGCATCATCATATGCAGTAAAACAACGCGACGAAGGCCATGTCTGGTCGCATTTCCCCTGCAGCCAAAGACGGAGGAATGCAGACAAACTGTCAGAAGCAGTCAAATCACACGCTTTCCTCAGTAACTCAAGACTCACCTGAGCCATCGCAAGCATTTGGAAATCCATGCAGCGACACGATTGCGGCTGCATAAACTTAAAATGATTGACTAGACTCATGCCAGTCCATCTCCGCTTGTAATATATGCATGTTTGGGTTGCGCGTTTGAATATTCAGAGCATTTCACTTTGTTTAATGTAAGCTGAATCAACTTTTTCCCCCCATATGCGAGCGTAGGAGGATGATTGAGCAGACTCTTATGAAAACATGGCTTTAGACTGCAGACTCTGACTAATGGATCTATTGTGCGCTGCTGATGCACATTAATGAAGAGGAAAGGTTATGATGCTGCATGATGAACCTCGTGACGTTTCTGGCCAATTTCAGAATCACATAATGTGGGCTGATTCATATTTGTGCTTGTTTGTGGGTAAAACTTATTAAAATATATATATTTATATTTAGAGCAACCAGGGCTGTTTGTGAAGTGGGACATTTATAATCCATTTACTGGCTAATGTTGTAAATTATTTATATGGGCTATGTTATGTAAGTTGCTGTGGTGAAGCTAATTATTTTTGCAGCATTTTACTGTCATGCAATGTAATTTGGTTGTGTGTGAGAGCCCAGTGTACAGTTTATATTTCAATATTCACATTATTATGAGTGTACTGTACCAATCGCATTTGATTCTACAATTTAGAATTACTGTAATTAAACAGTTTTGGCTTATAATCAGATATTTGTTGTATTGTTAACATGTGATGTATTACTTCATACTTCAAAATAGTATTCCATCACAAATTTAAGCATGGGGGTAAGAGAAGTAGTCTAAATAATCCAGATTATTAGAGTCATTTTAATGACACATGGGATGTATTTTCTGTTAAAAAGTATTAAAAACAAAATACATCATTTAAAAGTAGGGTTTCATGATTAATCAAAATAAATTTAAAATTGCAGTTTGGCCAATTGCAGTGGAGTTGTCAAACAAACAAAAGTTTAATATTCTAACATTTGAAACTTCTTAATTTATTTTACCACTAAAAATAGTTAATTAACAGGTGGTTTTTAGTTATTTATGATTATATATGGCATTATGGCATATTGATCTCTCTCTGTCAGCTTCAACTGACAGAGTTGAAGAGACAAAGTGACTTTAAATGACATTTTAGTAGTTTGAAACTATATTTAAAGAAATATAGTGAATTTAGAATGAAAGATAAAATTACTGACAGTTTATTACTATAATATACAGCAAGAATGCATCATTTCAAACTATTAAAAATGTCAATAAAAGTCACTTATCCAAATGTTTCAACATAAAAAGTTAAGAATGCAATTCAAAAAATGTACATTTTATTTTAAAATTTAACTCTTCTCTAATAACTGATTTATTTTATCTTTGCCATGATGACAGTAAATAATATTTGACTAGATATTTTTCAAGACACTTCTAAAAGTTTGAAAGTGACATTTAAAGGCTTAACTCGGTAATTAGGTTAACTAGGCAGGTTAGGGTAATTAGGCAAGTTATTGTACAACAGTGATTTGTTCTGTAGACAATTAAATACAATATATAGCTTAAAGGGGCTAATAATATTGACCTTAAAATGTTTTTTAAAAAATTAAAAACTGCTTTTATTCTAGCTGAAATAAAACAAATAAGACTTTCTCCAGAAGAACAAATATTATCAGACATACTGTGAAAATTTCCTTGCTCTGTTAAACATCATTTGGGAAATATTTAAAAATGAAAAAAAAATCAAAGGAGGGCTAATAAATCTGACTTCAATTGTATATAATGTTTCAGGGTTTTTTTTTTATAAAATGCTGTAAAAAATAAGATAATAATAGTATAAGCAAAATAAATGTTTTGCTAATAAATAAAGGTTTAAAATAAGCATTTTCTCCTGACAATCACTTTAAGAAAAAATGTCAGACGTGGGCCTTCAAAAAAATTTCAGAGAAGGAGGTGAGCCTCTTCGGTTGAGAACTCCTGTTTTAAGACATAATAAAGAATGAAGTCCATAAAACAATGCAGAAAATATATCACCTCAAACTATTAAAAATGTCAATAAATGTCATTTTTAAAAAATCTTTTTAACATCAAAGTTGTTGGATGAAAGATGAAGGTCTCAGAAGACAATAAAAAAATAATAACAATTCAATTAAATATTTTTAATTGAATTTATCTTTATTTCTCTAGTGTTTTTACATAGAGATTGTGTCAAAGGAGCTTAACATAGAAGATTATAGTAAATCAAAATTGTGTCAGTCTAGTTTTCAGAGTTGAAGTTCAGTTTAGTTTAGTTCAGTGTGGTTTAATTTTCACTGCTGAAAGTCCAAACACCGAAGAGCAAATCCATTGATGCGCAGCTCCACAAATCCCAAAGCAAGCAAGCCAGATAAAAAGAAACTAATCATTAAATATGGAAAACTGTTAATTTTGGGATATTTTTACAGTGTATTTTGCATTGAATTATGGTAATAGTAGTATTTATTTAGCTTTATTCAGTTCATTGTTGTTGTTGTTGTTGTTGTTGTTGTTGTTGTTATTATCATTACTATTATTTGTATTGTTATTCATACAAATAATAAAACGTTTTATGGTTTAATGTTTACTATATATATATATATATATATATATATATATATATATATATATATATATATATATATATATATATATATATATATATATATATATATATATATATATATATATATATAGCTCACTCAACATGGAGTACACCCCTTTTTGAAAATAAGTATTTGTATCAACTTCTCAGTGAATGTAGGTAATACATTTGTGCATTTGAACAAAACAGATTTATTAAACAGATATATTTATTAAAATAACATTTTAGTCACCAAATATATTTATAAATAGAAAGATA
The DNA here is from genome assembly GCA_903798195.1 of Danio kyathit. NCBI lineage: Eukaryota > Metazoa > Chordata > Actinopteri > Cypriniformes > Danionidae > Danio > Danio kyathit. The sequence goes on from LR812534.1 coordinate 61,173,701, forward strand.
ATACAATCAAATTCAAATAAAACATTGCAAAAAAAAAAAAAATAAAAATTCTCTTTTTTTTTCTTTCTTTCTTATTTAACTTTCTTATTTTTTATTTAACATTTTCCTAACATATAAATTTAGGTGTACTCCTTTTTGTACTGTTATTGTGGTTTGTTTAGCTTTTATATATATATATATATATATATATATATATATATATATATATATATATATATATATATATATATATATATATATTAGCGTCAGATTTGACTTCAGTACATACTAATTTAATGTATATGCACAAATATGTTACTGTAAAGCTAGGGCATTGCTAGACATAAAGCTCTACTGAGGAACGGCACCCTCAGACCCACCCATACATATATATATATATATAAGTAATAAATACAGTAGAATACAAAAAAAGATGTTTTCTAGAATTATCTGTTGTCTTGACTCATGGCTGAGAATTTATTAAGTTTTACATCTCTGACTCATCATCCCTCCTTTCTGCTTCATTCGAAAAAAAAATCTATCAAGAGCCATGCAGTCAAACAAGATCGTCATCATATTATTTAAACTTTAGTTTTGTCGACTTGCCAAACTTACTGCGTGCCAACATCTCTGCATTGAAGGCTTTTATGCCGGTTGCACAAACTTTTTCGCAGTGCATATCAACAACTGGTACTCAAAGCGGGAGCAGAGCAGCGTGTCAAGCAGGAGCGCTGCGTGTGGCGCGCGAGTATGGTTTTCTGTGTGTATGCGTCAGTTTGCTTTTTGATTAAACTACACTGCTTTTACCTGCGTTGGCTTGGATGCACATAGAAAATACGTCTTTATTCTGGGATTACCACTTTTAATAAATACACTTGCATATAAAGTAAATTGTGTCTAAAATCATTTACTGGGAAACTGGCGATTTTTACTGGGGCACGTGCCTGCTGTAAGCATCCTATATAAAATCATATTCTAAAAGCGAGATCTGTGAGGCGTGTAGCTGTATGTTTTTAAATAAAAACATGTCATATCCACCTAGTCCATAATTCAGTTAAGTGTTTTGAATCACAAGTTTCCAACAGAAACCCATTCCCCAAAACCATAAATATTTTCCTCCTCTTTGCTGGTCTGCCACTCCTTTGGGCTGTAGGCCATTGTCATTTGTTTACTGAGCGTTCCAGGTGTTCTGACAGCATGATGTATTTGTAGACCTTGGCAGCGTCGCGCAGGTGATATATTTGACAAGGAATGCTGAGAGCAGATATTTCCAGTGAGCATTAAAGGCTTGTCCTGCGCATGAACGCAGCACCGCTCCATGATGACTCTCTCCACATGACAAGGCATTCAGAGGTTATAGTTTTGTTTTTTACTTGTAAGATGAAATGCGTTTTGAAATCTGTAAGGACGCAGAGCAAATCCCAACCATTAATCTGCTGCTGATTCACTATGAGGATTATTCCGGACCCAAGTATATCCGCGATGCATTAGAAATGAGCTCCAAAAATATTTGATGATGATCCTGCCCGAAGCTCCTTCCTTGTTTCCTGCAGAGAGAACGTATTAAGAATTACAAATTAATATCGTCACGCTATTAGGTGATAATTTTGGATTTTAATCAAATGGTATATTATCAGCGGCCATGAATAGTCGCCTGGCGCTTATTGTCAAGTTAAAAAATGACTTTACGTTCCAAAGGCAATTATACGCTTTAATTACTAATCGCTTACAAAAGGCCTGAAGGCGTCATGAATTTGGCTGCAGCTGAACAATTGAGGCTGTGTTGAGAAATCGTTTACCCAATAGAATGATTTGGAGATGAGTTGTTTGAGTCTTTTGAATCTGAATCACTAAAAGATTCATTTAGAATGGCCATTGAATATTTCGTTCACCAAATATAATGATTTGGAGATGAGTTGTTGGAATATTTTGAATCTGAATCACTAAAAGATTCATTTAGAATGGCCATTGAATATTTCGTTCACCAAAAATAATGATTTGGAGATGCGTTGTTGGAATCTTTCGAATCTGAATCACTAAAAGATTCATTTAGAATGGCCATTGAATATTTCGTTCACCCAATATAATGATTTGGAGATGAGTTGTTTGAATCTTTTGAATCTGAATCACTAAGAAATTAATTTAGAGTAACCATTGAATCTTTCGTTCACGCAATATAATGATTTTGAGATGAGTATTTTGAATCTTTTGAATCTGGATCATTAAAAGATTCATTTAGAATGGCCATTGAGTCTTTCGTATACCCAATATAATGATTTGGAGAGGAGTTATTTTAATATGAATCACAAAAAATTCATTTAGAATGACCATTGAATCTTTCATTCACCCAATATAATGATTTAGAGATTAATTGGTTAAGTCTGTTGAATCTGATCACTAAAAGATTTATTTAGAATGCCCTTTGAATCTTTCGTTCACCCAATAGAATAATTTGGAGATGAGTTGTTTAAATCTTTTGCATCTGAATCACTAAAAGATTCATTTAGAATGGCCATTGAATATTTTGTTCACCCCATACAATGATTTGGAGATGAGTTGTTTGAATCTTTTGAATCTGAATCACTAAAAGATTCATTTAGAATGGCCATTGAATCTTTTGTTCACCCAATATACTAGGTGCGTTCGTCATGAAGCACGGCTGCAGCCAGCAATCAACGAGATTAGCTGAGCTCAGGCGGGGCGGAGTTGAAAACGGAGCCGTCAAGCCGGACACTTCGGGGCTCAAAGTTGCTGCTGTCTTGATGACCGATCACATGGCGTCATCATTTATTTATTTATTTATTTGTTTGTTTATTCATTGCAATAACAACAAAAGATTTACAGAACAAATAAAACAGAATATAGTCCCTACAAACTATAGTTCGATTTTAAACAAGGGAATTATTAATTAAATTCAAGTAGCCTATATAACAAACACATGAGAAATAAGGGGAAACAAGAGGGCACATAAAAAGGAAATAAATATCCACGAATAGGCCTATTAAACACAAAAAAATAAGCACAAATTCTAGGAGTTGAAACATCACTCTTTAGGCTACTAGATGCTGAATGTTATGTCAATACTGCTCCAGTTCTTGTTTGAATATGCTAAAAAGGGGTTTACATTTATTTACGTTTATAGATATAAAACTTTCCAATATATATTAGTGTAAAACCCAAAAACAAGGTGTTTTGATCAAGTCTTAAACAATGATTAAAATTATTTTGGATAAATGAAAGGATTTTCAAAAAAGCACTTTAATGCAAAAAGATTGAACAAAAGGAGCAAAATAAATGAGCTACACTTAGTAGAAAATACCGAGAAAGAGCAGCTACATCAATGTCACTTTTAACATTTCTGCATAAACGACAGGAAATAATATATATATATATATATATATATATATATATATATATATATATATATATTTAATAAAATAGTTCTTTAACTTAATTTGTTAAGAAATCTTTATAGGTATGTCAGGATCAATGATGATAATTTTTTTATTACAAGTCTGTAAGACTTATTTGAGTTAATATTTAGGTTATTTACTAAAATATATCATTTAAATCGTTTATGGAGCTGTATACAGTAGTCTGTATAAAAAAAGGCCGAATAAACCTGTGCAAACAATCTAGTCATTATGTACAAATTATTTAACCAAACATGATACTGCAGTAAAATATGTGCAGTCTTTTAATAAGCATGATGTGTACAAGATAGAGATGGTATAAAAAGTTAATTGTTTGTTTTGAAATTTGTGAGACGGAATTTGTCCAATATTAAACCCGAATCACATGTGGTTGTTGTCATGCAGTGAACTTGGCCAATCGTGTAATGTCGGTGTCATCATCAGAGCTCCCGCAGTCGCTCTTCAGATGCTGCACGGCCTGACTCAGTCATCTGATCTCGGAGCACTGTCGCGGTACTTTGATGCCACATGTGACAGTCACATGGCGTCAGCACAACATCAATCAGCGCAACATCAAACAACATTTCTAACCATCATGCACCGCTTTAAGACAGATTTGCACGATCTGCGCAGCGCTACATTAAGTCGATCGCACCTATTGATTTGGAGACTTGTTTGAATCTTTTGAATCTCAATCTGAATCACTGAAAGATTCTTTTAGAATGGTCATTGAATCTTTTGTTCACCCAATATTATTTTTTTGGAGATGAGTTTTTTAAATCTTTTGAATCTGGATCATTAAAAGATTCATTTAGAATGACCATTGAATCTTTCGTATACCCAATATAATGATTTGGAGATGAGTTATTTGAATATGAATCACTAAAAGATTCATTTAGAATGACCATTGAATCTTTCGTTCATCCAATATATTGATCTGGAGGTGAATTGTTTGAATCTTGTAACCGTTGACTTCAACAACTAAAGGGAGAGTAAATGATGACAGAATTTTCATTTTTTGGGTGAACTATTTCTCTAAGAACCAACAATGTATACAAAACATTTCATAAATGTATTGCACCAGTGACGACTTTTGAAACTTGTTTCTAAGAGTGGAAAAAGGCTTCATTGGAAAATCATTTATTGGAAAAACCCTGGAGTGTTACTAGGGTTTATTAAAGCACAGTGGTTTTTTGTAATCATTGTCAAAGTTTCCATATATGGATCTTTGCCTGATAAAAGGTCTGTATTTGCATTGCTATTTGCATTTTACCATATAAAAGGACCTCTAACGTCCAAGCAGGCGTTTCTTTCCATGCAATATTCTTTAGTATAGATTATTCAAATGTCCTTCACACTAAGAAACAAATAGTCAATAAAAGTTTTTTTGGAGTGGGGAACCAGAAATGATTTCTGTATTGGCATTGCTGCAAAAAGAAGCCCTTTTGGATCTTTCCTTTCCATCCAAAGATACAAATTCTGTGAATATCTCTTAAAACATTTGTGAGTAAAACACAGTTGTCCATTTATGTGTTAGCATCGTAGTTTAGGGCTGCACAATGTATCGTTTCAGCATCAGTATCTCAATGGGTGAATCCACAGTAGTCACATATATAGTGAAGTCATTTCAAATTTTAACCTTAGAGTGAACGTTTATTATTTGCATTTGTTTTTAAGGCCTGTGACCGTGTAACAGTTTCAAGCAAATCTAAGACGTTCAGACACAATAAATTAAACCTTTGAAGTTTAAAGATTAATTGTAAACAAACAGTATATACAGCAGGGAAAATAAGTATTGAAATTGTCACCATTTTTCTCAGAAAACATATTTTTAAAGGTGCCGTTGACTGGAAATTTTCCCCAAATGTTGGTAACAAAGAAGTTCATATATGCTAATAAAACAAAACGAATTAGTTTACAAATGAAGTTATGCTTAATAAAATGAAATGACACAGGGATAAAGTATTGAACACACGAAGAAAGGGAGGTGTAGAAAGGCAGTGAAAGCCCAGACTGAAATCTCTTAGTAGTTCTTCAGCAATCCTCTGCCCTTCCTCAGTGTTAATGAACATCAGCTGCTTCAGTCCAACATCTACATTAGCAGGATGACGAAGATAAAACCAGAGTGGACATTTCAGCAAGACAATGATCCAAAACACGGCCAAGGAGACTCTCAAATGCTTTCAGAGAAAGAAAAACAAGCTGTAGAATGGCCCAGCTAATCACCTGGCTTGAATCCGATAGAAAATACAAATTAAAGCTCAGATTTAATAGACGAGACCTACAGAACCATCAAGATTTTTACACACTGTTGAAGTCTGTGAGAAACTCACACCTGAGCAATGCATCAGACTTCATTCTCCATATGAGAGGAGTCTTTAAGCTGCCGTCTCTAATAAAGCCTTTAATATAAAGCATGTAATGCATTTCAGTAGTTCAGTACCTTGTATCATTTGTTTCATTGTTATATTGCTGGTTCGAGTCCCGGCTGGGCCAGTTGCCATTTCTGTGTGGAGTTTGCATGCTCCGGTTTCCCCCACAGTGCGCTATAGGTCAATTAAATAAACTAAATTGGCTGTAGTGTATGTGTGTGAATGTGAGAGTGTATGGGTGTTTCCCAGTACTGGGTTGCAGCTGAAAGGGCATCCGCTTTTTCACGGGCATATAGTTGGTGTATTCTGATCATGACAGCAGCTTTGGCAGAAAAGAAAGGTGTCATGATAACCTGAAGCCCAAAGCCAGGGCCTTTACATGGGAAAAGCTCTGAAGAAAGATACTTGAGCAGCACTCTTAAAGCACACACTTATCTTGCTCTCTCCGAAGCTTCACTTCATCATCTCAGATAAGAGTCCTATGAGGGCTTCTGTGCCTCTTGCATACGGGTGGCCATAAAACAACCTCGTCCTGATGCATCCTGGGATACGGATGTGCACACTTAAGCACTATATATAGGAGATCAATGGTAATGTCATAGTTATGGGTAGTTTAGATGCGTAATAATGGAATGTTGTACACTGAAAAAAATGATTCATTGGATTTACTCAATATTTTTAAGGTAAGTGGTTCCAAACAATTGATATGGGCTGAATTTAAACATAATTTAAATTAAATGTAGTAATGTTCAACTTCATTTATTTCTTTAAATTCAGCCCATATAAATTTACAAACACTTACCGTAAAACATGTTTTAGTAAATCCAACAACTAAAATTTTTTTTAGTATAGTGCATAGAAATTAAAACCCTATGTCATCATTTACCGTCTTGAGATTGCATTCATTCATTCATTCATTCATTCATTCCTTTTCTTTTTGGCTTAGTCCCTTTATTAATCTGGGGTCTCCACAGTGGAATGAACCGCCAACTTATCCAGCATATGTTTTACACAGCGGATGCCCTTCCAGCCGCCACCCAGTACTGGGAGTCATCCATTCACACTCATTCACACACATACACTACGGCCAATTTAGTTTATTCAATTCACCAATAGCGTCTTTGGTGTCAATTTACCAATCACAGTCTTTGGACTGTGGGGGAAACCAGAGCACCCGGAGGAAACCCACGCGAACAGGGAGAACAGGCAAACTCCACACAGAAATGCCAACTAACTCAGTCGGCGCTTGAACCAGCGACCTTCTTGCTGTGAGGTGACACTGTTAACCGCTGAGCCACGGTGTCGTCCCCTTGAGATGATTTGAAAATGCATATTGTGTATGAATGTGGATTTGTGTGGTCCTTTGTATCTCTGAAATTATATAAAAACACAATGAAAGTATTGTAAAATAGCCATTGGAACTGGCGTATTATATTTTTTTATCTCTTGGATCCATTTGAATACATGTAAATAATCATTTTTAAAATGCATTTTATAGATTGATGTAGTACTTATTCCCAGTATTTGGTTGCAGCTGGAAGGACATCCGCTGTGTAAAACATATGCTGGGTAAGTTGGCATTTCATTCCTCTGTGGCGCCCCAGATTAATAAAATTTCAGTTAAAATAGTTAATTTATTAAATGGTTTTACTTTTTTTAGTTAGCAATTCCTGTGAATTAAAGTTTTATTAATTTATTTATTAATGAATGAATGAATGAATTAATTAATTAATTTTGTTTATTTTATTTATTTGATTTTTGTTTGTTTGTTTATTTATTTGATTATTTATTAGATTTTTTTATTTGAATATTTATTTTATTCATTTATTTATTTGACTGTTTATTTTATTCGTTATTTGATTTTTGATTTTTTGAATATTTATTTGTTGGATTTTTTTTGAATATTTATTTTATTTATTTATTTACATTTTTGTTTGTTTATTTGTTTGTTTATTATTTTGATTATTTATTGAATTTTTTTATTTGTAAATTTATTTATTTTTTTTATTTATTTGACTTTGTTTATTTATTTATGTTAAAGAGCTGTTCATCTTTTTGGAAGGTTGAATTGCATGCATAATTTCTTTTTTTTTTTGTTTTGTTTCGCCGATCAAGATGTCTACATTGTCTCTGATAACCCGTTTGCCTCGGCTGGAGTTTTGTTGCCTTTTGCCTGGACTTGTCTTGGCCTTTGTCCACTTGCTGGTGATGCTGGTGATTTGCTGGAGATCAGGTTGCACCGTTCCTGTTAGTCTGGCACTTTGGCTACTCGTTGTGATTCCCAAACCTGTCTGAACATTGCCACAGCGGCAAGGCTAGAACATCCACTTCTTCACGATATCAATCTCATGTTCTTTTGCAGATGGAACATTTATAGGAGGAGCAAAAGTGTTTTTCAGTGCCTTCATATTATTAAAAATTCAATGCGCTGATGATAATAATGGCATAGATGCAGTTTAGTGTAGTATTGCGTGTTTATTTGTAATCTCAAGAGCAAATTAATTATTTTTTTTACCCTGAGGCTGTAAAACTAGACTCAAAAATGACTTTTGTTGCTTGTTTAAACTACTTGTATAAAATAAGTTCCTAAGCTTTTTTGGGACAACATTTTTTTTTTATGTTCAATACACTTAATTTTGTAAAAGTGATTAAGTTAACTTAATTGATTTTATCTGATTATTCGCATGTGCTGTCTTTGGAGTGTGAGCTGATGAATTCTGGCAGAAGATACAGGTTCCCGTTATGCAAATATAATAGATATAAACATTCTTTTGTTCCTTATTCAATTAAATTGATCAAGAGCAAGAAGGATAGGATGGTCAAAGATTAAGATAACTGCATTGGTTGGCATAACAGAGGGCAGTGGGGGCACATTGTATTTATTTATTTTTTTTAATTATTGATTTTATGGAATCGTATTTATATTAGGAGGTATTTTAGGATCAGATTTTTATTGTGTATTGTGTTGTGTTGTTGGTGTCTATGTACAACAGAACCTTTTTTTTTCGAAAACAAATCTCTCCTATGGGAGACAATAAATTTTACCTTGAAGTTTTACCTTGACCTTAATTTGTGTTGGGACAACTTGTAGGAATTGTGTGGAACCCAGCATTTTTTGTGTAAGAGCTACTTGCACTAAAAGAAAGTTTTCATAATAGATATGCATATACATAGGCATGAGCCGGTATAAGATTGTGATGGTATAATAACTTTGGATAAAGATATCGCGGTTTTATGGTATTGTGATTACTGCTCTAAAATATATTCTTTTTATATGTCTGAGTAAAAGAACAAGAACTTTTTCCCACATTAAACACAATATGTTTTATTTTAGGTAACATTTATAATATTTTGTAACAGTAAACATCTCAGGCTAAATTATAAAGGCTAAGTTATAAAATATTTCATTGACTTCTCCTGTCTCCATTAGTTTTAAAAACATAGATTTCTTTACAACACATTAAACAAAAATCTTACACATAACTTAGGAACGGTATAACAGAAAATTTTAGTGGTTTTAAAACCTTTACTTTTCCAAACCGCGGTAAACCTTGAAACGGTAATCGTCCCATGTCTACATATGCACATGGCGTCATTATCTATATCCATCCATATCCAGTCCATATCCATATTCATCCATATCCATCCATATCCTATCCATATCCATCCATATCGATATCCAATCAATATCCGTCCATATCCAATCCATATCCATCCATTCATATCCAATCCATATCCATCCATATTCATATCCATATACAATCCATATTCATCCATATCCATATCCATCCTTATTCATCCATATCCAATCCATATCCAATTTATATCCATCCATATCCATCCATATTCATATCCATATCCAATCCATATCCATCCATATTCATATCCATATACAATCCATATTCATCCATATCCATATCCATCCTTATTCATCCATATCCAATCCATATCCATCCATATCGATATCCAATCAATATCCGTCTATATCCAATCCATATCCATCCATTCATATCCAATCCATATCCATCCATATTCATATCCATATACAATCCATATTCATCCATATCCATATCCATCCTTATTCATCCATATCCAATCCATATCCAATTTATATCCATCCATATCCAATCCATATCCAATTTATATCCATCCATATCCAATCCATATCCAATCCATATCCATCCATATCCAATCCATATCCAATTTATATCCATCCATATCCAATCCATATCCATCCATATCCAATCCATATTCATCCATATCCAATCCATATCCAATTTATATCCATCCATATCCAATCCATATCCAATCCATATCCATCCATATCCAATCCATATTCATCCATATCCAATCCATATCCAATTTATATCTATCCATATCCAATCCATATCCATCCATATCCAATCCATATTCATCCATATCCAATCCATATCCAATTTATATCCATCCATATACAATCCATATCCAATCCATATCCAATTTATATCCATCCATATCCAATCCATATCCAATCCATATCCATCCATATCCATCCATATCCATCCATATCCAATCCATATCCAATCCATATCCAATTTATATCCATCCATATCCAATCCATATCCATCCATATCCAATCCATATCCATCCATATCCAATCCATATCCAATCCATATTCATCCATATCCATCCATATCCAATCCATATCCAATTTATATCCATCCATATCCAATCCATATCCAATCCATATCCAATCCATATCCATCCATATCTAATCCATATCCAATCCATATCCAATCCATAGCCATCCATATCGATATCCAATCAATATCCGTCCATATCCAATCCATATCTATCCATTTATATCCAATCCATATCCATCCATATTCATATCCATATACAATCCATATTCATCCATATCCATATCCATCCTTATTCATCCATATCCAATCCATATCCAATTTATATCCATCCATATCCAATCCATATCCAATTTATATCCATCCATATCCAATCCATATCCAATCCATATCCAATCCATATCCAATCCATATCCATCCATATCCAATCCATATCCAATTTATATCCATCCATATCCAATTCATATCCATCCATATCCAATCCATATCCAATCCATATCCAATTTATATCCATCCATATCCAATCCATATCCAATCCATATCCAATTTATATCCATCCATATCCAATCCATATCCAATCCATATCCATCCATATCCAATCCATATCCAATCCATATCCAATTTATATCCATCCATATCCAATCCATATCCATCCATATCCAATCCATATCCATCCATATCCAATCCATATCCAATTTATATCCATCCATATCCAATCCATATCCAATCCATATCCAATCCATATCCATCCATATCCAATCCATATCCAATTTATATCCATCCATATCCATCCATATCCATCCATATCCATCCATATCCAATCCATATCCATCCATATCCAATCCATATCCAATCCATATCCATCCATATCCATCCATATCCATCCATATCCAATCCATATCCCATCCATACCCCATCCATATCCAATCCATATCCAATCCATAGCCATCCATAGCCATCCATATCCAATCCATATCCAATCCATATCCCATCCATATCCCATCCATATCCAATCCATATCCAATCCATATCCATCCATAGCCATCCATATCCAATCCATATCCATCCATATCCAATCCATATCCAATCCATATCCAATCCATATCCAATCCATATCCAATTCATATCCATCCATATCCAATTCATATCCAATTTATATCCATCCATATCCAATCCATATCCAATCCATATCCAATCCATATCCATCCATATCTAATCCATATCCATCCATATCCAATCCATATCCATCCATATCCAATTCATATCCAATTTATATCCAATCCATATCCAATCCATATCCATCCATATCCATTCCATATCCATCCATAATCAATCCATATCCATCCATATCCAATCCATATCCAATCCATATCCAATTCATATCCAATCCATAGCCATCCATATGCAATTCATTTCCATCCATATCTAATCTATATCCATCAATGTCCAATCCATTCATATCTATATCCATCCATATCCATCCATATCTATATTAAATCCATATCCATCCGTATCCACTTCATATTCATCCATATCCAATCTATATCCAATTCATATCCATCCATATCCATATCCAATATATATCCATCCATATCCAATTTATATCCATCCATATCCAAACCATATCCATCCATATTCAATCCATATCCATCCAAATCCATATCCAATCCATATTCATCCATATCTATATCCGTCCATATCCAATCTGCTGCTTTTCTAAATACTTTGTTCACACACATAATTTAGCACTATTAGTGTGTAAGTAAATTACTTGAATTTCTTTAAAAACTAAATAAACAATAATTATTTTTCAGTTTGCAGTAAGACTGCAGTGATGCAGGTGGTTTACCATCTCTCAGCATGAAGCTGATCTTCAACTCAAAATTGGCCGTGCTTCATAAAAACACCTCTGCTCCACTGCGGACTCCCCCGTGTGAGGCTATAACCAAAGACCTCGGCTGGAAGCTCGCTTTTTTAATCCCACCCGCTGTTAAACTAATTACCTGCCCACAGTTTTTGGCCGGCGAGAGTGTTAACCAGGCATGATTTGCCAGCCGCTTTCAACTCCAGGACTTTGCTGTTTTTTGTGCTCGTGCAGAAATTAGTGAAAATGGGCTTTGCTGAGCGCGGCTCATTAGGAGTCCAAGTGAAATCAAACGCAATTATAAATCTAGTCTGGCATTAGTCGCCCATGATCCTGCTTTCGCCTTCTTCTCTGCTGGAGTTTCGCTCTTTCCAACCAATGGAAGTGTTCCGTTCTCGGAATTCAGTCTTTGGAATGTAGAACTCGGAACTCGTCATTATATTTCGCCCTGCAGGACTCCTGTGTTCCCATCATACCTCATTAAACCCAATGACCTCTCACTGACCCTGAGGATTATGGCGTATGAGCGTGAATGCGTTTCCTTGAGATCTCTTCTAATGTGGTGCTTTTTCACTCCTGGTAGGTCAGAAACTCGGTGTAACCTGTAGTTATTTTGGTCTGGATGGGTAATGTCATGCTTGATTATTATTGGTTGAATGGTTTAATGGCTGTTAGGGGTGTAATAATGTATCCACATGTTGACATTACAATCACAGTTGTAGTTTTGCTTTGCTGTGAATACGGCCGGCTCTACTGTAAAAATGCTGGATTCCACACAGTCGATAACATTAAGGTATTAAGTTAACTTATTATTCATTCATTTTTTTATTTTCATCAAGGGTAGCCACAGCAAAATGAACCGCCAGCTTATCCAGCATATGTTTTACATAGCATATGCCCTTCCAGCGGCAACCCAGTACTGGAAAACACCCATACACTTTCACATTCACCACAGCTAATTTAGTTTATTCAATTGACCTATAGCGCATGTGTTTGGACTGTGGGGGATACCGGAGCACCCGGAGGAAACCCACGCCAACACGGGGAGAACATGCAAACTCCACACAGAAATGCCAACTGACTCAGCCGAGACTCGAACCAGCGACCTTCTTGCTGTGAGGTGGCAGTGCTAACCACTGAGCCACAGTGTCGCCCCAGTTAACTTATTAATTTTTTACAAATTTAAGTGGATTGAACATAAAACTATTAGGTTGTTCCAAAAAATCTCAAGAATTATGTTGTTTCAGCTCATTTTAAATAAGTAGTTTAATCAAACAGCAAACTTTTTTTTAAGTGTGTACATTAGCTTTCTTATTAGCTGCTGTGAGGTAAACTAATAAACTGACAGTATTAGTTGAAAACTAAATTCAGAAATTGAATATTGTCAATATTATTAAGAAATTATTGGTGTCCAATGACTTGCCTAATTAACTAAATTTGCCTAGTTCACCTTAAGTCTTTAAAGGTCCCTAAGCTGAATACTGGTATCTTGGAAAATAACCAATAATTAATATTAAAATAATAAATAATAAAATAATAACCATATAATTGTATGCACTGTCATCATGGCAAAGACTTTAAGATGTTAAGATATAAACTATAATTTTTAAAAAGGTGTTAAAAAACCTTCTTTCTGCTAAAAAGCACTTGTGTGGGAAATTATAAAAAAACAAAAATCAAATTAATTCATTATTTATTCTAATAATTTTATCTTTGATTATATAATTTGTTATAGTGACCAAATGTAATTTTCTGTAAATAAATCACAAAATATTGTTGGCGTCATTCAAAACACATTAAATACAATGCAAATGTGGCAAAACCACTAATATAAGTGCATAGGCCCAATAGTATCTGGATGCAGCCATGCAAGCTGAGACTGCATATCTCACAGATGCACTGTCAGAAACAATGCACTCAATGGATCCAGTGACTTCACTGTGAGGGGTAGGGTTAGGTGTGGGCATTAAAAAGCATTGCATGCAGCTCAGATTGCAACTGCACCAGGTCTGCATCCAGACCCCTCTCAAAAAAAGGTGAAAAATACCAAAAGTGTGTAATGAAAAATGTAGTAGTTTTGCGGTCCTTATATCTATATTTTGTGGATACTGCTGTTCAAAATGTCTGTGTTTCGTTTCCACTCTTTACAACTCTAATTGTCTCATAAATCAAGCAGAATGGTTTTGTTCTAGCTTGTATAAATAAACGCGTACTTATTTGTCCATTCAACTTTGAACTGTCGATTCTCTTCATCAATATTTTTTCGTGAGACCGACATCTTCATCCATACAAATGAACACTTTGCTGCGGTGCTTTAAGCAGGCGCTCGATCACGTAAAGCCTCGTATGATCACTGGATGTTGTGACAACAGTCACGCTGGAAAACTTTCAATATATTTTGCCTTCGATTTTATTTTGGTCCATATTTTTTAACAAAAATACAAACAACTAAACAGTTGATTTACAAGGCTTATGCATTTATTAATGAAGGAAATCCACAAATTGAATCTTTTACGCATGCTCTTGCAATATGAAATTGAGTCTGGTCTGGATTGAATACCCTCGCGGTCCGGATCCGGAATGGAGTCCAGACTTTGAGAAGTCCTGGGGTAGTGGTTAGTGCGTCGACACTCCTGTGCTTACGGCGACCCAACTTCGATTCCCACCTCATGATCCTTTCCCTCTCTCTGACGCTTTCCTGTCAATACTCTCTCTACAGTCCTATCCATTAAAGGTGAATTATAAGTATAAAAATATGTAAAATCTCAAAATAATTTTATTATAAATATAGAAAAAATGTGGTCCTACTTTATATTAGGTGGCCTTTACTACTATGTTCTTGCATCAAAAAATAAATACAATGGGTCCTATCATACACCCGTGCAATAAGGCGCAAGACGTGTTTGGCACGATTTGTTGCTATTTTCAGACCAGCGCAACAGTAATTTTCATGTTTTGCACCACGTTGTTTAAATAGCAAATCTATTTGCGCCCTTTTGTGGACTCATGGGTGTGCTGGTCTAGAAAAGAGGCATGTTGTTGGTGCGTTGCTATTTTAAGGAACCAAAATTGGCCAACTAAAAGCAGGTCTAAAGTCCAGCGCAGAGCATGTTAGTTTTGCGCCCATGTAGGTTCAAATGCCTCACATTGCTTAATACACACAGGATGTACAGCAATACACAAATATCTTTACAGATGAAAAAGAAATAAAGCATTAAAATATTACAAAAAATATTATTTACCACATAAATATAAAAACCACTGCCTCCATGCCTTCATGTCGGGTGGCTTTTTTTTTTTTGTTTATTCATGACAATTTGTATTTGTATAATGTTGATATTATTAGCAGTTAATATTATATGCATATTTATATTTATAAACATGTTTCGATTTTTCATTTATTCATTCAACTTTATTTATAAAGCCCTTTACAACCACAGAGAAGCAGACCAAAGTGCTGAACAGTAAAATGAAAATTAAAACACTAACCACACATAACACGTAGAATACGACTCAAGTAGTAATACAACTGCACGCGTAAGATATCAGGTGATAAAGGCCAAGGAAAAAAGATAGGTTTTGAGGTGTGATTTGAACAGAGACAGCGAAGGAGCCAGCCTACATTCTATAACTTGGGGGCAGCCACCACAAATGCACGGTCACCTCTAAGCTTACATCTGGTTTTTGGGTCTCTAAGGACGTACTCACACTATGCTATCCAAACCGTGCCCAGGCCCGTTTCCTGCATCGTTTGAGAAGTGTGAGTGCTCTGAACTGGGCTCAAGCACGGTTCACTTGGCCGGCCCTGGCCCGGTTGGAAGAGGTGGGCCAGAGCGCAGTTCACTTGGGCTCAGGCGCGGTACGCTTGCAGTGTGAGTGCAAGCGTGCCCGAGCCCGAAACTGAAAGTGAGACGTGACTTTTAAGGGACTGTTATATGGATTAATTAATCATTCGTGCGGTTCAATAAACGCAAACAGTCGTAGTTTATTAAAGACGCAAACCCCTCACTGCACGACAGCTGCACCTTCAGCAAACCTCCTAATTCCTGCCGCACGAGGATTTCATGAGTGAGCTGATCTGTTCGGCGAAATATTTGATTGCGCGTCACCGCATATCAAACGACTTAAACGATATAACTAAAGAAATCTCCACTGTGCTGAGCGAAAGCGCTTCTCTTCCTAAACTGAACAGCGTGTCATCGATAATGGAAGCGTGCCCAGGCCCGAATGTAATGTGAGTGCGGGCCGTCGGGGGAGACGGGAGGGGGGACAAGCGTGCTTTGGCCCGGTTCAATGCAACTGTACATAGTGTGAGTACGCCCTAAGAAGCTGCTGATCTAAGAGCACGGGTCGGTATATAGGGGTGTAGCAGTTTCGATATGAAGTGTGGGGCAGAACCCTTTAACGATCTAAAACAAATAAAGGAATTACTATACTGTACAGGTAACCAGTGAAGTGTGGATAAAATCGGGGTGATATGATCAAACTTACAACTCCCTGTTAAAAGACGTGCTGCAGCATTTGGCACCAGCTGTAGACAGGCTACAGAAGACCCACTTATCCCGATGTAGAGCGAGTTACATTAATCCAGGCGATTAGTCACAAAGGCATGGATTACAGTTTAAAATTGTTGTCTTGACAAAAATGGCTTTATTTTCCTCAGTTATCTCAGCTGGATAAAGCTTGCCTTGACCACTGCCCCTATTTGGTTGTCCAACTTTAGGTCAGGATCGAGTTAAACCCCAAGAGTTGTTATGGTTGGTTTGATGTGCTGAGCTAGGTCACTCAATTCAAACGTGAAAGTTACAGAAGTATCCCCAAAAAGCATGACTTCCATTTTCTTTTCATTGATGCTTAAATTAAGAGCCATCCAGGACTTTGTCATCTAGACACTGGAGCAGTATCCGACAGTTTCACTTTCTTTAATAGGGACATAGATCTAGGTGTTGTCAGCTTATAGGTGAAAAGACAGGCCATGCCTCCTAATTATTGACCCAAGGTGGAGTAGATTTGTCCAGCTGTCGGACTGTTTGGATATAACTCCGTTTTTTGACCGCACTTCATTATTATTGTTCATTTATTCATTTGCTGGAAATAAGAACAGGATCTATATGAAGTAATTCAGTCATTTTTTCCTGCTATTTGTCCTTGTTCATTTCTGACCCGGGCACTGCAGCGTTCGTCAAAGCGCAGTGAATGAACCAGTGGAGTGAGTGTGTGTGTTGTGCGCTACAGGACAGTGGAATCAATATTTGCATGTCTTGGCTTGTCTCTCTGTCAACACGGTTTCCTCTGTGATGAATTATGCATGCGGACGGTTCATCCAGGGACTGTAGCAGTTGTTTTGTTGAGCGGCGAGGCCATGATGAGCTTTAGCCCAGCGCTGACCTTACCAATCTCTCCATCACCTTTCAGCCCCGAGCGTCACATGAGCCCAGCGCAGGCCACACAAGCTGCAGTTCTTTGGTTTCTGTGACTCAGACTGATGATCGATCCAGCTGGAGCCGCTTTATGGCTGTGTTCAGATTAGCAGATGACCACTGGAGACACTAAAACATACACTGAGAAGGGCTGTATCCTGTAAACACTCTGAACGAATCATTAGAATCAGTGAGTAGTTTACCAGAGACACTTTGAACGAATCATTTGAATCAGTGAGGTTTAAGGAAGACTCACTCTAAACAAATGATTTGAATTAGTGAGGTGTTTACTGGAGACTCACTTGAATGTATCATTTAAAACAGTGATGTTTACAGAAAACTCACTCTGAATGGATCATATCAATCAGAGAGTTGTTTATTGGAGGGACTTTGAATGTATCATTTGAATCAGTGAGTTGTTTACTGGAGACTCACTTGAATGTATCAATTGAATCAGTGAGTTGTTTTCCAGAGACACTCTGAATGTATCATTTGAATCAATGAGTTGTTTACTGGAGACTCACTCTGAACGAATCATTTTGAATCAGTGAGTTGTTTACTGGAGACTGAACAGATCATTTGAATTAGTGACCTTTGAATGAGACTCACTCTAAATGGATCATTTGAATCAGTGAGTAGTTTAACGAAGAGACTCTGAGTGTATCAATTGAATCAATGACGTATACAGGAGACTCACTCTAAATGAATCATTTGAATCAGTGAGTTGTTTACTGGAGAGACTCTAAATGTATCATTTGAATCAGTGAGATGTTTACCTAAGGCTGTTTCTCAATTCCAAGAACGCTGAGAACGGACTTGCGTTCTTGTGGAGACCGGTCTTGCCAGGTATCCTCGGTAGAACGAACTCGGGAGACCACGAGAACAGAAAACGCGTCCTGTGAGAAATGAGATGCTGCGTTCTTCCCAGGTTGTTCCTGATGGTCACGTGACCTTCACGCGTTTTAAATAAAAAATTGTTTAAACATTACAGCATTTATACAATGATTTATTGTTTTTCCCCTTTTCAAAATATATATTATGCATAAAAACATTATAAATATACGTTGCACAATACAAATAAAACTGATTTTAATACGAATTTGAGCAAACAAACACTCTTAATGTGTTTATTCCTTTATTAAGATGTCCATGGTAATGTTTATATTCACTGTTTCATTTATGGAAACTCCTGAGGTGATATCTCTGAACTTTAATAATAAATCTAAATAAAACGCTGCGCTTCCCACCTCCAATCGCAATGACTTCTGGGACTTCTAGAGCGAGATCGGTGCTCAAGTCTGCATCGGTGCATCCTCGATATCAAGAACACATCCGGGAAGTTTCACGCGTCCTCTGTTCTTGCAATCTTGAATATTGGAACTGAACTTTGGCAGCTGATGATGACGTTACACGAGAACACGAGGACGCAAGACTGCTGAAGAACGCATATTGAGAAACAGCCTAAGACTCCCTTGAATGTATCATTTGAATCAGTGAGTTGTTTACTGGAGACTCACTCTGAATAAATCATTTGAATCAGTGATGTTTAAGGGAGACTCACTCTAAATGAATGGTTTGAATCAGTGAGTAGTTTACAGGAGTCTACCTGTGAATGGATCATTTGAATCAGTGAGTTGTTTACTGGTGACTTATTCTGAATGCATCATTTGAATCAGTGAGTTGTTTACTGGAGACTCATTCTAAATGAATGGTTTGAATCAGTGAGTTGTTTACAGGAGTCTACCTGTGAATGGATAATTTGAATCAGTGAGTTGTTTACTGGAGACTCACTCAGAACCAATCATTTGAATCTGAGTAGTTTACAGGAGACTGACTCTGAATGTGTCATTTGAATCAGTGAGTTGTTTACTGGAGACTCACTCTGAGCGGATCATTTGAATTAGTGATCTTTGCATGAGACTCGCTCTGAATGGATAATTTGAATCAGTGAGTAGTTTAATGGAGAGACACTGAATGAATCATTTGAATCAGTGAGTAGTTTAATGGAGAGACTCTGAATGAATCATTTGAATCAGTTAGTAGTTTACAGGAGAGACTCTGAATGAATCATTTGAATCAGTGAGTAGTTAAATGGAGAGACTCTGAATGAATCATTTGAATCAGTGAGTAGTTAAATGGAGAGACTCTGAATGAATCATTTGAATCAGTGAGTAGTTTACAGGAGACTCACTCTGAATGTGTCATTTGAATCAGTGAGTTGTTTACTGGAGACTCACTCTTAGCGGATCATTTGAATTAGTGATCTTTGCATGAGACTCACTCTGAATGGATCACTTGAATCAGTGAGTTGTTTACTGGAGACTCACTCTGAGCGGATCATGTGAATTAGTGATCTTTGCATGAGACTCACTCTAAATGAATCATTTGAATCAGTGAGTAGTTTAATGGAGACACTCTGAATGAATCATTTGAATCAGTGAGTAGTTTAATGGAGAGACTCTGAAAGAATCATTTGAATCAGTGAGTAGTTTACAGGAGACTCACTCTGAGCGGATCATTTGAATTAGTGATCTTTGCATGAGACTTACTCTGAAGGGATCATTTGAATCAGTGAGTTGTTTACTGGAGACTCACTCTGAGCGGATCATTTGAATTAGTGATCTTTGCATGAGACTCACTCTGAATGGATCACTTGAATCAGTGAGTAGTTTAATGGAGAGACTCTGAATGAATCATTTGAAACAGTAAGTAGTTTAATGGAGAGACTCTGAATGAATCATTTGAATCAGTGAGTAGTTTAATGGAGAGACTCTGAATGAATCATTTGAATCAGTGAGTAGTTTACAGGAGACTCACTCTGAATTAATCTGAATAATAAAAACAGTAAATGTCGGCACCAGTGGTGTAGTGGTTAGTGCGTCGACACATGCACTCCGGTGCTCACGGCGACCCGAGTTCGATTCCCGCCTCGCGGTCCTATGCCGATCCTTCCCCTCTCTCTGCTCCCCATGCTTTCCTGTTAATACTCTCTACTGTCCTATACAATAAAGGTGAATGAGGTCAATGAAAACCCCTAAAAAAACCCAATAAATAACAATAACAAATAATAATAATGATGATGATGATAATAATAATAGTAATAACTATTATTATTATTGTTATTACTATTATTATTATCGATGTTGCTTTTATTAGTATGATTCTATCAGTGCAGAATCGTTCATATCCCCAGTACAATGCGTTGGTATATTCTACAGCTATAGTAATATTTTCTTTTGACACTTTTAAATCCTTCGTAAACAAGACAAATGTCTTAATGCATTTTCGATGTGCATTTATTATTACAAAATTGTTGCACTGAAAACATTCAGTGTTTACAAACCATTCATTTTCCATTCGAAAATTGCAATTACAAACAAAAAAAAATGATGAATCCTTAAATAAAGCACTAAATAAGTAATGACTGAAATAGTATTTATTGTAAAATAGTACCATTTTTTTTTTTTCCTCACGGCCGAGCAGCATTTATAACTCGTGTGAACATTTTCATCTATTATTTTGTATCTTTTCTCTAGATGGTGTTTTCCTCTGTAATAAGTCTGCTCTGTGGGTGCAGGTGAATGTTTGAGCTTGGCTGCTGGACTCAGTTCAGACGAATGCCTTCTGTGTAATTATCTGTCCAGTCAAACGGATCTCTTTCAGGAAGTACAGATAGCCTGACTTACATTTCACACAGCTGCGGGATCTCTTTCAAGCCATTCTGTGCTTGTTTAGGTTGACACGGGTCAAAGATGAAAAAGGATTATATATAAGTGTAATAGATCTCTTTATTGTACTTTAAAATGTCTCCTGTATGGCATAAATGTTTACTGTGAGTTGCAGAAACAAGCACTACGGTGTTGTTTAGCTTTTAACAGTAGTTTATATAGCAAAACAATCATATCAGGCTAATTTCGGATGCATAATTTGATTGTTTTTAAAGATTGTACTGAAAATTCTGTCATTTCTCACTCTTTTCTTGTCAAAAAGTTTCCTGTTTGAGTTTTTATTCATTTATTTTTGGTCTGTTTACAAGTCATTTAGAAAAATGTTGGAAACCGGTAACCATTGACTTTCATAGTAGGAAAAGCAAATAATAGGGAAGTCAATACAGGGCTGGGCGATATTGCAAAATAATGATCATGATATCATGTTTCATATCATTCGATATCGATAATTATTGAATATTTTTTAACAATACATTTAGGAATATTAGTGTTTCTTTATTTAGCCACTTTATTTTAATTTACCAACATTACTAAGGCAAATAGTTTTAATAGTCAAAAACAAAAATATTTAAACAAAATCTCTGATCTCTTTATAATAAAATAAACATAAGTGTTGAAGAGACTCTTAAACTTGATGAATAAAATGTTACAAAGTGTGTGCAATGGTAAAGGTAGATCAACATCTGTAAGGTGTCAGTAATAATGATACAGTAAACCTCAAACTCTGTCAACAAAACAAATTATGATAATCCGATCTGAGCTTTCAAGTAAAGGAATCAGCCATCATTATTCAAATACATGCTGAACATTACAAATTGTGAAGTTGAATGATTACATTACCCCTATGCTAAAACATCTTTCAGATGGGGAGCTAGTGGCTGGGATGCACAAGAAAAGAAACCAAAAAGCCACTCTGGCGACATCCTTTTTTATTTACAATCTCCTCACTGCTGCTAGGCACAGCACTCACTTTCGCGTATGTTGTTGTTCCGACCTGAAGTGACGAGCACGACTGGTTTCCTTTACCATTTTCAATGCGCTTTGCAGACACTTGCTCCCCTGCTGTCTTTCTGTAGCCGACCATCAACTGTTTTCTCAGAGGATGACAAATGGGCAAACCATTGCTGCAGCTCTTATGCAAGTTTATGGAGAAAAGTAAAAAGCACTGCAGTGTTAGGATGCGCTGTGTTTGTCTGAGGTAATTAGTCTGCCGTTATTACTGAAATGTGTATATTCCATACAAAGTGTAAAGCAGATTGGTTAGTTTAACTTACATGAAACGCGGTGCGCTCGCAGCATTCAGAAAAGTTCAAATGTTTTCAACTAGGTGCAGCTGCAAAATGCGCGCATGTCATGTGTGCGCCGCTTACACAACATGTTCTATGGGAAATGAAAAACTTACACCCTAAGCTTATTGGCATTGCTTCCAAGGTACACGCTTAGCAGCCACCTTTAAATAAAACTATAGCGCTTCATGCTGAAACTTCATACTAAACTTTTTTGTATTGATATTGACAATGCTCAGTGTTTCCTCTAGGATTTATTTCCAGCTGTGGCGGCAGACTCTGTTGGGCCTTTTACACAGATTCACCAACTACCTGTGGTGTTATTTCAATGACAAATGTCGTGAGCGCAGTATTACAAGTCGAGATCGCATTTATGTAATGTGAGTCTCTTTGATTGCGCACCGATTTCCTCTGTTCGTGCACAAAACTTCTTGCAAGCCCTCATATATACTCTGCTCAAGTGCAGATTTTCTTGTGCGCTCTCAAATAAACGCTGCTGAAGTGCGAATTATTGTGTTTATGTAACAAGGATGTCTCCAACATGTATTAGATTTGCTAGAAATATTGATGAATGTCTCCAATAGACCTACCGAGCGGCATTAATGCTCCCTGAAGTAAAGTGAAATGGCTATAAGCTCCAGCAAGATAAAGTCATCTATACATTTTAAAGTATTATAAAGCATTATCTAGGGCTGGGCGATATGGCAAAAAAAAAAAATCTAGATTTTTTTTTATAAAGTTTGACCGATTCACGATTTCGATTTTTTTAATTTATTTTTTTTATAAATTTTTTTTTTACTGTGTAACTACCTCACCAGCTTACCTTGTTCATTTAAATTTAAATAAATGCCGAAACTAGTTTTTTTCATGCTCACTTGTAAAAGAAAAGCAACCGTGTGACTAAACGCGGTTATGGCACTCTCTCATATATGGATGCTAAACATAGCTACAATAGAAATCACAGCACCCGTATTTATGTAGAGGTCATATGTTGTGCAGCTTTGGGCAAATTTTATTTGGAGAGAAAATGACCAGAATGTAATTTGAAGATTGAAAAGAATTTGAGGGGAAATAAATATTTCAAATCTCTGTACATAACAGAAAAATAAACAATGATAATGCAACAATAGTTTATCTGTATTAGTGGCATGGCAGAAATATATATTTAGACAGGCCTTGTCAAAGTGAGCGGGCACTTTCACTAATTAAAAATATAGCACTTAAATTATTTCATAACAATCAATAAAATAACAGCGGTTTTATATCAAAAGTTGATAATGATATAAAATATACTACATTTTGATGGTAAAATATAACCATTTAGATGATTTCAGTATTCAAACATTAAATAACGAATGCATCAAGTTAAATATAAAAAAATGAATGAAACAACACATAGCATATCAGGAAATAAAGGACTATATTTAGCAAAATGCTGCTCTTTTTATCTTTGTATTTTATAGTTTTATTTTCGTTATTTTAATTATTTTTTGTCTTCATAAATAACTAACGAGCTATAGACAAATATCTGCTTGACGTTTTAGAAAATATTTGTGCGTAGCTACACCACCCAGTATATATTAAAGATTACCGTATCTATCTATATTTAAATGTCTATGTCTATATTTAATACATCTATCTATATTACATATCTATCTATATTTAAATGTCTATCTTATATTTAACTGAATCGTATAATGGCCTATAGCTGAAATGTTAAAAATTGCTCAATTTATTTTTATAAAACATTTGTCACAACGTATTGATATTTTTTTGAAGTACAAACTACCGACATTTAAGAATCCATATTTATTTTATTCATTCATTCATTTTACTTGTTTATTGGTGCATATATGGGTTATGATTTAATTCATACAGTACATTGGACAGCTACTGTGCCACTTCGTAATTCAAGCAAAAGTCCAAATTAAAGAAAGATTTGACTTTCTGCGTTGACAGCCGACATTCATAACACGCCGTAACTGTCCTTCAGGTGGTGCGCGGGTATAATATACAAAACCAGACGTCTGGGCTTTGAATTAGGTGCAATTATTTCGCGATTTCTCGATTTTGTAAAAAATAAAATAGTCTTAAAACGTAAATTCGAATTAATCGAAAAAATCGCCCAGCCCTAGCATTATCTATTATCTATAAAGTATAATTACGGAAAGAAACTGTGTTCATCTTAACTGAAAGCTACCTAGCCTCACGCACCTGTCAGTCAGTCAGCATGTCACCTTAAAGGGTTAAACAAATAACGCACAGCACTACTATGATTACAGAAAAGTTTGCGCTGTTATTATTCATTTACCTTTTAACACGTTTTGGTGAAATTATATCCAGCTATTAAAAAAACAACAACGACTGAATGTTTTGAATGGAAAGTAATGTAGTAGTGGCAGGGTGAATTTTGGTGTGGCGCCCCACCATGGAAGAATGAATGTAGCGGAAACCATGATGCTGTTCAGTCAATAAATACTGTTATCGATTTGATCACCCAGCCCTAATTCAATAGTTACCAGTTCCTAACTTTCTTCAAAACATCATCTTACGTATTAAACAGAAGAACGAAACTCATAAAGGTTTGGAACAACTCAAGAGTGATAAATAACTTTTTATTGTTGTTTAAAATATAGTAAAATTTAGTATGATATGATCACTTATATTTTGTATTCTGTTTACATTTAGCAAATATCTCATATGCACTGGAGTAATATTTCACTTATATTTCAGCATAATTTTGGTCACACTTTATTTTGATGGTCCGTTTATTGAATTTAAGCTACATTACATCTACATGCCAACTAATTTTCCTTAGATTATAAGTAGACTGTTAGGTTGGGGTTAGGGTGGGGTAAGTTGACATGTACTTGCAAAGTTTCATAAGGTCAGTTAAGTGTCTGTTGAAGGAGCAGTATCAACAGATATTAAGCAGACAGTCTACTAATACTCAAATGGACCATCAAAATAAAGTGTTGTTCTGTCGTAAATGCAGTTCGCAAACCTTTTTACTTCCATAAATTGGTGCAATTCACTGTGAAATGGAATTTGTGAAGAAAAAGGGAGTTTGATGTATGAGCAATTGATTAGATTTTATAAATTGAGCTTAATGTTGTAGCAAACTGTGAGGTCTCTAGAGTTGTGTTCAATATTGGATATTACTCAGCAGGCACCTTGATGTCAAAATTATAGAAATAAAAAACATGTCTAAAGTATTAATGGATTTGATGTCAAAACCTTGATGTCTATTTGACATCCACACATTGATGCCCTTTTGACCACCAAAAAACAACACAAATAGTTATATAATAAGGAAAGTTTTATTCATCTGAAACTTTAAGTTGACACCAACTGAATTCCTAAAGGATAATGGTATTACTCAGAGATTCTTCAGTCACACTTTATTTTGATGGTCTGTTTATTGAATTTAAGCTACATTACATCTACATGCCAACTAATTCTCATTAGATTATAAGTAGACTGTTAGGTTGGGGTTAGGGTTAGTGTAAGTTGACATGTACTTGCCAAGTTTCTTGTAGTTATATGTCTGTTGAAGGAGCAATATCAACAGATATTAAGCAGACAGTCTACTAATAGTCAAATGGACCATCAAAATAAAGTGTTACCGCAATTTTTTTACAAAAGTTATTTGAAACATAAAAACTGACACATTTACCTGCATTTAATGTGCTTCCTGTGTGTATAAAATTATATTAGTCATTTTATTTGATATCAAATTGAGATATCTTGTCTTTAAGAGTTTTAAATATTTTATAAAGATTTTCTATGCTCTCCAGGGCTACATTTATTTGACCAAAAATTACTATCATTCATTCATTCATTCATTTTCTACCACTTTTCCGGGGCCGGGTTGCGGGGGCAGCAGTCTTAGGAGAGATCTCCAGACTTCCCTCTCCCCAGACATTTCCTCCAGCTCCTCCGGGGGGATCCCGAGGCGTTCCCAGGCCAGCCGAGAGACATAGTCCCTCCCGCGTCTCCTGGGTCTTCCCCGAGGCCTCCTCCCAGTGGGACATGCCTGGAACACCTCCCTAAGTAGGCGTCCAGGAGGCATTCGAAACAGATGCCCAAGCCACCTCAGCTGACTTCTCTCAATGTGGAGGAGCAGCAGCTCTACTCCGAGCTCCTCTCGGGTGTCAGAGCTCCTCACTCTATTTATAAGGGTGCGCCCTGCCACCCTGCGAAGGAAACTCATTTCGGCCGCTTGTATCCGAGATCTTGTCCTTTCAGTCATGACCCAAAGCTCATGACCATAGGTGAGAGTAGGAACGTAGATTGACCGGTAAATCGAAAGCTTTGCCTTTTGCTCAGCTCCTTCTTTATCACAACGAACCGATACATCGACCACATCAATGCTGCCGCTGCACCAATCCGCCTGTCAATCTCACGTTCCATTGTTCCCTCATTCGTGAACAAAACCCCAAGATATGAAATATTTGTTAAAAACAGTAAAAAAAAATATATAAAAAATAAAAAAAAATGCTGGGTTCCACACATTTCATTCATGTTACCCCCACACAAATTGATTAAGTTAACTTTACAAATTTAAGTGGCTTGAACATGAAGCAATTAAGTTTTCCCCCAAGAAAACTTAAGCGTTGTGCCGTTTCAACTCATTTTAAATGCGTAGTTTGAACAAAGCAGCAAAAGTCATTAGGTAGCACATTTCTTGCTTCGATTAATATTAAATATAATAACTGATCTCTTAACGGCTCTGTAATGTGAAACTGATGCATTGGATCTGTGCAAATCTGAAGGTTGTGAGCCACATGTAACCCATTAGATTGAAGCAACGGATGGCATGAAAGGCAAATGATGGAGGGATGAATCTGTGTGGATGAAACGGGCTGTGAATGTGCATGTTTTGTGCAGTAATTAGATGAATTAACCCCGGGTCAGAGAGAGCAGAGACGTGCAGAGCTACTGTAAATGTTTAATGAAGCTTCCTTTGAACCGGTTCTGCAAATGAGGGATCTGGGAATGGCATACGAGCGGTGGGAAGTCTTTGATACTGTCTTTTGTACTTTTTGGGGGATTTAATTTATTGGAGCAGACATTTATTTTGAAGTAGCATGTTCACCTAAAATATATACGTATATTTAATAATAATAATTTCAATTTAGCACATTTTTTAAACATGTATTTTTAAAACCTAATTTATTTTATTCTAATACTCTACTTTTGTCTCTTTATATATACAGTGGGTATAGAAAGTATTCAGACCCCCTGAAAGTTTTTCACTCTTTGTTATATTGCAGCCATTTGCTAAAATCGAGTTCATTTTTTCCTCAATGTACACACAGCACACCATATTGACAGAAAAACACAGAATTGTTGACATTTTTGCTGATTTATTAAAAAAGAAAAACTGAAATATCACATGGTCCTCAGTATTTAGACCCTTTGCTGTGACACTCGTATAATTAACTCGGGTGCTGTCCATCAGGTGCTGTCTAATCATTTTTGAGATGGTTCTGCATCTTCATTTGAGTCCAGCTGTGTTTAATTATCATGATTGGACTTGATTAGGAAAGCCACACACCTGTCCGTATAAGATCTCACAGCTCACGATGCATGTCAGAGCAAATGAGAATCATGAGGTCAAAGGAACTGCCTGAAGAGATCAGAGACAGAATTGTGGTAAGGCACAGGTCTGGACAAGGTTACAAAACATTTCCACTGCACTTAAGGTTTCTAAGAGCACAGTGGCCTCCATAGTCCTTAAATGGGAGACGTTTAGGATGACCAGAACCCTTCCTATAGCTGGCTGTCCTGCAAAATTGAGCTATCGGGGAGAAGAGCCTTGGTGAGAGAGGTAAAGAAGAACCCAAAGCTCACTGTGGCTGAGCTCCAGAGATGCAGTCGTGAGATGGGAGAAAGTTGAAGAAGTTCAACCATCACTGCAGCCCTCCACCAGTCGGGCTTTATGGCAGAGTGGCCCGACACAAAGCCTGCATGGAGTTTGCTATAAAACACCTGAAGGACTCCAGGATGGTGAGAAATAGGAGTCTCTGGTCTGAGAGACCAAGATAGAACTTTCTGGCCTTAATTCTAAGCGGTCTGTGTGGAGAAAACAAGGCACTGCTCATCGGCTGTCCAATACAGTCCCAACAGTGAAGCATGATGGTGGCAGCATTGTGCTGTGGGGGTATTTTTCAGCTGCAGGGACAGGACGACTGGTTGCAATCGAGGGAAACATGAATGCAGCCAAGTACAGGAATATCCTGGATGAAAACCTTCTCCAGAATGCTCAGGTTTACTTTCCAACAAGACA
This sequence comes from Danio kyathit, assembly GCA_903798195.1. NCBI lineage: Eukaryota > Metazoa > Chordata > Actinopteri > Cypriniformes > Danionidae > Danio > Danio kyathit. Next base: position 61,202,674 of record LR812534.1, read on the forward strand.
ATGACTCAAAGCACACAGCTAAAATAATGACGCAGTGGCTTCACAACAACTCTGTGACTGTTGTTAGGCAGAGCCCTGACTTAAACCCAATTGAGCATCTTTAGGGACACTTAAAAATGGCTGTCCACCAACTTTTACCATCCAACCTGGCAGAACTGGAGAGGATCTGCAGGGAGGAATGGCAGAGGATCCCCAAATCCATGAAGTGAAAAAAGCTTGTTGAATCTTTCCCAAAAAGGTTCATGGCTGTATTAGATCAAAAGGGTGCTTTTAAGTACTGAGCAAAAGATCTGAATACTTAAAACCATGTGATATTTCAGTTTATTTCATTTAGTTTTTCTTTTTTAACACATCTGCCAAAATGTCAACATGTTTTATATATATACTAATAAGTGATTATATAGGAAAAACTGTAAATGTTCTTGCTTTGTTATACCCTGTATACTGCATATATTTGTTGTTTTCTATCTTTTTTTTTTGTTTTATTCTTTAAAAAGTGTTTTTTATTATTAATTGTATTATTATTATTTACTTTTAGTTATCAAAAATGAATATAAACTATATAAGTTCTTTAAAAACCACTAATAAAGATAATAAAAAAATGTTGAAAAGGAAAAAACTCACTTATTTTGAACTATTAATACACTCTCAGTAATAAAGGTACAATAGCTGTCACTGGGGTGGTACCTTTTCAAAAGGGACACATTTATACTTAAAGAGTCCATATTGGTATCTCAAAGGTATATGTTATTATTAAAAAAAATTCAAAAGGTAAGCATTTTTTACTTTTTGGGTACTAATGTACCCTTGAGGTATTAATTTGGACCCTTTAGGTACAAGTGTGTACCTGTTGAAAAGGTACCACCCTAGTGACAGCTTTCGTACCTTTATTACTGAGAGTGTAAAAAGTACAAAAGTACAGTAGTAGCATTTCTTCAGTTCTTCCTTCTCCATGTTTATGGAAAGACTTTCATTCCCAGCAGCAGAAATGACTAATAGAGAGGAATATAAACAGGAACAAAATGTCCAATGATGGTTTTTCCATCAGTGATGACCGATCCTTTCCAAATGCAAAGTAATAGGAATCTCTGACTGCAGATTTCCTCCACCCACTCCTTCATTTGCATAATAGCGGAGCAGAGCCAATGAGAGTGTTGTTCTATGCACACAATTAGTAATGGAGCAAGTGATTCTGTGGTGCTTTTGGGACAATATGCCGTGCATTACATTTATAATTTTTAATCCATTTGGTTTTTAATTATCTTAAATGGGTTTTTAATGCATGTAAGTGCTTCCTTATGTACTGCAGATTTACTGTACGCCATTTACAAATTAAAAATGCACTTTTTACACTTAAATGAATGAAACAACAAATGTCATTTCCACCACATTTTAATTAATGATATGCTGCAATGGAATTGCATTGAAAGGTTTATTTTGTACACCAACATACTACAGTTTTTTCTCCACTGGTTTGGCTCAGTTCTTGAAACAGGAATTACATTCTCAACACTCTAAGATTGTTTTGCAAAGCAGTCTTACAGTTCAGCACAACACTATAGCTCACTTGCAAAAGCTCATATCTTTCCCAAAACTGTTCGTTCATGTGTCAAAACTAAATTTCCTCATTTAAACAATCAGTGCCCCCAAAATGCTTTGTCCCTTTGGCATTGTGTAAGCACTGCAAGTCAAAATCTTTAAATGTTTTGTCACTATGACAGAGGACCATTGAAATATCCCTCATGTCCACCTTTCAGTCTTAGGCCAGTTTTTGAAAATGGTTACTGAACTGTTTTTTTGTGTTTTGACAGAATGCAATTGTGGAAAAAAAACTAAATTAAATAAATTAAGATTTAGAAAATTATGAGATATAAGGATTTTCCGTCTGATCTCACAAGAAAATGTAACTATTTTATGTTTTGTTAGTTCAGTGGCTAATTCGTACGTGTTCAGTCCTACGAAAATGTACAATTTTAAAAAGGAGGCGTGGCACCCAACCCCACCCCTAAACCCAACCATCATTGGGGGTAAGCAAATCATACAAAATTGTATGAATGAGATCGTACAAATTCATTCGAATAAGCCACTTAATCAAAAAGTTACGAATTGCTGTGGGATTGTGTTGGGATTTTAATTTAAGAGTGGCCTCCAAGGTTTGACATCATACATTTATCATACTGCCAATGAAATTGTAACTATTATCAATCACACAAATTAAGTAATTAACATGCATCAGAATAAAAAAATACAGCATAATATACTGTAATATAAACACACAAACAAAAAACAATGAAAATGATATGCAGCCTACAGTGCTTGATTGGTCATCTGAGATGTGTGAAATTCCTCCATTGTTAGTCAAGTTCTAGTTCCTCCTGACTGCCATTTGCTGTAATAAATGTATCAAATGTTCCACAGATTCATATATGATATTCATGGTATTATGTTCTTTACTAATGTTGAAAATTGAACAGACTATTGTGCATGTGATGACTTATGCAATGAAATGACGCTGACGCATTTTAGAGCGAACAACCGTTGAACTGAGAATCAACAATCAGTTTAGATCAGCTATAGATCTGTTCACTTGGAAATTATGCTAAATGTAGGCTAGATGTACTTAGACATTTGCAATTTGAATAAATGAATGAGAAAAATCTATTCTGTTGTGAACAATTGCCAAGTGGTTTGGAGGTTTGTCCATGTTGTTTTGAGAATGTAATTCCAGTTTCAAGAAATGAGCCAAACCAATGGAGAAAAACTGTAATATAAAGGAGCTTATAAGGTCATTTGCACAGCTACTGAACGCCACCATGGTAGCAGACATAAAAAGTATAGTAATGGATCAAATATTATTTATTATTACATCAGATGTAACATAAAACTCTAATGTACTAAAAGAAACCATAGTAATGTCAACAAAAATCATAAAAAGTGAAATGTCATGCAGGGAATTCAGGGAAAGTCAATGTACAGTTATTCACTGTATATATATCAAGGAAACTTACTGTTAAAGTTACGTATTTTCACTGTACTGTAGCATTTTTACCGTTTTTTTACCGTTGATATTACAGACATGTACATAACTCTGCTCTTATATACCCACAACATAAGCTAATTAACATGATTGCCCACATGAGAATGAAAAAAAGGTCATATGCACACAGTAATAAACACACACAAACAGTAAACTACCGTATATTTCATTAATTTATAGTGTTAATGCATCAATGTTTTGAAGTACTAACATCTACACCTTGCACCTTTGTTACACTAGATTACACACACACTATCTTGGAGGTTTTTTTGTTCATTTATAAAATGTATTACAAAAATTTTTCCACATGAGAAGGAAAAAAAGTAATATACACACACAAACAGTAAACTACCATATATTTCATTAATTTATAGTGTTAATACATCAGTGTTTTAAAGTACTAACATCTACACCTTGTATCTTTGTTAAACCAGGTTATACACGCACTATTTACACACACTAGGTTTTTTTTTTTGGTTCATTTATAAAATGTATTACAATAATTTTTCCATTTAAGAAGGAATAAAGTAATACACACAGTAATATACACACACAACTGATAAACTACCACTTTTCATTCATTTATAGTGTTAATACATCAATGTTTTGAAGTACTTCTAATTTCTCAGAGGATGACAAGCTGACAAAGCATTGCTGTCACTCTGATACAAGTTTTATTTATAGAGGAAATTACAAAGCACTGCTGTGCATTAATTCAACTGTGTGCGTCTGGAAGACGCGGACGCTTCACACCGCTTGCACACGCAAGCCACACACTTCCATTGGAAATAACTAACTTGTTATATGCAGGTTGTTATATATAACGCAAATATTAGAACAGCCCCTAAAAGACCGCCATCATTTGCAATCTCCAGCAGTTGATCTTCTTCTTGCACAGACATGGTGGATTCACCTGATTTGTTGACAAATGGGTTGCGAATCCATTCCTTGGCAGTTTGTTGGTCTTGCACTGAGTCTTTTCCTCTTAGCAAAGAAACTTTCCAAATATGTCTGTTTCTTACTAATTGTGCTAGCTTTTGGGTTAAATTTGGGCACTCAAGTGACCGAGATGTAAGAGAAAGAATACGGTCATTTTTCAAAATAAAAGATTTTTCAAAATAAAAGATAGTTCAGACTCAGATAATAAATAAAACAGAAATAATTAATGATTTCTTGTGCGGCCCGGTACCAATTGGTCCTGGTGGTAGAGGAACACAGATCTACACATTCTACCATTGTTACACCAGGTTACACACACACTATTTTAGAGGTTTTTGGTTCATTTATAAAATGTATTACAATAATTTATCCACATTAGAAGGAAAAAGTAAGACACATAGTAATGCACACACACAAATGGTAAACTACCATATATTTCATTAATTTATAGTGGTAATACATCAATGTTTTGAAGTACTAACATCTACACATTGTACGTTTGTTACACTAGATTACACACACACTATTTTAAAAGTTTTTGGTTCATTTATAAAATGTATTACAATAATTTCCACATGAGAAGAAAAAAAGTAATACACAGTAATATACACACAAACAGTAAACTACCGTATTTCATTAATTTATAGACAGGTTTCTCAATGTCTACATTAAAATGTGCAAATCTGAATTTTTATTAAGGTCAAAGGTCTGGAACGATTAATGTTACATAACTTGTTTTTAATAAGCGTCCGTAACATGCATCACAAGTCAACACTATTTATTTTCCCTTAAATAAAGTGGCATTTGCATTCAAAACACATTAAATACAATGGAAATGTGGCAAGACCACTAATATAATATAAGTGCATTTTTGTACAAAACACAACAAAAGGTAGGCCAAAAAATAGTATCTGGATGCAGCCAAGATGATGCAAGCTGAGATTGCATACCTTAAAGATGCAATGTCAGACACAATGCACTTAATGGGTCTAGTGACGTCACTGTGAGGGGTGGGGTTAGGTGTGGGCATTAAAAAGCATTGCATGCAGCTCAGATTGCAACTGCACCAGGTCTGCATCCAGACCCCTCTCAAAAAAAGGTGAAAAATACAAAAGTGTGTAATAAAAACTTCAAGTGTTGTAGTTTTGCGGTTTTTATATCTGTATTTTGTGGATACCGCCGTTCAAAATGTCCATGTTTCGTTTTATAGTGGCTTTTTCACTCTTTACAACTAAAGAGCAAAGTGCAATAAGAAATACAGTAGAGTCTGGATTGAGTACCCTCACGGTCCGGATTCTGACCTGTGTCCGGACTTTGGGAAGCCCTGATTTATAGTCTTAAAACACCAATGTTTTGAAGTACTAACATCTACATCTTGTACCTTTGTTACACCAGGTTATACACACACTATTTTGATGTTTTAGGTTCATTTATAAAATGTATTATAATAATGTTTCCACATGAGAATAAAAAAAGTAATACAAACACACACAAATGGTAAACTACCATATATTTCATTAATTTATAGTGTTAATACATCAATGTTTTGAAGTATTAACATCTACACATTGTACGTTTGTTACACTAGATTACACACACGCTATTTTAGAAGTTTTTTGGTTCATTTATAAAATGTATTACAATACTTTTTCCACATGAGAAGAAAAAAGTTATATACACACACAGTAATATAGACACCCAAATGATAAACTACCATATTTCATTAATTTATAGTGGTAATACATCAATGTTTTGAAGTATTAACGTCTACACATTGTACCTTTTTGTTAGGCTATTTAGGTAGTTCATTGATTCATTTATAAAATGTGTTTCAATAATTTTTCCACATATGAAGGAAAAAAGTAATACACTCTAGAGCTAATAATATGACAAAACAATCTGAATTCATCATCTACTCTTCCCTTTTGATGACCCCTGACCTTCTTTTTGCTGAATCTGAATTTCACGATCGGAATCTCTGGTTATGAAGTAGAATATTGAATTTTATGAACTTCTTGAAAACTTGAAACTGTATTTTTACAAACTGGATATCTGCAGTCTGTGAATTCAGGACACAAAAAATCTGAAGTTTGGAAATGTGTCTATAAAAAATTCAACCTTGAAAAATTCAATCAAATTAATAGTTCAATATTCAAGTTATGAAATTCAAATTCAAAATAAGAAATTTAAAATCAAAACTATTTTTAAAGACATAAAAATTCCGATTAATTAAATTACAATTGTCAATAATTCAAATTAACACAATTCAAATTCAGATTGTTTTGGCATATTATTAGCTCCATAATATACACACACGAATGGTAAACTACTGTATATTTGATTAATTTATAGTGTTAATACACCAATGTTTTGAAGTACTATCATCTACACCAGGGGTGCTCAACCCTATTCCTGGCGATCGACCTTCCTGTAGTTTTCAGTTGCAGCCCATATCAAACACACCTGCCTGTAATTATCAAGTGCTCCTCACGTTCTAAATAATTGGTTCAGGTGTGTTTGATCAGGGTTGGAGCTGAAATCAGCTGGAAGGTCGATCGCCAGGAACAGGGTTGAGCACGCCTGATCTACACCCTGTACATTTGTTACATTAGGTTACATGCACACTATTTTGGAGGTTTTAGGTTCATTTATGAAATATATTGCAATAATTTTTCCACTTGAATAGGAGAAAAGTAATATACACACACACACACACACACACACACACAAATGGTAAACTACCATATATTTAATTTATTTATAGTGTTAATACATCAATGTTTCGAAGTATTAACATCTACACATTGTACGGTTGTTACACTAGATTATACACACTGTTTTGGAGTTTTATTTACAAAATGTATCCCAATAATCGTAAATAAATATTTTTATAGACCATCTCTGTAAACTGCGCTTTTCCCAAGCCGTTTCCGAGCATTCACAAGCACTTGCGAGATTTTTTAGGATTTTTTTTTTTCAGGATGATAATGACAGATGCCTGTTAATGCGCATCTTCAAAGAACTTCTTGTCTCCTGATGCGATCTTTTATGACCTTTGGAAATGCTGATCTTTCCAGCAGTCGACGTTGTGCCCTGCAAGCTAAAACTAGCGCATAGCTGTGAAGAAATGAGCCTGGCTGTTTCCTGCAGGGTTGAAGGGGCCGTTTGGATCTCAGATGCAGTGTATGTGTGTGTGTGTGTTCGTCTCATAGACTGGCATTCCTTTGGCTTGAACTCATGTGCTTAGCGACGCAAAACTCTCAGCGAGGGATTAGCGAGTCTGACACAACCACAGCTTCTTTTTTTCTAGAGCACCAGACAGCGCAAAATCATCCCGATGCTCTTATTTTATTTATGAGAATGTCTTTCAACTCCGGCTTGGTTTATTTTTAGCTTCCAGACTCTCTTAATACACGGCGGAGCACAATGACAGTGTCACGACAGCCTAGTAAAAGCGTGTTTTTTAAAATGACACGTCGTATGTTGTGTAAGCTGAAACTCTCCAGTCTCTTGCTATGATTTGTCCTGTTTACAATATAGGGTTTTGCGTCACACGCTGTCACACTAGATCTATTGACTTGCGAATCCAGGTGCAGTTTATTCAAGATTAGTCAGGCAGGTAACAGTCAACACAGGGGCAAACGGTTATATGCAGATCATCCAAAAGGCGTAGTCATGAACAGGCGAATGGTCAGTCCCGGCAGCAAGCAATGTAAACAAACAAACAACGCGAAGGTCAAACACAGTAGGGCAAGGCAAAGGAAAACGCTACGCAATGCTAACAAAACAGTGTAACAAGACTCAGCAACTGGTGTGTGTGTGTGTGTGTGTGTCTGTGCTGTTTTTAAAGTCCAAATAATCAGTTCATAACGCTGTGTGTAATCAAGGTGAAACAGGAACAGGTGTGAGTGTGTGGTGCATGACAGGATTTGTAGTTCTTTTGGTGGCAGATTTGTAGTCCTGAGTAAAAGTGAATGATTCCCATCGATCTACGAGCCTGGAATGCTGGTGATTGTGACAGTAGGCATCTGTCCCCCATTTAGTTATGTAGTTGGTTTATTTTTTTGTTTAAACTTTATTTTATTTTATTTTGTTTTATTTTATTATTTTTATATAATTTTTATTTTTCATTGTATTTTTATAAAAACTTTTAAATTTTATTTAGTTTTTTTTTTATTTTCAGTTTTTATTTTGTTCTGATTTTATTTTATTTTATTTCATTTTTATTTATTTTTAATTTAATTTTGTTTTATTTATTTTTAATTTAATTTTAGTTTTATTTGTTTTATTTATTTTCTTATTTTTAATTTTTTATTATTTTTCATTTTCATTTTTTATTTTGTTTTGTTTTGTTATTTTATTTTGTTATCATTTTATTTTAATAATAATAATAATAATAATAATAATAATAATACATTTTATTTATATTGCACTTTTCCTAGACTTAAAGCGCTAACAAGAGCATCAAAACACAGTAGAACATGAAATACACAAAAAAAGTACAGAATTAAAAATAATAAAAAAATACAGATTAAAAGAAAGCCTCATAAGTTATAAGCAATAATAAAAAGATGAGTTTTGAGAAGTTTCTTAAAACAGTCCAGGGAACTGGCATTCCTGATGCTTGTGAGGAGAGCATTCCACAATTTAGTTGCACGATAAGAGAATGCCCTACCTCCCATGGTGCTAAGTTTACAACAAGGCTGAAACAAGGTGATCCCAGAAGTGGAACATAGATTACGAGAGGAAGAGGAGGTAGATATCAAATCACAAATATAATCAGGAGCAGAACCGTGAACAGCTTTATAAGTTAAAATCAAGGTTTTAAAATCGATGCGTGACTTAACAGGCAACCAGTGTAACTGTTAGAGTACTGGGGTAATGTGAGAGCGAGATGATGTGTGAGTTAACACACGTGCAGCTGAGTTTTGAACATATTGTAAAATCTTAAGTGAATTGGCTGGCAGACCCCCAAATAAAGAGTAACAAAAATCTAAACGAGACGTAATAAAAGCATGGACAAGCCTTTCAGCATCTGGTGTAGAGAGAAAAGGACGGATGCGGGCGATGTTGCGTAAGTGATCAAATGCAGTTTTGTTAACTGTTTAAAATGAGGTTTCAAGCTAAGCTGAGCATCAACAAGTACACCAAGATTTCGCACCTGCATAGAAGAAATTAAAAGGGAATCATCAACTGTTAACGTGAGATTACCACATCTGTTAACAGTAGAGGACGTGCCAATAAGTAAAATCTCAGTCTTGGAGCTATTTAATTTGAGATAGCTTTGTTGCATCCAGGATTTAATCTCCACCAAGCAGGCGTTAAGTGTTGACAGTGAGGCAGATAGATTAGGAGATGTACTAATATAAATCTGTGTGTCGTCAGCATAGCAATGATAACTAATACCATATTTTTGTAGAATTTTCCCAAGAGGTAGCATATGAATGCAAAACAAAAGTGGCCCGAGTACTGAATCCTGGAGGACACCGTGACACAGAGGGACAGTCCGCGATCTATGACCCCCCCAAATAAATGAACTGTGAGCGTTCAGTGAGGTAGGATATGAACCAACTTAGTGCTGTCCCAGCTAACCCAACCCAGTTTCAAAGTCTATCCAATAGTAAGCTGTGAGAGATGGTGTTAAATGCTGCAGTTAAATCCAAGAGCACCAGAATACCACAAGCCCCCGAGTCAGCAATCATAAGAAGGTCATTAGTGACCTTAACTAAAGCTGTTTCCACACTGTGACCCGATCTAAAACCCCACCCGACTGAAATGCATCAAATAGGGCATTTACCTTGAGGTGGTTTTGCAGTTGACCCGCAACCACACGCTCAAGAACTTTCGCTAAAAAGGGTAAATTCGAAATGGGCCGATAGTTTGAAAAATCAGTGGAGTCACAGCCAGGTTTTTTAAGGATTGGCGTAACAGCAGCAGTCTTCAATGCGGTTTCTATTGACCCCGCACTGAGTGAGGCATTCACGATAGCTGTGATATGGGGCACAAATAGTGATAAACCGTTTTTTAAAAGAGAGGTTGGAAAGCGATCTAGTATGCAGCATGATGAAGTCATTGACATTACAGTCTTTGCAATAAGATTATCATCAACAGCATTAAAAAATGAAAGACTCGGAGCAGAGAAGGAAGATAAAAGCTCAACATGCAGAGAATTCGCATCACAAGCAATAGAGGTGAAAATATTATCAACCTTTGTTGTGAAAAAGTCTAAGAATTCATTACAAAGCTCAACAGACGCAGAGGTGAATTTTTTGGGAGGTCCAGTCAAATTATTAATTGTTCTAAATAGAATTCTAGAATTAGAATTGTGACTTGTAGTATTTTATTTTATTTCATTTTATTTATTTATTTATTTAATTTCATTTTAATTTTGTTTTTATTTTTTGTTTTATTTAAATTTATTTTAATAAATTTTTTGTTTAATTTTTATTTTGTTATTTTAATTTCATCTTAATATTTATATTTCATTTATTGTATTTTTATCTGTCTTAATTGTGCACAAATATTTTTATTTCCACATAGAAAGTAAAATAGGTTGTAAATTATTGTGCTGATTTAAATTGCAGTATCGTTATATTTAATTTAGTACTGTTTAAGTACAGAAGGAACTGGGTCTCACTGGGTTTGCACAAAACGGGGGTGAAAATGTGCGCATGCTACTTCCCACGCCAAAGTTGTGATCTGTAAAAAAAATTAACTTAATGGGAAATCGAGCTTTAAGTAAACATATTTAACTTAAATACTGACCTAATTTTACCACTTTAAAGCAGACCTATGATGCAAAAATCACTTTTTGTATGGCAACAGTGTGTGAATATAGCCAGCCTCTAATGGTAAAAATTATTTATTTTTATTTTTTATTTTATTTATATATTTTTTGTATTTATGTATTTTTATTATATATATATATATATATATATATATATATATATATATATATATATATATATATATATATATATATATAAAAATTTATTTTATTTCAATTAATTTATTTTAATTTAATACAATTTTATTTAATTTATATATATTTTTATTTTATTTTAATATTTATTTTTTATTTTATTTATTTTATGTTTATTAATTATTTAGTTAATAATTACTTTATATTTATTTTTATTTTTTTGTTTATTCATATTTATTTTATTTTAATTCATTTTAATTAATTATTTTTTTCATATTTATTTCATTTTAATAAATTTATTTATTCATATTTTTATTTTAATTAATTAATTAATTTAAATTAATTAATTTATTTATTTATTTATTTATTTGTATTTTATTAATTGTTGTGATGTCATAGCCATGACAGTATACAAATAACTTGCAGTATACAGAATAAAACAACAAGAATATCTTGAGACGTAAAGAAAAACCTGCAGGAACACTCAAACAGCCGCTGTCTGTTTCCTCCATGGACAGGATCAACAACCAGGGTTTGAGCAGATGGTCAGGGTGAACATGGGCAATGACACTGTCTGAAACTCCTGCCCTAAACAAACACAGTCCTGCTTCACACACACACACACACACACACACACACACACACACACACACACACACACACACACACACACACACACACACACACACACACACACACACTCTCTCTCTTGAGCTCTTGTAAGTGTCGGTCTGAGCGAGTGCTGTCACTGAAGCAGAACTCGAGTTCATTAGTGAGCGAGTTCACCTCTTGGACTGCCGCTGACGGGTCACTGATTCCCTGCCCTGATGGTCTCTCTGTAGGCTTTTAATAAGACAGACCCGTGCTGTGGTTTTCACACTCAGCTCTGAGACTCGCATCTCCTGAGAGAAAACAAAAAGCTGGAGGTTAAAATGTGCATTAAAAAAAAGAAAACGTTGCTTTTGTAAGTTTCTGTTTACAGGGTTTTAATATATATAATTTTTATAGTCTAGAGAACTCTGTATGCGCTGAAATGATGTACAGTTTGTTCAAGTTACAGTATCATTCTCATATTAATAATTGTGTGTGTGTGCGTGCGTGAATATATAGAATTATAATTTATTCCTCATACTTTTTTGTATTTGCTTTGTTTATTAAGCATATTTAATAGTTTATGTGTAAAGGTGTTTAGTATTATTATTATTATTATTATTATTTTTTTTTTAAATATTAATTTAGAGCTCATGTTTTGCTTGCAGTTTATTTATTTGGTATTAGATTAGATTATTTACGGCTTAGTTTTTTGTTATTTACATAGTTTTATATATTTGTTTTTAGCTTGTTTAATTTTATATTATTTATTTGTTTTTAGTTATAAATTTCTATTTATTTGTATATTTTTGTAGTATTTGTTGTTATTTTTTGATTATTTTAGTACTTTTTTAAATACATTTAATTTCTTTTTTATTTAGAGTGTGTTTAGATGTTTTTTTTTTATTTACGTCTATTATCCCTTGTCAGTAGATTTCAGATGATTTCATGATGAAGTCATTTAGGATTTTGTAATTATGTGTTGTTATTTTTTTTATTTTTATTTTTTAAAGATTTATTTTTGGCCTTTTTGCCTTTAATAGATAGGGCAGTATTTAGACAGGAAGCGAAGTTGGAGAGAGAGAGGGGGGTAGGGTAGGGAAATGTCCTCGAGCCGGGATTCGAACTCTGTACGCCCTGACGTGCTATTGCACCATATGTCGGCGCGCTATCCACTAGCCTATTGCGCTGACATTATGTGTTATTTTTAGCTTGTGTAAAGATGTTTAGTATTTATTTTTATTTGATTTAGTATTGGGCGGTGCGGTGGCGTAGTGGGTAGCGACGTCGCCTCACAGCAAGAAGGTCGCTGGTTCGAGTCCCGGCTGAGCCAGTTGGCATTTCTGTGTGGAGTTTGCATGTTCTCCCTGTGTTCACGTGGGTTTCCTCCGGTTTCCCAGTGATGGGTTGCAGCTGGAAAGGCATCCGCTATGTAAAACATATGCTGGATAAGTTGGCAGTTCATTCCGCTGTGGTGACAGATTAATAAAGGGACTAAGCCAAAAAGAAACTGAATAAATGATTTAGTATTTTATTTTATTTAATTTAAAAAATCTTGATTTAAGGCTTATGTTTTGTTTGCAGTTTATTAGATGATCATTTTAATTTCAGCATAATTTTTTTATTACATTTTTACTTATTTTAATTTTATATTATTATTTATTTGTTTTTAGTCTAAAATATTTGTAGCTCTTATTTATTATACATTATTTTAAGTTCATTTTAGTTTTTATAATTTTTTTCCTATTTCATATATATTTAGATGCTTTATTATTGATGTCTATTATTAATTTTCAGTAGATTTTAATTTATCACGTATAATATTATTTTTATTTTTACATGTATTATTATTATTATTATCATTATTATATTGTTATTTGCTTTCAGTCTAAGAGATTTATAGCTCTTATTTGTTGTACATTATTTTATGTTCATTTAGTTTTTTAAATATATATTTATTTATTTTCTTTATTTTTTTTTTTATTTAAATTTAGATGCTTTTTTATTTACTTCTATCATTAATTTTCAGTAGATTTTATTTATCACGTATATTATTATATTTGTTTTAAGTCTAAGAGATTTATAGCTCTTATTTGTTGTACATTATTTTATGTTCATTTAGTTTTTTAAATATATATTTATTTATTTTCTTTATTTTTTTTTTTATTTAAATTTAGATGCTTTTTTATTTACTTCTATCATTAATTTTCAGTAGATTTTATTTATCACGTATATTATTATATTTGTTTTAAGTCTAAGAGATTTATAGCTCTTATTTATTATACATTATTTTATTTAGTTTCTATTTCTATTTTATATATTTAGATGTTTTTTATTTACATTTATTTTCTATTATCAATTTTCAGTAGATTTTAATTTATCAAGTTTATTATTATGTATATTATTATTTATATTATCATTATTATTATTATGTATATTATTAATAATATTGCCTATATTATTATTATATTATATGTTTTTAGTCTAAGACATTTATAGCTCTTATTTATTATACATTATTTAAATTTTTGTTTCTATTTGATTTAGATGCTTTTTTTATTTACAATTATTATTCATTTTCTATTTGATTTTTAGTAGATTTTAATTTATCACCTATATTATTATTATTATTATTATTATTATTATTATTATTACGTATTATTATTATTATGTATTATTATTATTATTTTTGTCTAAAATGTTTATAGCTCTTATTTATTATACATTATTTTAAGTTTATTTTAGGTTTTATAATTTTTTTATATTCTATTTCATATTTATTTAGCTGCTTTTTTTTTATTGATGTCTATTATTAATTTTCAGTACATTTTAATTTATCGCGTATAATATTATTATTAGGGCAACCCAGTGGCGCAGTAGGTAGTGCTGTTGCCTCACAGCAAGAACGTCGCTGGGTCGCAGGTTCGAACCTCGGCTGGGCTGGGTCAGTTGGCGTTTCTGTGTGGAGTTTGCATGTTGTCCCTGGGTTCGCGTGGGTTTCCTCCGGGTGCTCCGGTTTCCCCCACAGTCCAAAGACATGCAGTACAGGTGAATTGGGTAAGCTAAAATTGTCCATAGTGTGAATGTGTGTGTGGAAGTTCCCAGAGATGGGTTGCGGCTGGAAGGGCATCCGCTGCGTAAAATTGTGCTGGATAAGTTGGCGGTTCATTCCGCTGTGGCGACCCCGCAAGGGACAAAGCCGACAAGAAAATGAATGAATGAATGATGAATATTATTATTATTATTATTATATTCTTTTTTTAGTCTAAAAGGTTTATAGCTTTTATTTATTATACACAATTTTAAGTTTATTTTATTTTTTATAACTTTTTTAAAATTTTCTATTTTATATATTTAGATGCTTTTTTATTGATGTCTATTATTAATTTTCAGTACATTTTAATTTATCACGTATAATATAAATTTTATTATTATTATTATTACGTATATCATTATTATATTATATTATTTGCTTTCAGTCTGAGAGATTTATAGCTCTTATTTATTATACTTTATTTTATTTTGTTTCTATTTCTATTTTATAGATTTAGATGCTTTTTATTTCACATTTATTTTTCATTTTTAGTTATTAATTTTCAGTAGATTTTAATTTAACATTCATTTATTTTATTTTCGGCTTAGTCCATTTATTAATCAGGGGTCGCCACAGCGAAATGAACAGCCAACTTATCCAGCATATGTTTTACGCAGCGGATGCCCTTCCAGCTGCAACCCAGTACTGGGAATTTAGTTCATTATTATTATTATATTAATATATTTTAAGATTTTAATATATTATGTATATTATTTCAATTTTAAAAAAGCAGAAGAGTTTGTATGCGAGGGGGGAAAATGAATGAAATCATCACTTTCTCAAGTTCTCATTTAACCTGAGGGAAACAGTCTAACACTTGCGCGTCCACCTAATAAAGACACCTGTGCTGTTGATTTGTGGAGCTGTTTTGATACTGGCAGCTCGGAGAATAAATCCCAGGTTTCCTCAGACCCAAGTGTGAATTTCCAGCGTAATTACAGAGCAGAGCAGGATGATATGAACTGCAGTGGGTTATGATTAATGACAGCGTCTGCACTGGATAATTAATCAGCTGTATTTGCCCTTGAGGCCAGACGTCTATCTGGACCATCTGCCGCGCCAATGTGGATCAACTTTCCAGCAGACCTTCAGCCTTTAGCCTTTAGCCTCAGTCAGAAGAAAGTTTGGGAAGTTTATATCAGCTCTGGAGAGACCGAAGACCTTGTGATTATAATGATGTGTCCTAGTTTCTTCTCGAATGTGCTTTTGTGTTGGAAAGTGTGTTCGTTTGGAAGCTGCTAATTCCCTGCGTTCGCTTTATGTAGAGCGTTAAACGCTCAGATGGATGTTTTTTGGGTTTTATTTTCAGCTGAGCTCTGCAGTGAAGTGTTTTTGTAGGCCAGCCTACAGTCTTGGTTTTCTAGAAAAATACACAGGAGATTTTTGTTAGGATTATTGCAGAAAATAAGATGTACAATGTTAACGATTTTTGCAAATTACAGTGAGCATGTTTACATGGACACTAAAAATCCAGCCTGATCTCACGAGGAAACATAAGTATTTTACGTTTTGTCAGTTTAGTGGCTAATTCGTACGAATTCGTACGAGTTCAGTCGTACGAAAATGTACGATTTTAAAAAGGAGGCGTGGCACCTAACCCCACCCCTAACCCCAACCGTCATTGGGTGATGGGCAAATCGTACTAATTTGTACGAATTAGATCGTACGAATTCATACGAATTAGCCACTAATCAAAAAGTTACGAATTGGCCGTGAGATAGCGTTGAAAAATCAGATTTTAATATGATTAACCTCCTAGGGCCCGAGTGTCCACATACATGGACAGCACATTTTTAGCTCTTAAGTGGCTATTTAAAATACTTTGAATGTTTTATATTTTGTTACAGACATACAGTGTCATCCTGCAACTGTTTTGCAGCATATGAAATGTCCCAAACCCTATTTTTAACTGTCCAAAATGGGGAAAATGTTGTTTTTACTTTCTGATAGTCAAAGCAAGTTCAAAAAAAAAAATCTATGTTAAATATGCATAAAAGAAAATTCAGGAAAATGTGTTTTATGTAAATTCGGACCACGAGTCCACATATATGGACATCATTTTTCTTGAAAAGTACATCATATCAAAAGATGATACTTAGATTTTTATTCTAATTAGGTTCCTATAAGCCCAAATAGCAAAGAGAAATAAAAAATGCATGTAAAAAAAAAAAAAAACCCTGGGCCTTAAGAGGTTATGACAATACTCTGATTAAAAGTCTACCATGTAAACGGCGATTTTTGATTACCTTAATCTGAGGTCATAACCGAACTAAACAGAAATCCAATTAAGTAATGTAATCAAGCACTGCTACTGTAGTTTAAGACAAAAAGGAGACCGTTGATAATAAAAAATAATTCCTTATATTTATATAGCGCTTTTCTGGACACTCAAAACGCTTTACACATTTTGGGGGGAATCTCCTCATCCACCACCAGTGTGTAGCATCCACCTGGATGAGGCGACAGCAGCCATATTGCACCAGACCACACACCAGCTGATTGGTGGAGAGGAGACAAAGTGGTGAAGCCAATTATGATGTGGAGATGTTTAGGAAGCCATGATAAACAGAGGCCTGTGGACAAATTTGCCAAGGATGCCGGGGTTAAACCCCTGCTCTTTTTCAAAGGACATCCTGGGATTTTTAACAACCACAGAGAGTCGGGACCTCAGCTTAACGTCTTATCCGAAAGACGGTGCTCACTGAGCAGTATAGAGTCCCTATCAATATACTGGGGCGTTACGACCCACACAGACTACAGGTTGAACACCCCCTGCTGGCCTCACTAACACCACTTCCGGCAGCAACCTAGCTTTTCCATGTGGTCTCCCATTCAGGTACTTCCGGCTAAAAATGAAAAATGAAATGAATAAAAAAATAAACTTTTGTATCACAAAATCTATTTAAAATAGATCTTCACCCGCTCAACATAAAGGGCTGCACTTGGCTTTAGAAATGAAAGCGTTGTTCACCGATGAGTGATGCAGGAAAAACAGCCGTGGTTACAGTCTATATGCACATAATACACGGTTATCACAGGTAATCCATAATAGACGCAGTGGAGAAAACTTGCACCTCAGGCACTCTCGTGTCTGGATCCACAAGTATCGCTTTAACAGCCAAGAGGAAAGGAAAAGTTACCTTACGAACATGCCAGCAGGTCAAATGTCCAAAGTGAGAGAGAGAGAGAAAGGCAGAGATGGATTTTTACAGCACTTCTCCCTAGTAGTGAAATAGCGGCTCGTGTGCTGTGTTTCTTCAGTGTCAATGAAAGACTTTCCAGCAAACTCACAAGCAGTTTAACTGTGCACAATTATCTACCTTTTAAGTAGTAGGAGCGTTTTATTTACCTGCCCTCGCCTCCTTCACCATAGTATTCTACTGCGACATCACGCATATGAGATAAATGACATCAGTGCGTAATAACCGGTTATGATCTATTACTGAACTGATATCGAATTGTCCCCATCTGCATCGCGGTGCACCGAAGAAACAATTAATTTTGACATTCCTACCTAACGGTGTACACAGGATTTAGCTGTAATATAAACTGTATTTTACTGTAGGACAGTTATGCAGTATTTTACTATATTTTTAAGTATGTTTACTGTATATTTTACAGTAAAGATATACAATACTGTAAATACATATACACAGTGGCGGCTGGTCAATAGAGGGCGCTGGGGCGCCGCCCCCGTCAAGTTAGACTCCTTTAATATGTCAATATTTATTATCACAAATATTAACAAAATAAACTGATTTAATTATAACATTCTAACATTTATTGTAGTCATACTAACATTTATTGAAAAAAAATGTATGAACAATATTTTTTCATATGTGTACGGGGCGCCGGACTGATGGGTGTCTATGTGGGTACACGAACTTTTGCAAAGCATGTGATATGAGGATAAGCTCTAATTAGCCTGTTTTAAATTGTCTTTGGGGCGCAGCGCTCTGCGCCCCGAACCCTCCCTTTTTTTGTTAGAACGAATCATATTTGTTTTTATATGATTGGCCTTATGTGATTGGACCATTCTCACTTAGACCGTTCACTCAGCAGCAGCTCGTCAGTTAGCTGTGCTGCTGACCTTTATTCATATAGTGAAAGCAAGTGCAAGATGAAGGAAAATTTTGTTGTATCTTCGCAAAGATATCCATTCACAAGGCGTTTGGATGAAGAAAAAATTAATCATAATCAAGGAGCTTGGACCAGATCGACCTTCCTTGCAAAACTAATGAAAACAAATTTACCAGTAGTCAAGTAATCGCGAGCGGGCGTATATTCGGGGCTTTTCCAGCACTTGTCATGACAAACGGAGTTGGCTGGTAAGTTGAGATGTAAGTCATGCCTTATACTGTTTTCCATGTTTGCTGTTTCAAACAGCATGACGCAAGAGAGGCTGCATGCATTGGCCATGCTGTCAATAGAGAAGAGACTGGTGACTGAGATGACTGACTTTAACCAAAAGCTCATTAAGAAATTTGCAAGCCAGAAAGAAAGAAGAGCAAAATTATTCTTTAAGTAGTGCCGCCAGTGATTAGGCAACATTTAAGTGTGTGTGTGTGTGTGTTTACTGATTATCTTGATTACTTCATTACTGATAAACCCAAATTGAACTAAAATGAACTGATTTGTGATGCATTTATTGTATGCTTTAGTCAATTTTGTTTTTTGGTACATCACCTGAAAAATGGCTTTTAAAATGCGCCCCCCTCACATTTTTTAACACCAGCCGCCACTGCATATACAGCAAAATAAATAGTGCTGTAAATGAATATAGAGTATTTTGCTGTAATTGATTTACATTAAGTCACTGGAAAACAGCTGCCAGCAAGTTACTATAGATTCTAAAGGAAATTGATAACAGTGTAGTTTATGATTTTTGCTTGATTTGTTTATTAAGTTCACAAATGAACATCATTTTAATTTGTTGGTCTTTTATATTGCATGTGTTTAAATCGGTTTCATGCACTAGTGTTTCTCCTCTGCTCTTCTGGACTTTACAAATGGGCTTTTCTCTGTGTCAGCAGACGGGGATTACAGGATAAATGGACATTGACAAAACAGTTGTGCCTGAGCCATTAATGTCATTTTTATGATTGTGCACGCAGCGGATGCAAGCCTTGCACATTCACTCGTAACGTGCATTGTTGCTTTTGGAAGTAAATGGCATCTTTTGTGTAACAAGCTGAAGGCGAATTGGAAGGTCTCTATTAAATTAGACTGGATTGTGTGCTATACCTGGGTTTCTTTCTATAAACATGCATTATAAAAACTCTCTCATTCTCACTTATATGATCAGAATTACAGCAAAACATTATAATTTGGAAATATTGTTACAAATTAAAATAAATGTGCTCTAATTGATTGCATTTTAAAATGTTATTTATTCCTTTGATTTAAAGCTGAACTTCAGCATTATTACTCCAGGTTTCAGTGTCATTTTTTATTATTATTATTATCAGCATTGAAAACTGTATTTCTGCTTAAGATTTCTTTCAGTCATTCATTTTCTTTTCGGTTTAGTCCCTTTATTAATCAGCGGTCGCCACAGTGGAATGAACCGCCAACTTATCCATCATGTGTTTTTACAAAGCTGATGCCCTTCCAGCTGCAAATCAGCAACAGTGCTAATCACTGAGCCATCGTGTTGCTGCTACAGAAATTATTTTAAGGATTTTTTTTCTTTAGGAATTTAGGAGTGTCCAGGAAAAAACTGAACTGAAACATAAATCTTTTGTAATGTTATTGATTTCTGTACTGTCAGTTGTTATCAATTTAATGCATCCTTTTAGAATCAAAATATCTCTATTAAGCAGTTTATGGCATTAATTTTCTCAAAACGCGGTCCATTAACATATGGTAGATGATCATGGTCTTTTTATTTACACATCTAATCTTTGTGACGATGTATATCATTTTAAAATGTTTTGTCATTATTATTCTTAGTTATAGAAGATCAGATCATAATACAACAATATATAAAAAAAAATTAAATATGTAAATAGCTGCTCCGGTTTCCCCCACAGTCCAAAGACATGCGCTATAGGTGAATTGGGTAAGCTAAATTGTCCGTAGTGCATGTGTGTGAATGCAAGTGTATGGGTGTTCCCAGTGATGGGTTGCAGCTGGAAGGGCATCCGTTGCGTAAAACAAATGCTGGATAAGTTGGCGGTTCATTCTGCTGGGGCAACCCCTGATTAATAAAGGGACTAAGCCGAAAAGAAAATGAATGAATGAATGTAAGCGGCGACGCAGTGGCGCAGTAGGTAGTGCTGTCGCCTCACAGCAAGAAGGTCACTGGTTCGAGCCTCGGCTGGGTCAGTTGCCGTTTCTGTGTGGAGTTTGCATGTTCTCCCAGCGTTCGCGTGGGTTTCCTCTGGGTGCTCCGGTTTCCCCCACAGTCCAAAGACATGCGGTACAGGTGAATTGGGTAGACTAAATTGTCCGTAGTGTACGAGTGTGAATGAGTGTGTGTGGATGTTTCCCAGAGATTGGTTGCGGCTGGAAGGGCATCCGCCGGGTAAAAACGTGCTGGATAAGTTGGCGGTTCATTCCGCTGTGGCTACCCCGGATTAATAAAGGGACTAAGCCGAAAAAAAAATGAATGAATGAATGAATGTAAATAGCTGTTATTTTTTGCAAGGCCAGTTTATTTATATAATATTCATATAATTATTCTTAAATTATTTATCATACAAAAAGTTTAAAGGGAATTAAAAAAGAAAAAGACATAGTGCAATTTACCAGACAAAAAAAAAAAAAACGTTATATATATATATATTATTAATAAATACACTCACCGGCCACTTTATTAAGTACACCTTACTAGCACCGGGTTGAACCCCCTTTTGCCTTAAGCCTTTGTGGCATAGATTCAGCAAGGTACTGGAAATATTCCTCAGAGATTTTGGTACATATTGACATGATAGCATCACGCAGTTGCTGCAGATTTGTCGGCTGCACATCCATGATGTGAATCTCCCATTCCACCACATCCCAAAAGAGGATTGAGTTCTGGTGACTGGAAGCCATTTGAGTACAGTGAACTCTTTGTCATGTTCAAGAAACCAGTCTGAGATGATTCATGCTTTATGACATGGCGTGTCATCCTGCTGGAAGTAGCCATCAGAAGATGGGTACACTGTGGTCATAAAGGGTTGGACATGGTCAGCAACAATACTCAGGTAGGCTGTGGTGTTGACACGATGCTCAATTGGTACTAATGGGCCCAAAGTGTGCCAAGAAAATATCTCCCACAGCATTACACCACCAGCACCAGCCTGAACCGTTAATTCAAGGCAGGATGGATCCATGCTTTCATGTTGTTGATGCCAAATTCTGACCCTAACATCCGAATGTTGCAGCAGAAATCGAGACTTATCAGACCAGGCAACGTTTTTTTAATCTTCTATTGTCCAATTTTGGTGAGCCTGTGTGAATTGTAGCCTCAGTTTCCTGTTCTTAGCTGACAGGAGTGGCACCCAGTGTGGTCTTCTGCTGCTGTAGCCCATCTGCCTCAAGGTTAGACTTGTTGTGTGTTCAGAGATGCTCTTCTGCATATCTCTGTTGCAACGAGTGGTTATTTGAGTTACTCTTGCCTTTCTATTAGCTTGAACCAGTCTGGCCATTCTCCTCTGGCAACAACACGGCAATTGCACCCACAGAACTGCCGCTCACTGGATATTTTCTCTTTTTCTCCATTCTCTGTAAACCCTAGAGATGGTTGTGCGTGAAATTCCCAGTAGATCATCAGTTTGTGAAATACTTAGACCAGCCCGTCTGGCACCAACAACCATGTCATGTTCAAAGTCACTTAAATCACCTTTCTTGCCCATTCTGATGCTCAGTTTGAACTGCAGCAGATCGCCTTAACCATGTCTACATGCCTAAATGCACTGAGTTTCTGCCATGCGATTGACTGATTAAAAATTTGCGTTAACATGCAGTTGGACAGCTGTACCTAATAAAGTGGCCAGTGAGTGATCCTTATGTATGCTATCCTTAATTTCCCTGTTGCAAAGGCTTATTATAGTTAACAAAAATATCTGCTTTTAGCCAACTTCAATAGCTCTTTTCATCAGAATAATAGTAATTGAACAAATACAAATAATATTGTACTACTGCAAATAGACTGTTGTGCAGTTCATAAAAGTGAAGCTTCTACATGAAACTGTGCACGAGGGGGTAAAAGTCACTTTATTATATTATGCGGGTAGACTTTAATAAGGCAGAAAGCAGCATCATAAATCTCCATCATAATGGCATATGTGCTCATGCTGTTTCCCAGATGGCAGCGGTGGATTTCCCATCATCCACAGAGACTCCATGCTTCAGTCTTCTTCATCTCGACATGTTAAAACTGTTGTAACATGTTCATGAAGTTGTGCGTTTAGTCGTGTGTGTGTGTGTGTGTGTGTGTGTGTGTGTGTGTCATAAATACGGGTTTAATCTTGTTCTGATTACACAGTCATTACAAGCAGGTTGGCAGCGTTGGTGAAACCAGCAGTTGGCATGAAAGCTCTCATTTCCACTAATCTGATTTAAGGCACAAATGCCACCCATGCCAGCCTGCTGCCATGGCAACAATGCCAAATATAAACATTACAAATGAAGAGTTGGACAGTTCGGCTTCCTACAGGTTTTTCACACCTGTTTTTTTAATCTCCTGCATCTTTGTGATGGACGAGGGTTTGCGTTGGGTGAGTTTAAACACACACAGTTTAAACACACCGCTCATGGGTTTGTCTGTTCTGACAGCTTTTTTTGTTAGTCAGTATTGTTCGTTTTCTAGCTTATTTTACTTGATTTGTTTTAGTTTTCCATCTGATATATACATATCCAGTATTAAATGTCTTAGATTTTATTTATTTATTTATTTATTTATTTAAGTACACCCTGATAAATTAAGTATTATACACTTTTATTTTATTTATTTTATTTTATTTTATTTTATTTTATTTTATTTTATATTTTATTTAGGTACACCCTGATAAATGAGGTATTATGCACCTTTGTTTAATTTAATTTAATTTAATTTAATTTATTTCATTTTTTAAGTACACCCTGATTAAATAAAGTATTATGCACCTTTTTTATTTATTTATTTTATTTTATTTTATTTAGTTTTATTTTATTTATTTCATTTTATATTTTTTTATTTAAATACACCCTGATAAATTAAGTATTTTGCACTTTTATTTTTTTATTTAATTACATTTTATTGTATTTTATTTATTTTATTTTATTTATTTAATTAAATTCAATTTTATTGTATTGTGTTTTATTTATTTTATTTCATTTTTAAATTTTTTTTAAGTACACCCTGATTAATTAAGTATTATTCACCTTTTTATTTATTTATTTAATTTAATTGTTTATTTATTTTATTAATTATTTATTTATTTATTTATTTTTTAAGTACACCCTGATAAATTAAGTATTATGCACTTTTATTTTCTTTATTTAATTTTATTTTATTGTATTGTATTTTATTTCCTTTTTATTTCTTTTTTATTTTATTTTTTATTTAAGTACATCCTGATAAATTAAGTATTATGCACTTTGTTTCTTTATTTAATTTTATTGTATTGTATTATATTTATTTTATTTATTTATTTATTTTTTATTTTATTTTTTTGTATTTTTTGTAGTTTTACATTTTTTTTAAATTTTTTATTTACGTACATCCTGATAAATTAAGTATTTTGCACTTTTATTTTCTTTAATTTAATAAAACTTTATTGTATTGTATTATTTATTTTATTAATTTAATTTTTTTATTTAATTTAATTTAATAAAAAAAATTTTATTTAATTTTATTTCGTATTATGCACTTATTTTCTTTAATTTTTTTGTATTGTATTATATTTATTTTATTTGTTTTTTTATTTTATATTATTTAATTTTTTTATTATATTTTAAGTATTATGCACTTTTGATTTTATTTATTTTTTTATTAAATTGCAATGGGCTTTTACTGTTTTGTTTTGTTTTGTTTTGTTTTGTTTTGTTTGTTTTGTTTTGTTTTGTTTTGTTTTGTTTTGTTTTGTTTTGTTTTGTTTTGTTTTGTTTTGTTTTGTTTTGTTTTGTTCAGCAGATGAACACTTTGCACAGATGCCACACTTAAAGAATTTAAGGTTCTGACATCTATGGTTCCACTAAGTCCACTAACGTTTATCTATGCTTTTGATGAAAAGCCTTTATCATGGGGAAAAAAACGTTTTTTTAGTTTATTAAACTTTAAGGACAATTAAAAAAATTATAATTTAAAAAACTTAATTTCCAAGAGATTGTTCTTCTAAAAATCTTTACATAATATTAGAAAAATAAGATACAAATAGATAAACACTCAACAATAAATGTACAAAATCTGTCACTGGAGATTTTTTCAAAGGGTACATTTTTGTACCATACAGGGGGACATTAGTACATGTCGGGTGTGTGTGTGTGTGTGTGTGTGTGTGTGTGTGTGTGTGTGTGTGTGTGTGTGTGTGTGTGTGTGTGTGTGTGTGTGTGTGTGTGTGTGTGTGTGTGTGTGTGTGTGTGTGTGTGTGTGTGTGTGTGTGTGTGTGTGTGTGTGTGTGTGTGTGTGTGTGTGTGTGTGTGGTCATCAGCATGGAGGTCTTTGCACATGAATTCTGGATGTTTACTCCAACAGAATGTTCTTTCCCACTCCATCTCTTCCTGCCTGCAGTGAACTTCCTCTCCAGCCGCAGTCTGTTATGAGAGCTGCTTTGAGTTCGCTTCACTGCCTGCTTGTGTTTGAGTTTCTGCATCTGTGGACTCACTGCTGCTCATTACAAGAGTTATGAAATACAGAACTCACATCTCAAATGCAATCTGCTTCAGATTCGGGCTGACAGATGTAGATGCTGAGTGCTGTAAATGCACTAATTTATACTTTTATTTTTTAATATAATACACTCTCAGAAATAAAGGTACGCGAGCTGTCACTGGGGTGGTACCTTTTCAAAAGGTACAAATTTGTACCTTAAAGGTCCATATTAATACCTCAAGGGTACATTAGTACCTAAAAAGTACAAAAGTGTTATTGTTAAAATTTGTAGGTACTAAAATATACTTTTGAGGTACCAATATGGACCCTTCAAGTACAAATGTGTACCTTTTGAAAAGGTACCACCCCAGTGACAGCTCGCGTACCTTTAATTCTGAGAGTGTATGTGTAATAGACAATGTTATTTATATACCATTATAATGTTTATTAGTATTAGAAATATACTGTATCTTATTTTATAAAATAATATAATATATTACAATATAATATTGCTCATTATAATATTGCTCATATTCATTCTGCTGTGGCAAGTGGCAACCTCTGATAAATTAAGGATTAAGCCGAAGGAAAATATATAATATAATATAATATAATATAATATAATATAATATAATATAATATAATATAATATAATATAATTTTTAATACATAAATCATTTCTGTAAAGTTTCAGTAATTCTAGAAAATCAGTATTGCTTGTTTTATGGCGTATTTAACTTGATTTGTTTAGTTTTTTTGTACGATACATTTTTATTAGCTAAATCAAACGTTTTGCATATATTCAGCATATTCGGCTTCCAGTATTAAATGTGTCTCTTAGATTTGTTTGTGTTTGTTGGATTTGTTTTATTTTTATTTCATTGCATCTATTTTTTATTTACAATTTAAGTTAAATATTTGTACCATGTTTGTGTTTTATTCGTGTGTTTTAAAAAAATTATTTTTACTGTCTTTGTTTTTTTTATCTTAAAATATTAATTTGCATATATTAAATTATTTAGACATATTAATTTACATATAGTAAATAATTAACATATAGTAATTATTCATTTAAATGTAGTACAGATGCTACTAATACATATTAATGGACAGCATATTGATCCCTGATCACTATTTCACCATCAGCATTAGATCCAAACAGACTTTTACCTTTTACCAGTATGTTTTTGTTTCGTTTCATTTCATTTTGTTTAATTTTATTATCTTTATTTAATTCTTTATTTACAAATAAAGTTAAATATTTGTACTAGATTTGTGTTCTATTTTTCATGCATGTTGTTATTATTATTATTATTATTATTATTATTATTATTATTATTTACTTTTTTGTTTTATTTTGTCTTTGTTTTTCAGTTTTTTTTTTTATCTTAAAGTATTCATTTGCATACAACAGATGCTACTGATACATTTTATATTACAGTTTATTAATCCCCGACCACTAATTCACCATCAGCATTAGATTACTTTTCACAAGTTTATTTTTTTATTTTATTTTATTTTATTTTATTTTATTTTAATCATTACTTTGTTATTTGGGTTTGGTTTGGTTTATTTGGTTTTATTTTATTTTATTTTATGTTTACAATTTCAATTAAATATTTGTACTAGTTTTGTCATGGATTAATTTATTTCTTACTTTGTATTTTATTTAGTTTTTTTTTTTATCATGAAATATTAATTTACATACAACAGATGCTACTAATATATCTTAAAATTCAGCTTATTGATCCCCGACCACTAATTCACCATCAACATTAGATCCAAATAGATTTTTACCTTTTACAAGTTTATTTTTGTTTTTTATTTTATTTTATGTTTTTTTTATTTTGGTTTATTATATTTTAATAAATTTTATTTTTACAATTTAAATAAAATATTTGTACTAGTTTTGTCATGGATGTAATTTATTTCTTACTTTGTGTTTTATTTTGTTTGTTTTGTTTATTTTTCAGATTTTTAAAACATTCTTAATTAATATTCAGATCTTAAAATATTAATTTACATACAACAGATGCTACTGATACATCCTAAATTACAGCTTATTGATCCCCGACCACTAATTTACATTAATCAGCATTAGATCCAAATAGACCTTTACCTTTTTTGTTTTATTTTACTTTATTTTGTTTTGTTTTTTATTTTATTTTATTACTTGTTTTATTATTTATTTTTATTTACTATTTCAGTTACATTTTTTTTTATCTTCAAACATTAATTTACATACACCAGATGCTACTGATATATCTTAAATCACAGCTTAATGATCCCCGATCACAAAATCACCATGAGCATTAGATCCAAATAGACTTTTTCCTTTTACCAATCCCTATCTCATAACACACAATCCTTCCCGCTTCTCCAGATGCAGTCGACCTGTGTTCAATAAAACTTGTCTTTCCTCCCTGTAGAGAAAGGGTTGCAGACAGCCTTTAATGTTGACTGTAAGGACAGTGCAACCACATGGAATGCTGCACAAAGAGATCCACAGAGTCCTGTTGAACATCTGCTGGATAATATCACAAATACTGCAGTGCACACAATAAGCCCTGCGCTTCTGCTGAATTATCAACTCTTTTCAGTGCCCTATTTTCAGACGTCCCATATCAGGTTGCCAACGGGTCATCTGAGGTCATTTGCAGATCCTAAAACACCTGCAGGCTCCCCTGCTCATTCATTCTTCTTTAACCTTGACTAATACGGATTTTTTTTCTGGCCAATGGTGTATTTAGATATTAGCCGATAACTGATATATAATGCATTTTTTGACCAATTTATTTATTTATTGTTTTTTACAAATGCTTAAATTAAAAATGTATCGAACAACATAAGCATAATAATCTTCAATGAGTGAATAAATTCAGTGAAAAGTAATGAATATGGTAAAAAATTAATACACAAAACATGTAGACGCATATATACAGTTGAAGTCAGAATTATTAGCCCCCCCCTTTGAATTTTTATTCTTTTTAAAATATTTCCCAAATGATGTTTAACAGAGCAAAGAAATTTTCACAGTATGTCTGATAATATTTTTTCTTCTTGGGAAAGTCTTATTTGTTTTATTTCGCCTAGAATAAAAGCAGTTTTGAATTTTTTTAAACACCCTTTTAGGGACAAAATTATTAGCTAATGTTTTATTTGATAGTCTACAATATATACAATAATATAGACCTTAAATTTAGGATGAAAAAATAAATAATTAAATTAATAAATTTAAAAAATACACAAATATATAATAAATGTTAAATATCTATAATATGACATTTTTGGTTATTTAATTTAAATGTATTTATGTTTTTGTTAGTTTTTTAATATTTATTTTATTCAATATAAAGTAATGTATATGGTAAAAATTAAATACACAAAACATGTAGACCTTATCTTTTGGATGCGAAAAAAATACTTATTGAACAATTTTTTTATTTCATATTTATTTATTTATTTATTTGAAAAAATAAAGGAGCTTTGAATACACAACCCCCCCCCCAAAAAAAAAAAAAAAAAAAAAATTATTAGTTTTATACAGCAGTTCAGTAAATGAGATAAATAAGTTGAAATTGTGTAGTTTTGTAGATATTTCTGCTAAACTAAAATGAAAGCACTTTGTAAGTAAATGAGTTGAGTTGTGTGTTTTAGTTTTGCCCACTTCTCCAGACCCAGTCAATCTGTGATCTATAAAACCCAATGTTTCTTTGCTCACTGCAGAAAAAAAAAAAAAAAAAGAGTTTCAGGCAGTCTTTAATGTCTAACATGGCGACCACATGAAAACGCCAAAGTTTCATTTAAGCATCTGCTGAAGTAATAAAAAATAATACAGTGCACACAATGAAAGCTCACATTGCCTGACAGCATCAGCCTTATGTTTATAAGTACAATAAACCTAATTAAAAATTCTATTGTGATGGTGTTTGCATCTACATGTGTTTAGACTAACATAAAATCTGCTTCACATCTCAAGTATATTTACATAATGATGGTTCACTTCGGATTCCCAGCTTACACAATAGGCATTTAAAAGGGCTGAAAAATAAAATGTATATGTATATATTAAATAACAGCTAATGTCAATATTATTAGCCCCCTGAGGAATAGGCTTTTTGATAAGTTACAGAACTTTATTTTCATGTACTAATGTTAACTAACATGAACGAACAATGAACAGTATTTGTTTATGTTAGTAAATACGTTAACTTATACAACCTTATTCTAAAGGGTGTGGCACGGTGGCTCAGTATTTAGCACTGACGCCTCAAAGCAAGAATGTTGCTGGTTCCAGTACCACCTGGGTCAGTTGGCATTTCTGTGTGGAGTTTGCATGTTCTCCTTGTGTTGGCGTGGGTTTCCTCCAGGTGCTCCGATTTTCCCCACAGTCCAAAGACATGCGATATAGGTGAATTGAATAAACTAAATTGGCCATAGTGTATGTGTATGGATGAGTGTGTATGGATGTTTCCCAGTACTAGATTGCAACTGGAAGGGCATCCGCTGCGTAAAACATATACTGGATAAGTTGGCGGTTCATTCCGCTGTGGAAACCTCTAATTGATAAAGGGACTGAGCCGACAGAAAATGAATGAATGAATTCCCGAATGACTTATCTCCATTAAACAACACTTAGAAAATATAAAAATCCAAAAAATCATAATAATAATGTCTTGAACTAAAATCCCAGTCAGTTTATATCATGTTTTCCTTTCAGCTTTTCTAAAACGCATCTAAATTCTCAAATAAAATCAACAAAATGGAAAATTTCACCCGACGTCACCTTTTATCTCAGGCCCCGTTTACACTAATGCGTTTTCCTTTTGAAACGGCGTTTTAGATCAAAAACGATCTGCATCCATACTAGCGTTTCATCTAGCGTTTCTAATTCACTATAATCTTCCATGTGAAGCTGCTTTGACACAATCTACATTGTATAAGCGCTATACAAATAAAGATGAATTGAATTGAATTAAACATATCTCCGTCCACACTACTCCACCAAAAACGAATATCACGTGACCATTCGCGAACTCTGGGCATGCGCGTTCAAGTATAAACAGGAAGCATGTGTCTCGCTCGGCATTTGGTTATTGTTAGTCAACAAACGCTGGTTGAACGATGAACACGAGTGATTAGCGAGTGCTCAAACAATAGCTTGCCTCTTGCGAATATATGCAGCTGCTGTAGTTAAAAAAGGCCGAGTTTAACTGCACAATGGCGCCTAAAACGGACAATAGTGCAAACAACGCTCCCATTTCTGTGTCCATGTTGTTGTTCACAGTCTGCCGTCTTCTGGTAGCGTTATAGTCATGTGATAGGGGCTTGACGAATAAGGGAAGGATACGCAATGACCCAAAAGCCCCAATCAGGTAGCGAATCTCAGCAGCCAGGCCTCCGTTTTCAGATGTCTCCGTTTTCCCCCGTCCACACTGAGACGGAGCAGCAACGTTTTAGAATGAAAACGGCGTCTCCAGCGTTTTCAAAACGCTCCGTTTTCGGGGCTCGAAAACTCCGGCGTAGTGTGGACGGATAGTGTAACCGTAGCAAAACTTATGCGTTTTAAAACGAAAACGCATTAGTGTAAACGGGGCCTTAGCCATTTAGCCTGTTGATGTGAATCCCACACAAGTGTTCATAGTGAGTGAGGAGAGATTCTCATTCACACTCTCGACCCCTTGACCCCTGCGGTCTGCATTAAAAGCTCACAGAAGGGTTTCAGTCGCCACTTGCATTACTAGGCTGTTTGCAATTCCTGATGCAACATTCCTGCTTTCCTGCCTGTTTTCCCCTTTCCCTGCTGTCCTCGGCTCACACTGTGTGATTTTTAACACTACGATTGTAGCTTGTCAGACTGTACAAACACCATCCCCATGTCACACTGTAAGATTTCAGAAATCAGAAAGAGCTTCATTGTCAGGTTTACACATACAGGGAATTTGTTTTTGGGACAGCACGATAGCTCAGTGGTTAGCACTCACAAGACGGTCGCTGGTTCGAGTCCCGGTGTCCTGACATTTTATCCTACCCATCAGATTATGCTACCAACACTGTATTTGAATGGTTCTGGGGTTAGGGATTAGGTAGGTTAGGGAGATATTACAGCATCATATCACACTACTACACATTAAAATTTACACTGGTGGCAAAATCTGATGGGTAGCATAATTGTATCATCAAAGTGTGCTACCTACTTTTTGAATGGGACAATCTGACAAGGTACACCGGCATCGACACAACACCGGCTGGGCCAGTTGGCATTTCTGTGTGGAGTTTGGCCGTAAATTGGCTGTAATGTGTGATTGTGTGTGTTTGAATGAGTGGGTGTTTCCCAGGACTGGGTTGTGGCTGGAAGGGCATCCGCTGCTTAAAACATATGCTAAAACATATTTGGCAGTTCATTCCACTGTGGCGACCTCTGAAATAGAGACTAAGCCGAAGGAAAATGAATGAATGTACAGTTTATTACTATATTCAATATTGTATAGCTATATTATGGGCAAATTAAAATCTTAACTATGTGTGTTCTTAAATAAACAGGTGTGTGTGTGTGTGTATGAATAGTTTTTGCTCCTAAATTATGATCGAGTGTTCATGAGATTGATTTCCTGAGGGGAAAAAATGATGTTATTATTATTGCTGATATTGTTGAGCTGTCATAATCAGACTGTGTTAGTGCTTTAAAAGGAACACATCAGTTCTTTTTGGAAATAGGCTTATTTTACAACTGCCTGAGAATTAAATAGATGAGTTTTACCATTTTTGTATCCATTCAGCCGATCTCGAGGTCTGGCGGGAGCACTTTTAGCTTAGCTTAGCATAGATCATTAAATCGGATTAGACCGTTAGCATCTCAGAAATGACTACAGAGTTTTTAGTGATAATTTTCCTATTTTCTGTAGTTACATTGTGTATTAAGACAGATAGAAAATGAAAAGTTGCTATTTTTAGGCAGATATATGGCTAGGAACTGTACTCTGGTGTAGCTAATCAAGAGACTAAGGGCATACTCACACTACGGTGCCTTGAACCGGGCCAAAGCACGCTTGTCCCCCTTCCCGTCTCCTCCGACGGCCTGCACTCACATTACATTCGGGCCTGGGCACGCTTTCGTCATCAATGATGCGTTGTTCAGGTAGCGCTCTCGCTCAGCACAGTGGAGATTTCTTTAGTTATATCATTTAAGTCGTTTAATATGCGGTGACACGCAGTCAGATATTTCGCCGAACAGATCAGCCACTTTTGACGCTCATAAACAATCATAAAGTCCTCGTGCTGCAGGAATGAGGAGGTTTGCTGAAGGCGCAGCTGTTGTGCAGTGAGGGGTTTGTGTCTTTAATAAACTACGACAGTTTGCGTTCATTGAACAGTACGACTGATTAATTAATCCATATTAAACAGTCCCGTAAAAGTCACGTCTCGCTTTCAGTTTCAGGCTTAGGCACGCTTGCACTCATACTGCTAGTGAACCGCGCTCAGGCCCACCTCAATCGGGCCAGGGCCGGCCAAGTGAACCGTGCCTGAGCCCGATTCAGAGCATTCACACTGCTGAAACGATCCGGGAAACGGGCCTAGGCACGGTTCGGATAGCATGGTGTGAATACGCCCTAAAAATAAGCAGTTTGAATCACTAAATGGCTGGTTTAAATCACTAAATGGCCTGTTTAAAACACTAAATGGCCTAGGACCTCAATACATTACAGATATGCTCACTAAATACAAACCTAACAGATCACTCAGATTATTAGGATCAAGTAAATTAGAAATTCCAAGAGTTCAGTCAAAGCAGGGGGAATCGGCCTTCAGCTATTATTATGCCCCCCGCAGCTGGAATCAGCTTTCAGAATTGATCAGATGTTAAGACAAAGGAGTTGTGGGCCCCTAATACATCTCTCTAATAACATCACAACCCCCCCACCCTACTAAGATATATATTTTTTTTTACAGTGCATCAATTCAGCATCGGTATCACCATGTGCGCACCAGGATGTGCAATATCGAGTAGGCATTATACATGACCAAAACCACAGTTTGAAACCCATCTAATTTGTAGCTTACTAAAGTTTACCCATTATGGAATTAAAGTTCATAACGTGTGTGTGTGTGTGTTATTTCCAGAGCTCGCTCTTTCTCCAAGCTGCAGCATTTGTAGTCTCTGCTAGATGTTTTCAGCTATAACTCAGTCTCCACACCGCCTGTTTTCCTGCTCCAGGATGTTTTGTGACCTCAGTGTTTCCTTGTGCTCCACAGGTACGACTATAAAGAAATGCTGCACAACTCCACGTTCTGCCTGGTGCCGAGAGGACGACGCCTGGGCTCTTTCCGCTTCCTGGAGGCTCTGCAGGTACACTTTTTGTTGCTAATTACAGGCTGTTTATGGAAATTGACATGACAGATTACAAATGTAATAATTTGTCACAATATTTCTGTTTTTTTACTGTATTTTTATTAGGCAAGGTTGATTTGTATAGCCTATTTCATACAAAATGTTAATTCAAAGTGCTTTATCAGATTAAGCGAATGATTAAATAATCAAAAGTATAAGAAGTAAAAACAAACAAATGATTAAATTGAATAATATTGAATAAATGCAGCCTTGATTACTTACTTAAAACAGTTGGGTTAATAATAACCCAACAGATAACCCAATGATAAGTTGTTTTGGCACCGACCTGCTGTTGGGTTATTTTAACCCAATCCATTGAGTTGTTAAGATTAACCCAACAATTTGGGTTACAAAATAACTAATTTGTTGGGTTATTTTGCCAAAAAGTGGCTTAACCACTAAAATCTCAAATATGTGCATCATTTTCTCCAAAAAAAAAAAAAAAAAAAACTGTAGAAATGAACATGGAGATAGAGAAAGCGTTTTTTATTCGTATATAGATCGGCTATGAAGCGCGCGTTTGTATCATCAAATTAAGAGTGCTGGTAAAAACGGATATAAAAAACACGACACGGAGAGGTCATTTGATTAAAAAAACAACAACATTATTGCGTTAGAGCTAAAATAAACTTTATAACGCAAAAACAACATCACGTATGCATATTAATACAGCTGTTTTGTGTCAGTTAAATCAGTTGATTCAGAAGTGGTTTATATGAAAGGCAAAGGCCTCTAGATTACGCTTATTTGACCAAAATAAAATATGATCATGCCTTGATTTTTAATTATTTAATTAGGAAAGTAAGGTCTGACTTTGCTTAGACAAAAGTCTTGTCACTGAACAGAAATAATGTCCAGTATAGAATATAAAGTCATGGTGCAGTGGAAAAAGAATGAATATTGTGTATGACTCCCATGAACTTGGAGGACTGCATCTAGACATCTCTGCAATGACTCAAATAACTTATTAATAAAGTCATCTGGGATGACAAAGAAAGCGTTCTTGCAGGACTCCCAGAGTTCATCAAGATTCTTTGGATTCATCTTGAATGCCTCCTCCATCTTACTCCAGACATGCTCAATAATGTTCATGTCTGGTGACCAGGTATGGGTACCGAAACTCGTTACTTTATAGGTATCAGTGCTGAATTATAAAACACTGAAGTATCGATAAGCTCTGATGTTAACGGTTCTGCTATCAGTACTGGATAATTATTGCTGAATAAACATTACATACAGTAATACATTAATGGTGGTGGATGAGGAGATTCCCCCCAATATGTAAAGCGCTTTGAGTGCCCAGAAAAGCGCTATATAAATTTACGGAATTAATTAAGGAATTACAGTAGCATAATTGAACTGACCAGCCTTTTCTAATTTGCGATATTTGATATTCGTCTGCACAGTTGGCAATCTCACATGAGAAATGCTAGTGTTTCCTGCGAGCGCGTCAAGTATAAAAGCCTTTACAGTTCTCGGCTGTGCATGCGCACTCAGCGGAGGCTCGCGCTAAGCGCGCACACATAGCTCGCGACACAGATTCGCGCGCACACACAGCTTGTAAGCTTGCAGAGTGGCGGAGAGAACCAAAGGGGTTGCATTTCCCGAGTGGACACCAACAATGCCCTTTGCAACAAACGCAACAAGTTTGGCTAAGCATCTTTCAAAGTGCATTAACTGCAGAAAGACAAATGAAATGTTTTCAACTGCCTAGCTATCGTTGTGCTAGCAGCCAATCACATAAGGTCTCTCTAAATTATAATATTAGTTTAATAAACACACACATTTGGTTACATTGAAAAAAAGTTTTTTCTGCGGTACCCTAAATAAATCTTAAACATTAAAAATGCTGTATTTACAAATATAGCCTATGAATAGCCTAATAATAAACTATGCTTATTAAGAAATTATAAAAAAAACAGCTTTTTTTACATTGTTAACTCATTTATGTGAATGTGTTAATGAAAAATCCTTAACTTGATCTGATTATTAAAAATCTGATTATTTAACTGCATTTTGCAACCCAAAGAGGGTATCTTCAACTACAGGGAGCACAATAAACCAATAAAGATCCGACTTCTGCCAGAAAAGGCAAACATGTTGATTTTTCTCCAGAAGAATGGAGTCATTTTCCTTCAAACCATTGTACATTCTTTTACAGGAAAGATGTTTAATTCTTTTACAATAATTTTTTTTCTTCATTAAAAATGTAATAACAAAATAAAGTCTTGTTTTTCATAAAAAAATAAATAAAAAAACACTACAAAAAGTATCGAAGTATCGATAAAAGTAGTAATACCGTTAAAACCTTAACGATACCCATCCCTACTAGTGACTGGGTTGGCCAATCCTAGAACACCTTGACCTTCTTTGCTTTCAGGAACTTTGATGTGGAGGCTGAAGTATGAGAAGGAACGCCATCCTGCTGAAGAATTTGCCCTCTCCTGTGGTTTGTAATGTAATGGGCAGCACAAATGTCTTGATACCTCAGGCTGTTGATGTTGCCATCCACTCTGCAGATCTCTCGCATGCCCCCATACTGAATGTAACCCCAAACCATGATCTTTCCTTCACCAAACTTGACTGATTTCTGTGAGAATCTTGGGTCCATGCGGGTTCCAGTAGGTGAAAAATCGACCTTCTGCCACTTTTCCAAATGATCAACTTTTGTTAGGTAGTGTAGTCAAATATTATGTACTGTGATCATGACAAAGATAAAATAAATCAGTCATTAGAAATGAGTCATTGAAAACATTGTTTAGAAATGTGTTTAATTTTTTTTTTCTATCCATTAAACAGAAATGGGGGGAAAACATACAGGGCGCTAATAATTCTGACTTCAACTGTAAATGCATGAAACAATTAAAGCAGCTGAGATAAACAATACACAAGTCACATCGACAGATCTGCATTTTCAGACATCACCAGGCGCCGCTCTGAAATGTCTGTTATGTAGGAGTGCGACTGTTCTCTTTCAGGTTGTCTGCCGTGGTGCAGACATGAGGCTTAACAGGCCATTATGCAGCGTGTTTTGAACAGTGTGGGTGTGCAGGATGGAGCTTTTGTGTGTTGCTCTGTATGTGTTTCAGCAGATTGAAGGCCTGGTTAATGACACTGGCGGGATTACTTCATAACAGCGGGATGATATTAGAGATGAGGGAGGTCAGAGCTTTACAGATTAGGGACAGGACACACACAGGCACACACACGTATGCTGGATAATGCTGCATTTCATTTGATTGCCTTACAATGAAGTTCTGAGGTACATGCTGCATGATATCAGATAATGCTTATGATATAACATGGGGAGGTATTATTGCTGCTAGGGATGCACGATATTGGAAAAATATGACATTTGATATTTTGTTTTGTCGCAGTATATATTGTGATATGAATATCGTTTCACCATATAAGCTGAATAAGCACTGTCGCCTCACAGCAAGAAGTTCGCTGGTTCGAGTCCCGGCTGGGTCAGTTGGCATTTCTGTATGGAGTAGGCATGGGCCGGAATAAGGGCGTACTCACACTATGTGCAGTTGCGTTGAACCGGGCCAAAGCACGCTTGTCCCCCCTCCCGTCTCCCCTGACGGCCCGCACTCACATTACATTCAGGCCTGGGCACGCTTGCGTCACCGATGATGCGCTGTTCAGTTTAGGAAGAGAAGCTCTCTCGCTCAGCACAGTGGAGATTTCTTTAGTTATATCGTTTAAGTCGTTTGATATGCGGTGACATGCAGTCAAATATTTAGCTGAACAGATCAGCCACTTTTGACGCTCATGAAGTCCTCGTGCTGCAGGAATGAGGAGGTTTGCTGAAGGTGCAGCTGTGGTGCAGTGAGGGGTTTGCGTCTTTAATAAACTACGACAGTTTGCGTTCATTGAACAGTACGAATTATTAATTATTCCATATCAAACAGTCCCTTAAAGTCACGTCTCGCTTTCAGTTTCGGGCTTAGGCACGCTTGCACTCATACTGCAAGCGTACCGCGCCTGAGCCCAAGTGAACCGCGCTCAGGCCCACCTCTTCCAACCGGGCCAGGGCCGGCCATGTGAACCGTGCTTGAGCCCGGTTCAGAGCGCAGCACACACTTCTCAAACGATCCGGGAAACGGGCCTGGGCACAGTTCGGATAGCATAGTGTGAGTACATCCTAAGATTCTGATGGTATGATAACCTTGGATAAAAATATCACGGTTTCGCGGTATTGTGATTACTGCTCTAAATATATATTCTTTTGAAATGTCTGGGTAAAAAACAACAACTTTTTTCTCTTTTGGATACAATATAATTTATTTTGAGAAACATTTAAAATATTTTGGAGCAGTAAACATGTCAGGCTAAATTAATCATTGACTTCTGCTGTCTTCATTTGTTTTTTACAATTAAAACGGCATCTTTGGATATTTTTTTCTGCTGAAGATACTGTTGTCCTAAAACAGGGTTTCCGCGGGGTCTTAAAAAGTCTAAAATTTAAAAATCTGAATTTCAGGCCTTAAAGTCTTAAATTTGCTGTTCTAGGTCTTAAATTCTTATCCACGCATTAGTCACTTCACTTCTTGTCTACTGTAATGTACTTCTTTCTGGGCTTCCTTCTAAACTTCTCCATAAACTCCAACGGATTCAGAACCATGCAGCTCGTGTCATCTCTAGGACTCCATCTCACGAGCATGTCACACCATTTCTTTATCAGCTTCACTGGCTTCCGGTAAAGTTTCGTATTGATTTTAAAATATTACTTCTAACTTTCAAGGCACTTCATAATCTTGCTCCTCACTATCTCACTGAACTTCTCCATATTTATACCCCTTCTCGCACTCTTAGATCCGTCAACTCTTTCTCCATAGTACCACCTCGGACTCGATTAAGCACGATGGGAGACAGATCTTTTAGCTCTATGGCTCCTCGGCTATGGAACTCGCTTCCCCTGGATCTAAGGAGCAGTGATAGTCTTGACACATTTAAATCTCGTCTAAAGACCCATCTTTTTAAGCAGGCTTTCCTTTAACAATTTTTTATCATGTTTTTTATCATGTTATTTTATATTCACGATGTGTGTTTATACTTGTTTGGTCAATGCATGTTTGGTAATGTTTATTATTTGTTTTAATTTGTTACAAGTACATCTTATTGAACATCATTTATTTTCATCACCAATTATCATAGTAGAACAGTTTCTCAAGCAGTTTGTGATGCATTTTGGAAACAGGAGATGAGCCCCTGGTCTAATGCACCACCTGGCTTGAGAAACCAGTTCTCAAAGACTTATTATTTGGGTAGCACACATATTCTGAATGCCTTCGGCAGAAGTCAAATGAGCCATTTTAATCTAGATTAATTTAGATTAATTTTGAGATTAATCTAGATTAAAAAAAATAATCTATGCCCGACTATAATTTCATTATAACCCTTTAACTGCCCCACCAAGAAAAGAATGTTTGAACTGCCTTTCTAGTTGCGTGTTTTTTCACATCCAATAATTTCTAAAATATCAGCCTCTACCAAATGGTTGATATGCCGGTTTATGGTAAAAGTACCGGAATTAATACATATACTATAAAAAAATCTGAAAATATAAAGTGCAAAATCAATTTATAAAGAAAAATAGTCAAAATCAAACATTTTTGAATACTAATTCGCTTTTTTAAAGTATGCCATAAAATACTTCAGATTCTCATTTAACATGTTTTCTTGTTTGTTTGTTTTTACAATAAAACTTAAATCAAGTGTAGTAGTGCAACAGGATTATGTTTGTTTGTTTTTTTGTTTTTTTGGTAAACCAACAATGCTGTGTGTGTGTAAACCATTATTTAAAACAGTCATTCTTTAAATTACTTTAAAAGTCATTATTT
Source organism: Danio kyathit (assembly GCA_903798195.1). Classification (NCBI taxonomy): domain Eukaryota; kingdom Metazoa; phylum Chordata; class Actinopteri; order Cypriniformes; family Danionidae; genus Danio; species Danio kyathit. The sequence continues at coordinate 61,242,275 of LR812534.1, forward strand.
AAAACAGTAAAAACATGGTCAACCGTTTGAGAGAGGGGCAGTCAAAGGCATGTAAAGAAAAACACTCAAAAAGTATTATTTAAAGTAGTGTTATGTGAGATGTTGGAATAGTTTTCTATATAGCTCCGTTCCCAATAATGAATGCAGCTCCGCACTAATGACCAATAATGGCAGCTGATATGCAAATTGGCGAGCAGGTAGTCATTAGATATTATAAACAATGTGCCATCTGTCTGTTGGTTCCTTCTGCTACGCCGCTTCTTCAGGAACAAGTGACAACAGCTAATTTGCGGCTGAACGCTGAACATGTTTGACAATGTAAACACACAGAAGGCCTGCTGGGATCTGCCTTGCTGGATTTGACCAATAGAAGCTGATTGTTCACTTAACAATTAGTCTGCATGTGGCATTTCTTATTTAATGTATGTGTCAATATTGCTGTACATTAATTAAATATACTCTATATTATCACTTTTAGCAAACATTATGAAAACGTGTGGATAATTTTAATCTCTATTTTATTACATGCATGTCTTACATATTTTAAATGTTTAAATGTACTCTGCAATTGTTAATTTTTTTATTTAATTTTGTGCATTTGCGTGTGTGTGTAACCTTTCCAAATGTTTAAAATATGGACAAATGTGTGCCTTTTTTAATTATTTCCATTTTTTTTTTTTGAGAATTTTGTTCTGATTATTGTTTGACTGATTTGAATAACTATAATAACTATAATTGCAATTTTATTACATTTAATTTTATATATTGCATGTTTATAAATATGTATTTAAATTGCATAACAAAGTAATATTTTAGTAATATGCTTAAGTTACACATTTGATATATTTCTTTGTAAGTTTAAACTAATAAATTAAATACATTTATTTTATAAATATATATTTTAAAATAACTAATAATTAAAAATATTTTTATAAATGAATATTTAAATAACTAATAAATAAAATAAATAAATACGTTTTATTATATATATATATATATATATATATATATATATATATATATATATATATATATATATATATATATATATATATATATATTTTTTTTTTAAATAACTAATGAACAAAAATTAATAAAGGTTTTTTATAAATATATATTTTTAAATTACGTATGTCTGTGTGTAATATTTCCATGTATGTCATGTTCATTGATTGTATCATGTTTAGTTTTATGAAATGAGATTTCAAATAACAAATAACAAAATAATGTTTTATTATTTATTTTTCCAGTCATTTATAATGTTTTAATTTATTTCGTGTTTATTAATTGTATAATTAATATAATGTTTAATTTATAATGTTTTGTTTTAATATTTTTTAAATATTTTTAAATAAGATTTCAAATAACAAATAAGCAAAATATTATTTTATCAATGTTTTTCCAATAGTTTATAATATTTTCATTTATTTCATGTTCATTAATTGCATTATTTTTAGTTTTATTCTTAGTTTTATGTTTTAATATTTTTCAAAATAATTTTAAATTACATTTTGAATAACAAATAAATAAGCAAAATATTATTTTATCAATATTTTTTCCAATAATTGATAATATTTTTATTAATTTCATGTTTATTAATTGTATCATTTTTTTATTCTAGTTTTCCTTTTTTAATATTTTAAAAATAATTTTAAATTACATTTTGAATAACAAATAAATAAGCAAAATATTATTTTATTAATATTTTCCATTTTCAATATTTTTATTAATTTCATGTTCATTAATTTTAAAAAATTTTATTTTATTCCTGTTTTATCATTTTTTTATAATATTAAATGAGGTTTTAAATAACAAATAAGCAAAATATTATTTAATAAATATTTGTCCCATAATTTATAATATTTTCATTTATTAATTGTATAATTTTTAATTTAATTCTTAGCTTTGTTTACGTATTATAGATTTAATAATAATATTTTACAAAATGTACAATTTCATGTTCATTAATTGTATCGTTCTTAGTTTTATTCCTATTTTATGTTTTAATATTTATAAATTATTTTTATATGAGACTTCAAAAAACAAATAAATAAGCAAAATATTATTATATTAATTTTATATTAATATTATCATTTTTAATTGTATTTTTTGTTTTTTGTTTTAATATATTTTTAAATAATTTTAAATGAGATTTTTAATAACAAATAAAAAAGCAAAAATAATATTTTTAAACATTTTTTCCAATAGTTTATAATATTTTCATATTTATTCATGTTCATTAATTGTATCATTTTTAGTTTTATTCTCAGTTTGTCTTTAAATATTTTCTTTTTTATTTATTTTAAATTTATTTATTTTAAATAAATAAGCTAAATATAATTTAATAAATATTTTTCCAATAATTTATAATGTTTTCATTAATTTCATGTGCATTAATTGCCTCATTTTTTATTTGATTCTTAGTTTTATGTTTTAATTTTTTTTTTAATATTTTTAAATGAGATTTCAAATAACAAATAAATAAGCAAAATATTATTTTATCAATATTTCCATTTATTTTATGTTCATTAATTGTACGGTTTTATATTTTAATCTTAGTTTTATGTTTAGTTTTATGTTCATTTATAGATTATTATTTTACAAAATGTACAATTTCATGATCATCAATTATATCGTCCTTAATTTTTTGTTTTAATATATTTTAAAGGGCCATGAAACCCCCCTGTCTCAGCAGGGTGTTTTCACACCTCTAGTTTGGAAAAAGTCAGGAAAGTGGGCTTGTCCAGCTCTGTTTAGGTGGGAGTATCGGGGGAGGGAAAGAGGGAAGGATTTGCAAATATGGGAGTTTCCGTTTGAGCACGCAGACGCAGGGGAGAAAGACAGTGACTGTGTTTACATGGACATCAGTAACCGAATTACTTGCCAAATTATTAATTTGTCGACTTTAACTGCAGTTTGGCACTTTAACTTTTTATTCAGAAGCAAATCCGAATTTCACCATTTCCAGATGCGAAAAGCTCTTGGGTAAAAATGTTCCTTACAAACGCATTTCTGTCGCGTGCACTGTAATCCACATGTGAGTCCAGCAGTGCTCTCATAGAGAGAAAATGAAAACAAAGCCTTCGTTGCAGCACATTAATAAACGCAACACTGACGACCCGTGTCTCCAAATTCTTGTTCTTTCACTTGTTTTGGCAACACAACGTGGCGTCTCTCTGCCGTCTGAACACTGTAACAGGTAAACAGTCTTCGAAGCTATCATGCATATTAATGAAGTTGCACCGCATACACAATAGAGCGCGCTGATTGGTTTGAACAAAGTCTTTGTCATGAATTAATGCCGCACCCTCAGATACGTCACAATGTTCTGGTAGGGACAGACAGCCACTCTCCACGCTGGATTTACATGCAAGTATCTCATCGCCGTGACGCAGCTTCAGAAATTCGTTTCAAACCGGAAGAACGAATTTGCTCAAAATAACGCAAAAACAACCAATTTTCACTTTTTAAGTGCAATATATGTGTCCTAATAGTGTTTATAGCAGCGTGGGACACATATATGACTGTCAACAGCTCAAATAAAAATAAAAACAAATAAACAAAATATTATTTAATAAATATTTTTTCCAATAATTTATGCTAATTTTTATTTATTTTTTAATTCATTTGTTTTAATATATTATAAACATTTTCTTCTTAGTAACACTTTTGCATTGGTCTCCCTCTCTGTGCCTGATAATTATTCTCCATCATTGTTATGAGCTGCGTTCAGACAGGCAGAGTCACGCTGTGTGTTTTCCAGCAGATTTCTGAGAAACCAGAACTCTTCATTTCTCAGTCTGAAGTCAGAGCTCCTCTCGCTTTCCACTTTCCACTGGAAGATGCTAATAAAAATTTCATGACGCTTGTTGTATGTTTCTTCAGCCTGTTTGAACTTGCTTCTGTGTGTGTGTGTGTGTGTGTTTGTGTGCGCAGGCCGCTTGTGTGCCCGTCATGCTGAGTAACGGCTGGGAGCTTCCCTTCTCCGAGATCATCGACTGGCGGACGGCTGCTGTCATCGGGGACGAAAGACTTCTTCTACAGGTAACACTTCCAGATAACATCGAAAACACAGAACCGGCTCAGATTGTGTGATGCATTGTGTGCTTCTGCTGTGTTTGTCCTCCTGCTTGCTCCTGATGTCGTCTTGCTGCGTATGTGGACAGAAACTGAAATGCATTCTAGTTAGAACTGTCAGTCGAATTCCTAATTGAAAGTTTACGTCTGGGGTGACACGGTGGCTCAGTGGTTAGCACTGTCGCCTCACAGCAAGAAGGTCACTGGTTCGAGTCCCGGCTGATCCAGTTGGCATTTCTGTGTAGAGTTTGCATGTTCTCCCCGTGTTGGAGTGGGTTTCCTCCGTGTGCTCCGGTTTCCCCTACAGTCCAAAGACATGCGCTATAGGTGAATTGGATGAACTAAGTGTACACTCTTAGTGCATGGGTGTTTCCCAGTACTGGATTGCAGCTGGAAGGGCATTCACTGTGCAAAACATATGCTGGAATAGTTGGCGGTTCATTCCGCTGTGGCGACCCCTGATGAATAAAGGGAGTAAGCTGAAGGAAAATGAATTATAATTTAATTTTTAATAATTTAATTTTCTTCTTCTACCAATTTAATCTTTTTTTTTTTGTTGTCGCTTTGCCTTACCTTCCTCTTTCTTTATGGGGTTTGAGTATGTTTGTAGCTAAGTAGCCTACTGTGTTAATATGTTGCTCAATATGTGTGTTGTGGTAAAGTTATAATTGGTCATGTGGTTGTGATTATTGAATGCTATTGAAAAATCTATAAGATATTTGAATAACAAGAACTGTCAGTCGAATCACATTTGTAATCTAATCCAAATGTCTCAATTAAATAATGGAAGAATTTGCAAACTAATCGCAGGATAAAGTTGACGGAGAAATTACCCTCAAAATCAACCTTTGAGGTCATTTTTGGGTTAAATGCAAAAAGCATCAATTAGATCTCACGAAAAAGAGTTGATCTAGAAAGAAATATTTCATTTTAACAAAACTAAATTAATGAATTAATCATTTAAATTAATAAAATAATTAATAAATTTAACATTTCATTTATTACATTTTTTTCAGAAGTTTAGGCCTTGACATTAACTTTTTTGATCACCTGCACTGTGGCTAGTAGTTTTCCACCATTACAAGCCACTTGCCATTTTCACTAGCCACAATTTTGTTGTTGGGAAAATATACTTTATATGCATAAATTTGACTTTGGCATGCTAAAATGACTTAATTTAGAGTTTTTTCCACTTGTCTCCTCGTTTATTGAACTGTTTTTTGTTTATGAGCTTACTCAATGAGCATGAGCAAATGGGTTATGCTTTCATAAAAAAGTGTCGCATTGCAATTTGTTTTCTTTCACAGGACTTTTCAGGGCTCAACACAATAAGGATTTACCTTTTTTTTTTCCTCTGGCCACACCAAACTAATTATTTCCTTTCCCCAAATTTTAAATAATGTGTCCAAACAAGCAAAATACTGCTGTATACAGACACTTTTTATTCAACAAAACAGCTGACATTTAAATATATATATTCTCACGCATCTAAAACTATTCACAGTGGTCTGTTCTGGCTCAAGATCCCAGATCAACAGTTAACTTTGCATACAACAACATATTAAAGCAATAATATTGTAAAGGATGATTATTAAACTATATTAACAAAAATAACAGCAAGCAAAAGAAAGCAGGTAAAAAACATTTAGTGCGCGATAATGAAAGGATGATGCCGCGCACACGGTTATTGTTAGGCCAATTAATAATCTGTTCAAAGAATGGTTAAAGCGAAAGCGACAACAACTGCTGCTGCTTACAAAGAATCTCGAGCCCTTGAAGGACTTTGGGTGCACCAGCATCGCTCTAGTTTCGTTTCCAGGCACGGTTGCTTCGAGTGAGGAAACGGTACAGGAGCTTTTAAACACTCGCGCGCATCAAATCATCCGTGCGCTCGACACTAAAGCCCTCGTCAGTGAGTGAGGAAAGCCTGTCACCGTGCGCTTGATCCACTCATTCGTTATTCACCTGCTTTCTTTTGCTCGAGCGAAAAGCTGTTTTTGTCATTCGTGCTGCTTCTCGATTCTAAGATCACATTACGCATATAGACAAACGGTCAGAAACTAACAGTCTAACCTGTAGTGACAATGAGCCAGCACTGGCAATTTAAAAATGAGTTTCAGCCAGCCAAAGTGGCCAGTGGGAGTGGCTGTGTAACCCGCCACAACCAAAATCTACCCGCATTTGGCGGGTGTTAATGTAAAACCCTGCAGAAGTTGCATCTAAATTGGTATTTCAAGGTATATATACGTACAGTATGTTTGTTTGTATGTGGGTATTTTTGTGACCTATCAGGACACAAATTGTTTAATGACATGGATATGAGACTGGTATTACTAAGTAATTGTGCATTATGAGGACACTGCTGCTGCTGAAAAAGTTTATAAATCATACAGTTTTTTTATTTATTAGTTTAGAATGTAAAACTGTACACAGTTTCCAGTGACGCATAGGGTTGGCGTAGAACAGTAGAAAATACAGTTTGCACAGTATAAAACAATGGAAACCTTCGGAATGTGCCTCCAATTTGAAGTCAACAGCACCTTTACAAATATGTTTTCTGAGAAAAATGGTGACGTGTTCAATACTTATTTCCCCCGCTGTATATCAAGACAAGAAGGTATTATGCTGATGTTGACTTAAAATGCCGTCAATACAATCAGCAAGAATTTGTAAATCTGTGCTGAATATATTTTAACCTCATGCAGTCTCGCCCCTCTTCTACTAATTAATCATGCATGAATGAAATCATTCTAATGTCACATGCTAATTTGCCGGGCACAAGCTTGCAACTATCAGTGGCGGTCTGCAGACATCCGGAGACTTGCGCACTGAAAGCAAGTGCATGTTGCTTTGTAATTGAAATGGGACCTCCTGCCCTCGCCGATTAGTGGCCCGCGGCTGAAAGGCACTCTGGGGTGAGAGGAGTGACAGGATCTGTCAGGACGCAGGAGCACATTTCTGCATTTAATATGCTCTTGTGGCCCTGTGGCACTGACTGCCTCTACAGAAGGTGAGACTAATCGGCCTGTGAAATATTTGTAATGGAAATCTTCCTCGAGGGCCGTTTGTGTTTACAGTGAAGAGAGATTTTAATAAACACACAAACACACACACACACACACCTGTTGGGGCTGATTTCCCTGCAGTCAGTTGTGTAAATGCTGGAACTAAAGCCATGTTTTCTATCCATCCATCCATTCATCGAAATCCAATTCATCCTAATCTATCCATCCCAATCCATTCATCCATTTATCGCAGTCCATCCATCCCAGTCCATCCATCTCAATCCAATCCTATCAATCCATCCATCTGTTTCTTTCCAGTTCAATTCATTGCATTCATTCATCCATCCATCCATCCCAATCCAATCCAATCATCGATCCCAATCCAATCATCCATCCATCCCAATTCAGTCCATCCATCCATCCTTCTATCCATCCATCCCAATCCAATCCATCCATCATCCCAAATCCATTCATTCATTCATTCATTCATTCATTCATTCATTCATTCATCTCAATCCAATTCATCCATGCAATCCAATCCATCCATCCATCCATCCATCCATCCCCATCTATCCATCCATTCCAATCTATCTATCCATCCATCCATCAGAATTCCATCTATCCCAATCCCATTATTCCATCCATTCATCCCAATTAAATCCATCCATCCATCTATCCCTATTCAATCAATCTATCCATCCATCCATTCATCTGTCTTTTTCCAGTTCGATCCAATGCATCCATTCATCCATCCATCCACCCATCTATCCATCCCAATCCGATCATCCATCCATCCCAATCTAATCATTGATCCATCCCAATCTAATCCATCATCTATCCATCCATTCATTCACCCCAATCCATCCCAATCCACACCAATCCATCCATACATCCATACATCATCCCAATCTAATCTATCCCAATCCATCCATCCACATCTATCAATCCATTCCAATCTTTCCATCCATCCATCAATCCCAATTCCATCTAACCTAATCCCATTTATCCATCCTTTCATACCAATCCAATCCACCCCAATCCAGTCCATCCATCCATCCCAATCCAATCCATCATCTGTCCATCCATTCATTCACCCCAGTCCATCCATCCCAATCCAATCCAATCCAATCCATCATATGTCCATCCATTCATTCCCCAGTCCATCCCAGTTCATCCCCATCCATACATCTATCCAATCCATCCATCCATCCATTCATTCATCCCAATCCAATCCAATCCATCATCTATCCATCCATTCATTCACCCCAATCCATCCCCATCCATACATCTATCCAATCCATCCATCCATCCATCAATCCATTCATTCATCCCAATCCAATCCAATCCATCCCCATCCATCCATCCATCCATCCATCCATCCATCCATCCATCCATTCATTCATCCCAATCCAATCCAATCCAATCCAATCCATCCATCCAAATCCATCCGTCCGTCCGTTTGTCCGTCCGTCCATCCATCCATCCATCCCTCCCTCCCTCCCTCCCTCCCAATCCATCCAGGGCTTAATTTGTGCCAGAATACTCTGGATCCGGCACCTCTGAAATTTGATTCGGCACCCTTGTTTTACGAATCCCCCTGCTCTCCTACCCCATCCGCTGTTCACTTTCTTCCGCGACTCCCCAACTCTCTTCACTTTCAGCGTACGATGTCTAATGTGAAACATCGCGATGGACGATGGCATCGTCTTAATGGGCGGAGGTGAATTAATCATTTATGTATAATTAATTAATAACGAATTAATTATTTGTAGCCTACCGTTTCATCCACCACCGCGGTGGATGGTGGAGGGGTGGTGCGGACGAAAGTGAGCGGCGCGGGGGTGTCGCAGACAAAAGTGAAGAGGATTGGGGAGTCGTGGAAGAAAGTGTAAATGAACAGCGGACAGAAGGAGGGTGGTTGAGGAGGGAGATCGGTAAAATGAGGTTCCGGATCCGGCGTGTTCCGGCACAAATTAAGCCCTGGATAGAGACAAGATTAATTAAATATCACGTTTAACAACTATAGTGAGACACGATCAGCGATAAACTGTCCGGTGATTTCTGTTCTCTGGAGCTCAGACGAGCGCATGACAGTGTGTGTGGCTGTGTCTGTGTGGGTGTGGTCACGTGATGTGCGTTTTCAGTGGACGGAGGGCTGTTCAGAAATGCTAGGTGAAACGCCAGTGTGGACGTGGGTCATTTTTGTTCTAAAATGCCATTTTAAATCTAAGCTGTATTAGAGTAAACGGGGCCTGAGTGTGTATTTTTCACGAGGGGGTTTGCAATGTGGGCGGGGAGGAGGATCGGCGATGCCAGCTCAGCATCGTGATGTCTATCGGTCCAACCCAACTGTCATTTTGACATTTATGATATCTATCTGTCTGTCTGTCTGTCTGTCTGTCTGTCTGTCTGTCTGTCTGTCTGTCTGTCTGTCTGTCTGTCTGTCTGTCTGTCTGTCATTACATTTTGCTCTATCATTTTCTCATTCTATATTTTGTTCCTTTTCTCGTTTCTTCTGTCATTCTGGTTTTTTTGGTACTAGCTAGTACCTAAGTTCTTTAGTATACCACATAACAAGTCAAAAACCATCACCCAATACACCCCCATCAGCCTAAAATTATGTTAAATAAGAAAACTTTTTTTTTTTAGTAAGCTATTGCTTTGGTCGTACTCCTGAAAGCTTTTTTTACTGACTGGAAACATCCCAATTTGTCAAGCTGTACTGTTCACATGGGGGGAAAACAGTTATTTTAACTGGTTCTTCTGATTGAAAAGGTCTGTCTAGTAGAAAATACATTTTAACACTGCTCTCTTCTCTTCGCAGATTCCATCGACGGTTCGCTCCATCCATCAAGATCGCATTCTGTCACTCCGGCAGCAGACGCAGTTCCTCTGGGAAGCGTATTTCTCTTCTGTGGAGAAAATCGTGCTCACTACACTGGAGGTGAGCAACTTTCTTATGAATGAGCATAATGACCTAAAGACCAGTCAGATGAAACCCACAAAAAAAGTCCTATGTGTCATGTTTCAGCTCTAAAATGGACAGGGAAAACTCTTGAAACTAGTGTTTAGGAATTGAAGCTTATTTTAGGACTATTATGATTTGTTCCATTGTGATTTATTCTGTACTGCGTCATTCCACAGTTCTCATTACTGGAATGCATATGGAATCGGATGTAATTATTATGAGTTTGAATTCTCATTATTTCAGATGATCACTGTGTGAATAGGATTAATGTAGAAACAGCAAATAAAGAAATATTTGACACGATCAAGTTGTACAAACAAGATGCAGAACCGGCCACTCAAGACTTACACACTCCTATTGATTGTAAGAGGAAGAAAACCCTATTTATACAATGCATTAACCTATACAAAATGTAGGGAGTGGTTTTTTAACAAAGGAGAGTCTTTGACCCTTGGTAGTGTGAAATGCGTTGGATCAGTCATGTCGAGAGCTATTCCTGAATGAAAACGGAGCTTCATCGGGCCTCTCTCGGGCTCTGGTTTCACACACGTGTCCCCGGAGGAAGCGCTGGATTGCTGTTGGTGTGTAAGAGGACACCCGGGTCAGGTCTTGAAGGGTGGATCTGTGAAGCCGAGCACCAATACATGTCGGAATAAACATGGCTTCAGTCCAGCTGACCTCATGCTTGTGAAAGTTTTACTCTTTTAATGCTTCTACATGAAGATTTTCTGTGTTTGTTAAGTGAGACTAAAAGCTGATTTATACTTCTGCCTCAAATGCATGTGGATGCTCTGGTGCAGACTTCCACCTCTCAAATAATGTAACTACACGACGCAAGCTCTGTGATTAGTCGGCTAGGTAGTGTTGACAAGTGTGGGTGGCGCCAATTTATCGTCTGTCTATCGTTCTGTCTATCATTCTGTCTGTCTATCGATCTGTCAATCGTTCTATCTATCTATCTATCTATCTATCTATCTATCTATCTATCTATCTATCTATCTATCTATCTGTCTGTCTGTCTGTCTGTCTGTCTGTCTGTCTGTCTGTCTGTCTGTCTGTCTGTCTGTCTGTCTGTCTGTCTGTCTGTCTGTCTGTCTGTCTGTCTGTCTGTCTGTCTGTCTGTCTGTCTGTCTGTCTGTCTGTCTGTCTGTCTGTCTGTCATTCTATGTATCAACTGATCTATCTATCTATCTATCTATCTATCTATCTATCTATCTATCTATCTATCTATCTATCTATCTATCTATCTATCTATCTATCTATCTATCTATCTATCTATCTATCTATCTATCTATCTATCTATCTATCTATCTATCTATCTATCTATCTATTGTTCTATTGTTCTATCTATCGTTCTATCATTCTATAGTTCTGTCTATCATTCTCTATCAATCGATCGATCGTTCCATCCATCCATCCATCCATCCATCCATCCATCAATAAGTCTATCTGTCCATCCATCCATCCATCCATCCATCCATCCATCCGTCCATCCGTCCATCCGTCCATCCATCCAATTCTCTTCTCTTCTCTTCTCTTCTCTTCTCTTCTCTTCTCTTCTCTTCTCTTCTCTTCTCTTCTCTTCTCTTCTCTTCTCTATCAGTTGTCAGTCTGTCAGAAGCTTTTCTCTCTCTCCTCTTCTCCTCCAGATCATCCAGGACCGTGTTTCACAGCACAGCGCTCACACCACACTGATGTGGAACCGGCTACCAGGAGGACTCTTTACCCTCCCTCAGTATTCATCCTACCTAGGCGACTTCCCCTTCTTCTATGCCCTTCTCGGTATGTGCTTATTATCACATCTATAGCATACAGTTGAAGTCAGAATGATTCGCCCTCCTGTGAATTGTTTTTTCTTTTTCAAATATTTCCCAAATGATGTTTAACAGAGCAAGGAATTTTTCACAGTATTTCCTATAATATTTTTTCTTCTGGAGAAAGTCTTATTTGTTTTATTTCAGCTAGAATAAATGCTGTTTATTTTATTTTTTTAACCATTTAAAGGTCAATATTATTAGCCCCCTAAGCAATATTTTTTTTATTGTCTACAGAACAAACCACTGTTATCCAATGACTTGCCTAATTACCCTAACCTGCCTAGTTAACCTAATTAACCTAGTTAAGCCTTTAAATGTCACTTTAAGCTGTATAGAAGTGTCTTGAAAAATATCTAGTAAAATATTATGTACTGTCATCATGGCAAAGATAAAATAAATCAGTTATTAGAAATGAGTTATTAAAACTATTATGTTTAGAAATATGTTGAACAAATCTTCTCTACGTTAAACAGAAATAGGGGGAAAAATATACAGGGGGCAAATAATTCAGGGGGGCTAATAAATCTGACTTCAACTGTATACAGTACAGAGTCAGTGTTTTATAGGCATGAATTAAATCTATTGACTGTCTTCTCCACAGGTATTAAACCACACCAGAAATTCACAGCCGTCATTCACGCAGTAACGCCTCTCGTATCTCAGTCTCAGCCGATATTCAAGCTGCTAGTGGCTGTTGCCAAGTCTCAGTTCTGTGCCCAGGTTAGTGCTTTAATATATACAGTGGTGGACTAAAAGTATTTTTTATTTGTGAATGTTTATTTTAGGAAACCTTTTGTTTTACTTAACTACAATCCAGATCAAAATATTATACTTTTTTCTCAAATTTATTGTGGAGTAAAAATTTATTTTGAAATGGAGAAATCGTCACCTGCTCAGAGACACAATGTGGTATCTCAAATCTTGGCAGTTATTCTGTTAAGTTGATTCATCAATCCCACAGTACGGTTCATTGAATGATCTTAAATTTGACAGATCTGATTGCGTCTGTTCTTGATTCAACGACACACTGATTCGAATGATTCATTCTGAGTCTGCAGTTTATGAACTTAATGATTTAAGTGATTATTCAGAGTGAGTCTACTGTTATGACTTGTGGATTCAAATGATCCATTCAGACAGGGTTCCTTGTTTTGAACCCTTGTTTTGGATTTTACACTAATATATAACCCTAACCCTAATATATTGGAAAATTTTATAGCTATAAATGTAAATAAATGTAAACCCCTTTTTAGCATATTCAAACAAGAACTGGAGAAGTATTGACATACCATTCAACATCTCGAAGCCTAAAGAGGGATGTTTCAACTCCTAGAATTTGTGCTTGTTGTTTTGTGTTTAATAGGCCTATTCGTGGATATTTATTTCCTTTTTATGTGCCCTCTTGTTTCCCCTTATTTCTCATGTGTTTGTTATATAGGCTACCTAAATTAAATTCATAATTCAGTTGTTGTTTAAAAATGAACTTTAGTTTTGGAGAGACCGTATTCTGATTTATTTGTACTGTAAATCTTTTGTTGTTATTGCAATAAATAAATAAATAAATAAATGATCACGCCATGTGATTGGTCATCATGACTGCAGTAACTTTGAGCCCCGAAGTGTCCGGCTTGACTGCTTCGTTTTTTTTTTTTCAACTCCGCCTCTCGTTGATTGCTGGCTGCAGCCGTGCTTTATGTCGAACGCACATAATGACTCACTGATTAAAATGGATTCATTCAAAGAGAGTGTGCAGTTAATGACTCACTGATTCGAATAATCTATTCAGAGTGAGTCTGCAGTTAATGACTCACTGATTTAAGTGATCCATTAAGAGTGAGTCTAGTGTTAAGACTCACGGATTCAAATGATCCATTCAGAGTGAGTCTAGTGTTATGACTCACTGATTTAAGTAATCCAATCAGAGAAAGTATGCAGTTAATGACTCACTGATTTAAATGATCTATTAAGACAGAGTGCAATTAATGACTCACCGATTCAAATGATCCATTCAGAGTTAGTTTAGTTTTAACACTAAAGGATTCAAATGATTCATTCAGAGAGAGTCTAGTGTTAAGACACATAGATTCAAACGATCCATTCCGAAAGAGTCTGCAGTTAATGACTCATTGATTCAGGTAGTCCAATCAGAGAGAGTCTAGTGTTATGACTCACTGGTTGAAATTATCAATTCAGATTGAGTCTGCAGTTAATGACTCACGGATTCAAATGATTCATTCAGACTGAGTCTGCAATTACTGACTCACTGATTTAAGTCATCCAATCAGACTGAGCCTAGTGTTATAACACACTGATTCAAATGAACCATTCAGAGTGACTTTGCAGTTAATAACTCACTGATTTAAGTGATCATTCAGAGGGAGTTTAGTGTTAAGACTCATGGATTCAAATTATGAATTCAGAGAGACTCTGTAGTTAATGACTCACAGATTCAAATGATCCAATCAGAGTGAATCTAATGTTATGACTCACTGATTTAAATAATCAAATCTGAGTGAATCTGCTATTAATGACTCACTTATTCAAATAATTCATTCAGAGAGTCTGCAGTTAATGACTCACTAATTCAAATGATCCGTTTATAGAGAGTCTGCCGTTAATGACTCACTGATATCGAATTATTCATTCAGAGTCAGTCTACAGTTAATGACTCACTGATTCAAATGATCCAATCATCCAATCAGAGTAAGTTTAATGTTATGACTCACTGATTCAAATGATCAATTCAGAGTGAATCTGCAATTAATGACTCACTTATTCAAATACCCCATTTAGAGAGAGTCTGCAGTTAATGACTCACTGATTCGAATTATTCATTCAGAGTCAGTCTACAGTTAATGACTCACTGATTCAAAGGATCCAATAATCCAATCAGAGTAAGTTAATTGTTATGACTCACTGATTCAAATGATTAATTCAGAGTGAATCTGCTATTAATGACTCACTTATTATAATACCCCATTTAGAGAGAGTCTGCAGTTAATGATGACTCACTGATTCGAATTATTCATTCAGAGTCAGTCTACAGTTAATGACTCACTGATTCAAAGGATCCAATAATCCAATCAGAGTAAGTTAATTGTTATGACTCACTGATTCAAATGATTAATTCAGAGTGAATCTGCTATTAATGACTCACTTATTCAAATACCCCATTTAGAGAGAGTCTGCCGTTAATGATGACTCACTGATTCGTATGACTCATTCAGAGTCAGTCTACAGTTAATGACTCACTGATTCAAATGATCCATTCAGAGTGTGTCTAGTGTTTTACTTTGAAATTAAAATGAAGACTTTATATGGACTTTTGCCTGTTTTGAATTGAGTTTTTATTGTCTGTATTTTCAGATCATGGTCCTGTGGAACTGTGATAAACCTCTTCCCTCAAAGCATCGCTGGCCTGCTACTTCAGTCCCAGTCATCGTAATCGAGGGCGAGAGCAAGGTAAATCTGCGCTGTCTTTATATTCTCTTATCAAATCAAGTGTCTGGTACTGCGCGGCGGATGATGGATGGCGTATGGATTTGTTGCTGCTCTCCGTCTTGAATGTTTTTATCTTGCTAAAGTCTGGATTTGATGTGTAGGTGATGAGTAGCCGATTCCTGCCGTATGAAAACATCATAACAGATGCAGTCTTGAGTCTGGATGAAGACACTGTGCTCTCCACCACTGAGGTGATTTCTTTTATCCTCACTTGTAAACTACTTTGGATAAAAGTGTCTGGTAAATAACTAAGAGTAAATCTAGATGTAAGATTAAACAACAAAATATATATTATTCTAAATTATTTTTCATGTGTACTTGCCAAGCCAATATTTCTTATTTTATTTAGTTTAACTTAATAAACAATAAATAAACTAAAACATAAACCGAATTAGCAAATCTCAGGGTTTATGTTTGCATGGCTGTCTACGCTCAGTGTTTATCTTAGTGTACTCATTCCTGCAGGTGGATTTTGCCTTCACCGTTTGGCAGAGTTTCCCAGAGAGGATTGTGGGATATCCTGCACGGAGCCATTTCTGGGACTCCAATAAGGAACGATGGGGCTACACCTCCAAATGGACCAACGATTACTCCATGGTGCTCACTGGAGCTGCTTTCTACCACAGGCCAGTTCAGCACACGCCAATCATTAACTTAATGTTATTCGTTTTGCAAAAGGACACTATAT
Organism: Danio kyathit; assembly: GCA_903798195.1. Lineage (NCBI taxonomy): Eukaryota > Metazoa > Chordata > Actinopteri > Cypriniformes > Danionidae > Danio > Danio kyathit. The sequence continues at coordinate 61,258,331 of LR812534.1, forward strand.
ATACTTAATATAAAGGACACTATATAGACTGTATATAAAGGGACGCTATTTAGACTGTATATAAAGGACACTAAATATACTGTATATATAGGACACTATACAGACTATATAAATTACATTAAATATGCTGTATATAAAGGACACTAAATATACTGTATATATAGGACACTATACAGACTATATAAATTACATTAAATATGCTGTATATAAAAGACACTATATAGACTGTATATAAAGGGACGCTATTTAGACGGTATATAAAGGACACTAAATATACTGTATATATAGGACACTATACAGACTATATAAATTACATTAAATATGCTGTATATAAAGGACACTATATACTGTATATATAGGACACTATATAGACTATATATAAAGGACACTAAATATACTGTATATACAGGACACTATCCACCGGTTTCACAAACAAGGTTTAAGGCTAGTCAAGATTAAATTGCATGTTTGAGCTGTCTAAACTCAAAATAACTTGCAATGAGATGTCTTAAAATACATCAGTGTAATTTCTTTTTTCCAGATGCACACCAGTAATATATTTTTCTAAGGCCATTTTTATAAATTTGGCTTAAATAGTCTAATTATCTAAGGCCTAGTCCTGGCTTAATCTAAGCCCTGTTTGTGAAACTAGGCCTATATATACTGTACATAAAGGACACTATATATACTGTATATAAAGGACACTATATATACTGTATACAAATAACACTATATATACTGTATATAAAGGACACTGTATATATTGTATACAAATAACACTATATATACTGTGCATAAGGGCAAAATATATATAATGTATATATAGGACATTATATATACTGTACATAAAGGCCACTAAATATGCTGTTCATAAAGGACACTATATACTGTATCTAAAGGACACTATATTTGCTGTATATAAAGGACACTACTGTATATAAAGAACACTATACACTTTATACAAAGGACACTATATATATTGTATATAAAGGACCCTATATACTGTATAGAAATAACACTATAAATATACTGTGCATAAGGGCAATATATATATAATGTATATATAGGACACTATATATACTGTACATAAAGGACACTATATATACTGTATATAAAGAACACTATATATACTGTATACAAATAACACTATATATGCTGTGCATAAGGGCAATATATAAAATGTATATATAGGACACTATATATACTGTACATAAAAGACACTATATATACTGTGCATAAGGGCAATATATATATATATATATATATAATGTACATAAAGGACACTATATATACTGTATATAAAGGACACTATATATACTCTATACAAATAACACTATATATACTGTGCATAAGGGCAATACATGTACTGTATATAAAGGATACTATATACTGTACATAAAGGACACTATATATACTGTATATAAAGGACACTATATATACTGTATACAAATAACACTATATATATTGTGCATAAGCGCAATATATATACTGTATATAAAGGATACTATATACTGTACATAAAGGACACTATATATACTGTATATAAAGGATACTATATACTTCATATAAAAGACACCATATATGTAAATACTGTAAATGGCACTATATATACTGTATACAAATAACACTATATATACTGTGCATAAGGGCAATATATATATATACTGTATATAAAGGATACTATATATACTGTATACAAATAACACTATATATACTGTACATAAAGGACACTATATATACTGTATATAAAGGATACTATATATACTGTATACAAATAACACTATATATACTGTGCATAAGGGCAATATATATACTGTATATAAAGGATACTATATACTGTACATAAAGGACACTATATATACTGTATATAAAGGATACTATATACTGTACATAAAGGACACTATATATACTGTATATAAAGGATACTATATACTTTATATAAAAGACACTATATATGTAAATACTGTAAATTCATGTTGTACTCTCTGACCTTGTTTTAAAGCAGTTTTATTAACAAACTATTAAAAAAATGTTTTCATTTAAATGTTTATCTTTTGTGTATTTGCAATTTTCATGCTCAGTTTTGTTCTTAGTTAATTTTTTTTAATACATCTGTATTCTTTAATTCATTTTTATTGTAGTCTTTAGACATTTACAGCTTGCATTAGTGAATTAATTCTGATATTGACCTATTTTTTCAAAGGATACACTTGCCAATGTTTTCAGAAAGCGTCCTTAAAAAAAATTCAAATAATAAAAATAAAGTTTTTACTGTCTTCTTGTAGTATTATAAGCACACTATGGGGTTTTGCCAGAGCATTTGTGTATACTGATTCTAAAGTTTTCTGTATTTTCCATCTTTTATTTCTCACCACAGGTATTATAACTACTTGTACACACACTACCTGCCCGGCAGCCTGAAGGGTCTGGTTGACCAGCTGTCAAACTGTGAAGACATTCTGATGAACTTCCTGGTGTCTGCGGTTACTAAGATGCCCCCTATTAAGGTCACTCAGAAGAAGCAGTACAAGGAGACCATGATGGGACAGGTAGAAACTGCACTAAATCAAGCGCTCAACTCTTATTTTCGGCTCCAGTTTCTTTCCTGCAGTTAAATCTGGAAATGTGAGAAAGGGTTTTGAGACACGCTGACAAGTGCGTCACTGTTTTTTTTTCCCTCCCAAAATAGCTTATAATGACTTAAGGAAATACTTGAGCTTCCTCCAAAAGTTTCTGCTATTCTCATATAAGGATTGTTTTGAATGTGCTCAGTGGAAACACTCAGGCATTTCTGCAAATCAGAAGTCTTATTAAGTATTTCATTATTTCTGCTGTTATTAAGTTTATTATATTTATTATGTTTATTATTATTAAGTGTATCACTATTATTTTACTAATATTTTACTATTATTATGTACATTAGTAAATCACAATAATCCTGTAAGCCTGCTTCTTAAATCTATTTGAATTATGTATACGTATAATTACTTTTATAAATTAATAACTTTTAAAATTGGTATATTTCCCAGTTTTATTTGAATTAGTTGTTTGTGTGTTTAGGGTTTTGAAATATTTTTAGCTTTTTATGTTATTGTTTTATTTATTTTTGTTAACTATATTAACATTTCAGGAATTAAATAAAGGTTATTTTAGGACCGTTTCAGGTTTTTTTAAGACACAGTACCTACATTTATCTTCAGAGGAGTTAAGAAATCAATATTTGATTAGAAGTATGATTTTAATTTACAACTAATTAATTGTTATTCATAAAATTAGTTTTTCTGACCAAATGTCATTTTCTGTAAAAGAAAATAACTAAATTATGGGATAGTGCCCCCACCAGTGATGATATACAGCCATATCGCACTTCTACAAGTGTGATATTGCGTTTATACAACAGTTTGATGGCATAATCATGTATATAAAAAAGAAAATCAAACACACAGAGTCTAAAATCCTTTTGTACGAGGAGCTACTTTCTTCTGCCATTCATTTGCATATACAGCTGACGTCAAAAACCGTTGCTCATTCACCAACGTCACTTTAGAGCTAGTATTTGAATGATTCTCTAGCGTAATGTCTAAAGTGATGACAAAACAGGTGATTTTGCTCACATTTTAAGATTATAAGGCTGAACGGCAGGAAATGCCTTAAGTCTACAGAGATTAATCAGTATTTCTCTGCTGCAATCGGGAGATCACAATAATTAACCCCGAAAAAGCCAAAGCAAACACTACCAGATGGTTTACACACTACTGTGATATAAGTACAGCACTACAAAACACAAAAGAGAGAGATCAACTTAGAAAGTCACTTGCCTGTTTTAGGGTGCTTTCACACCTAGATTCTTGTTTCGGAACCTGGCGCATTTCCTCAGCGTATTTCGTTTGGCATATGTGAATTCAGCAATCGCGCTCTGATACGAGCCGAAACAATTGTTCCGAGATCGCCTGAATGAGGTGGTCTCGGCTCAATTGAAACAAACTCTGGAGCAGATTGATTGTAGTGAGAAAGCAATAAGATCCGAACCAAGCTATATCACAGTGTATTATGGCTGTGTAATAGGCATTGGCTGTATACAACTATATGAAGAGAGAATTATGAGTAGGGTGGGATATCATTCCTACCGGTAAATGTGCGTTTCATGTCAAAAACGAAAGTGAAAGCATGTTAACTATTAACGAGAGCTGTTTATCCGTTAGGAAAATAGACGGAACAGCAGTCTTGGTTTATCTGTTATTTCTTTCTATAATGTAAAGCCTATAATGCTTAAGACAGCTCTGTATGAGAAAGTCTTACTTCTGATTTATATCTGGTGACTATGTCTGTGGGTGTAACCATTTAAAATTAAAAAGCATCTTTTCCCTTATAATGTCTTATTGCTTATCATCATAAATTAAAATAAGGATGCATGACAGCTGAGCGGGGCTAACCATGAAACTCTGACCAATGTGAGGAGAGTTTACTCGCATGTGATTTGTTTTAGCTATTTTGGTCTGTTTAAAAACTCTGCCGTGTGAAAGCGAACTGCACCACAAAGAACAAAACGCAACACTGTAACAATTTTAATCCCTGTTTCAGAACAAAAGAATCGATCCTCAAGTGTGGAAGCACCCTTACAATGATTTGATCAGCTGTTTAAATTATGTTTTATGATGAGTTTTTCTCCTCTAAGGACTTATTATGCAGTCTCTGTCACCATCTTGTGGCGGAACGTCAACCGTCTTTGCTCTGCTCAGTATGATAGGCTGATGGCCGCGAACCCGCTGAATCTCCAAAATTATGAACATTTAAAATAAGCACTATCCTTATAAATAACCTTTAAAGATGCAATCTAAACAATTACATTCTCGCCTTAAAAAGCCTCAAAAGTACATTATGTTGTCCAACAGCTGCAATATTTGTCAAACTGTAGTGAGTTTATTGATCTGCTGTTACTCTATGTGGGCGGAGTAATACAGAACGGTGAGGAGGCTGGACGAGTGCTGTTATTGCAGAATATTGCACGGCTATCAGCCAATCAGATTCGAGAACCAGACAGAACTGTTGTATGTATGTATGTATGTATGTGTGTGTGTGTGTGTGTGTGTGTGTGTGTGTGTGTGTGTGTGTGTGTGTGTGTGTGTGTGTGTGTGTGTGTGTGTGTGTGTGTGTGTGTGTGTGTGTGTGTGTGTGTGTGTGTTTATATATATATATATATATATATATATATATTCTTTTTTTTATTTGAAAGAAAGGTTAAAAAGGCCTTAATTGAATATGAAGTGTTTAAAAGTTAAAAGCATTTAATTTTCCTATACATTTGTCCTATTTCTTTATTTAATAAATCATATTAAAATAATTTCTTAGGCATCATATAATATTTAAGACCAGTTTAATGATGCTAAAATTGTAGCTTTGCATAACTGAAATTAATTACATTTCAATATATATATATATATATATATATATATATATATATATATATATATATATATATACACACAAATATTATACAATTATTTTAAATTGTATTACATTTCACAAAATTGCTGTTTTTTTTTACTCTATTTGTAAATCCAAATAAATGCAGACTCAGTGTGATAAGTTACTTATATTATTAAAAAAAAATATATATATTATAAATAAAAAAGCTTATTTACTGAACTTTGTGCTATAACTAGTGATTGTGATTATGATAATATAATAAAATCATGTTAACATAAATAACAGTTTGCACTATCAATCTGCATAACAAGCAAATGACACCAGAGGCCTTGCACGTAACAGTGAAGTGGATACAGTGGAAGTCAAAATTATTATTGATTTTTTTTCTTTTTCAAATATTTCCCAAATGATGTTTAACAGAGCAAGAAATTTTTCACAGTATTTCCTATAATATTTTTTTCTTCTGGAGAAAGTCTTACTTGTTTTATTTCGGTAAGAATAAAAGCAGTTAAAACCATTTTAGGTCAATATTATTAGCCTCCTTAAGCAATATTTTTTTCAATTGTCTACAGAATAAATTATAATTCAGACTTAAACTGTATAACTGCTAACTAACTCTTTGTTTCCACCGCAGACGTCCCGTGCGTCACGTTGGGCCGACCCTGACCATTTTGCCCAGCGGCAGACGTGTATGAACAAATTCGCCAGCTGGTTTGGCACAATGCCCCTGGTCCATTCGCAGATGAGACTGGATCCCGTTCTGTTCAAGGACCAGGTATCAATACTGCGCAAGAAGTACAGAGACATTGAGCGACTCTGACCAATCCGAGAAACCTCTTCCCCTTTTCAATGGGGATAGAAAACGGCATACGAAAACCCTCCTGAAGCCCTGCTAAACCAGATCAACAGGGATAAACGGGGTCACGCAAAACCCTCAGGGAGGGAGCACATCGAGACGGGGCACAGTATTGTGTTTGAAGATCCATCTGTCAGAGATGGAAATCATAAGATTGGATTATTGGCGTAATTTGCCATTCGGCGCAACACAAAGACACGCCATCGTTGGCACATTTCTGTCTTCCGCAAGCCCTTCTTGTAATGCTTTGCCAATGACAACGGTCAACATGGCAACCTCGCCATGCACACACAGATCCACATATAGACTAATGCACATGGGTTTGCCCTCTGCATCAGACCCCTTCATGTTAGACATTCACTCGAGGTCGCTTGCATATTTATTTGGTTCGCCTTCTACTTTTTTGGCAAGCATCACACCCCTCTTGAAGATGCAAGACAACGTCCTGCGGAGAAGTCAAGCGTGCGAAACACCACGCACAACGTCACAGTGCCTGATCTTTCAGATGAACCATATCTGGAAGTCCAAAGGGGTTTTGTATGAATGCAAAAACACCTTGTTCATGCTGCTTATATTTGGATTCAAAATGTAGGTGTTCCACATATTGGCCCAAAGCTTCTTTCTATACAAGCCTTTTTGTGTATTTTGTCAAACTGACATTATTTTAGTCTTTTTTTTGTGTGTGGATGATTTAGGCCCAATGCCACAAATATCTTGTTCTTAGTCTTGTTTTCTTATGAGTGTAATGCCACGTTCACACTACAGCTGGTTCAGATGTCACTCCACTTCTGACTGCTTATTCTCGTGCTGTACACACTGAATATTTTTGGAAGTAAAAAAAATCATGATTTAGACCTAATGCTACAAATATCATGTTTTTCAAGAGTAATTTTGTGTTCACACTCCAACTAATTCAGATTCAGTCCAGTTCTGACTGCGTAATCTGCGTATTCTATATACAGATGGGTTTTTTTGGAAGTAAAAATCATGATTTAGACCTAATGCTATAAATATTAATTTCTCTGTTTTTATAGATTTTATGAGTGGAATGTCATGTTCACATTGCAGCTGATCCAGATGTCACTTCACTTCTGACTGCGCATTCTCATTCTGTACACACAAAGAATATTTTTGAAAGTAAAAACAATCATGATTTAGACCTAATGCTACAAACATCACTTTCTCTGTACTTGCATGTTTTTTGAGAGTACTTTCATGTTCACATTCAAACTAATTCAGATTGAGTCCAGTTCTGACTGCATACTCTATATACAGTACAGATGTTTTTATTTGGAAGTCATAATCATAATTTAGACCCAATACTACAAATATCACTTTCTCTTTACTCACATGTTTTTTGAGATTAATTTCAGGTTCACACATTCCCAACTAATTTAAATTCAATTCGGTTCTAACTGCAAATTCTAGATACAGATCTTGTTTTTTTTTTTCGGAAGTCAAAATCTCGATTTAGACCTAATGCTACAAATATCACTTTTTCTGTACTTACATGTTTTTTGAGAGTAATTTTATGTTCACATTCAAACTAATTCAGATTCAGTCCAGTTCTCATTCTGTATACAGATGTCTTTAATTAGATGTAAAATCATGATTTAGACGTAATGCCACAAATACTACTTCTCTGCTGTACACACAAAAAATATTTTTGAAAGTAACAAAATTATGATTTAGACCTACAAATATCACTTTCTCTGTGACATGTTTTTCGAGAGCAATTACATGTTCACACTCCAAATAATTTGAATTCAGTCCAGTTCTGACTGCTTATTCTCATTCTATATAAAGATGTTTTTATTTAGGAGTTAAAATCAGGATTTAGACTTAATGCCACAAATATAACTTTCTCTGTACTTAAATGTTTTTCCAGAGTTATGTCATGTTCACACTCAAACTAATTCAGATTCAGTCCAGTTCTGACTGCATATTCTGTGTATTCTATATACAGATGTTTTTATTTGGAAGTTTAAATCAGGATTTAGACTTAATGCCACGAATATAACTTTCTCTGTACTTACATGTTTTTAAGACTAATTTTATGTTCACACTCAAACTAATTGGGATTCACTCCAGTTCTGACTGTGTATTCTGCAAATTCTATATAGACCATTTTGAAGGATGTAAAACAATGGTCCCTATGTATTTCCTGTTTTACATTTTTAATTTCCACAGCTTCCAAGAGTCCAAACAGAGCCACATATTGATAAATAACGTTATGATAGCTGTTTTAACATTAAGTTATGATTGAATTGCCTATTGTTACAGTTGTGAAATAGTTTGATAACACGCAGGAAATGTTCATCGGCCAAAGACATCACCACATTGAAATGGTCTATACAGATATTTTTATTTGGAAGTTAAAATCATGATTTAGACCTAATGCCATAAATATTGTTTTCGCTGTTTTTGTAGATTTTATGAGTGGACTGTCATGTTCACATTGCAGCTAATCCAGGTGTCACTCCACTTCTGACTGCACATTCTCATTCTGTACACATAAAGAATATTTTGGAAAGTAAAAAAAAGATGATTTAGACCTAATATTTTAAAAATCACTTTCTGTTTTTCGAGAGTAATTTTATGTTCACACTCCAACTAATTTAGATTCAGTCCTGTTCTGACTGCGTATTCTCATTCTATATACAGATGTTTTTATTTGGAAGTAAAAATCAGGATTTAGACCTAATGCTACAAATATTACTTTCTCTGTTTATGTAGATTTAATGGGTGTAATGTCATGTTCCCACTCAAACTAATTCCAACTCAGTCCAGTTCTGACTGCCTATTCTGCGTATTCTATATACAGATGTTTTTATTTGAAAATCAAAATCATGATTTAAACCTAATGCTACGAATATCACTTTCTCTGTACTTACATGTTTTTGAGAGTAATTTTATGTTCACACTCAAACTAATTCAGATTAAGTCCTCTTCCCGCAGCATATTCTCATTTTATATACAGACGGTTCTATTTGGAAGTAAAGCTCAAGATTTAGACCTAATGCCACAAACATTATTTTCTCTGTTTTCATCTATATATATATATATATATATATATATATATATATATATATATATATATATATATATATACACACACACACACAGTTGAAGTCAGAATTATTAGCCCCCCTTTGAATTTTTTTTTTCTTTTTTAAATATTTCCCAAATGATGTTTAACAGAGCAAGAAATTTTTCACAGTATGTCTGATAATATTTTTTTTCTGGAGAAAGTCTTATTTGTTTTATTTCGACTAGAATAAAAGCAGTTTTTAATTTTTTAAACACCATTTTAAGGACAAAATTATTAGCCCCTTTAAGCTAATTTTTTCTGGTAGTCTACAGAACAAACCATCGTTATACAATAACTTGCCTAATTACCCTAACCTGCCTAGTTAACCTAGTTAACCCTTTAAATGTCACTTTAAGCTGTATAGAAGTGTCTTGAAAAATATCTAGTCAAATATTATGTGCTGTCATCATGGCAAAGATAAAATAAATCAGTTATTAGAAATGAGTTATTAAAACTATTATGTTTAGAAATGCGTTGAAAAAATATTTTCTCCGTTAAACAGAATTTGGGGGAAAACATAAAGAGGGGGGCTAATAATTCAGGGGGGCTAATAATTCTGACTTCAACTGTATATATATATATATCATGTTCATACTGCATCTAATCCAGATGTCACTCCTCTTTTAACTGCTTATTCTTGTTCTGTGCACACAAAAAATATTTTTGAAAGTGAAAAAAAAATCATGATTTAGACCTAATGCCACAAACAACACTTTCTCTGTACTTTCATGTTTTTTAAGAGTGATTTCATGTTCACACTGCAGTGAATTCAGATGTCGCTTCACTTCTGACTGTTTGTCATTCTATTCACATAATATTATGTATATGGAAGTTACAAATCATGATCTAGACTCAATGCTATAAATAACTTGCTATATTCTGTCCTTACAAAGTTTTGTGAGTGTATTTCCATGCACTGTGGCTAATTCAGATCTCACACCCCTTCTGACTAGTTATTGTCATTCTACAGGGTGGGCCATTTATATGGATACACCTTAATAAATTACATAGACAATTTCCTTTAGATGACCCCAAAGATAAAAGTCTAAGGGGGTCAGATCGGGAGTTCTTGGGGGCCATTCAACTGGCCCAGGACGACCAATCCACTTTTCAGGAAAATGTATTTAGGAAACCATTCCCCTTTTATTAAGGTGTATCCATATAAATGGCCCACCCTGTATACTTACAGAATGTTTTACTACACCTAGAATTATTTGGAAATTACAAATGATGATTTAGACCCAACATCACAAACATCTTCCTCTGTTTTTATGCATATTGTCATGGTAATGTCACATTCACACTAGAGTAAATTCAGATGTCACTCCACTTCTGACTGCTTCTTATTCTATATACTTCTAATTATGTATTTGTAAATTACAAATCCTCATTTAGACCCAACGCCACAAACAAATATCTTACAGTCTGTTACGATGCGTTTTATGACTGTAATGTCACGTTCACACTGGAGTGGATTCAGATGTCGCTTCACTTCTGACTGTTTCTTATTCAATACACATAATATTATGAATATGGAAGTTACAAATCATGATCTAGACTCGATGCCATAAATTACTTGCTATTCTGTCCTTACAAAGTATTGTGAGTTTAATTCCATGTTCACACTGTGGCTAATTCCGCAGTCACACTCGAGTTTGAGCTTGCGAAATTCTGTAGTACGGCGCTGCGAAAGGGACAGGATTAAACAAGATGATTCAACATTAAAAAAGCGAGTGATTGGTCCATGTTTTAAATTCCTGTCCAGAAAGGTCATGTTTTGATCTTCGATTGGTCTCCGCGAACTGCGAAAACTTGTCGCACAAGCTTGAGTTTCCGGTCTGACGCATTCACGTGTGTATGAATGGAAGTCAATGGGAAGAAAAGTGCAGTGTGAGCGCAGCTTAATTCAGATCTCACACCACTTCTGACTAGTTATTGTCATTCTATATATACATACAGAATGTTTACTGTAATGTCACGTTCACACTGGAGTGGATTCAGATGTCACTCCACTTCTTTTTATCATTCTATACACATAATGTTATGTATATTGAAGTTACCAATCATGATCTAGACGCAATGCTATAAATAACTTGCTATTCTCTCCTGACAAAGTTTTGCGAGTTTAATTCCATGTTCACACTGTGGCTAATTCAGATCTCACACCACTTCTGACTAGTCATTGTCATTCTATACATACAGAATGTTTTACTACACCTAGAATTATTTGGAAATTACAAATCATGATTTAGACCCAACATCACAAACATCTTGCTCTGTTTTTATGCATATTATGATGGTAATGTCACATTCACACTAGAGTGGATTCAGATGTCACTCCACTTCTGACTGCTTCTCATTCTATATACTTCTAATTATTTATTTGGAAATTACAAATCCTCATTTAGACCCAACGCCACAAACAAATATCTTACAGTCTGTTATGATGCATATTATGACTGAAATGTCACGTTCACACTGGAGTGGATTCAGATGTCACTCCACTTCTGACTGTTTCTTATTCAATACACATACTATTATGAATATGGAAGTTAAAAATCATGATCTAGACTCAATGCTATAAATAACTTGCTATTCTGTCCTTACAAAGTATTGTGAGTTTAATTCCATGTTCACACTGTGGCTAATTCAGATGTCACACCACTTCTGACTGCTTCATTTTGACCTAAAAATTTTTAATTAAAAAATGAGAATTCCTATTCCAATTTTTTGTTAGGTAATATTTTTTTTCTGTCCTGAATTTTATTTAGTTTTTTAATACAAGTCTTTTTTTAACAATCTATCTCCGCCTGGTTTTATTTTATTACCAAGGTAATGCCATATCAGTGTCCACATTCACACTGCAACTATTCGGATTTGACACCACTTTTGATTCTTAGGTTAGTGACAACTAGGTTAGTGACAACCGCTTTTACAAATCAGTTTAAGAATAAGTTGTTAATGTTCCACACAATTGTTTCTTGTCATCCTAACACAAACCGATTAAGTTAACCAAATTGATTTTACAAGGTGCATTGAACATAAAACAATTAAGTTGTCCCCCAAAAAATCTGACGAATTGTGACGTTTCAGCTCATTTTAAACAAGTTGTTAGAACAAGCAGCAAAAATCTTTTTTTGAAGTCTAATGATAAACAAGGAGAGACTTGTTTTGCATATTTTTGTGTAGTATTTATTTCCTGAAACCCCAAGTGCGCACTGCAGTCTATAATTTAGTTTTTTGTACTATATAACAGAAATCACATGCTCAATGGCACAAGTCTAAGCACACAAGTGATGTACAGTTGCAAAGCGATATTAACACTAGTTTCCTGATCAATCGATGAAATGTCGTAAATAATTCATTAACATTCGTTTGAAGCTTCAGGTTGGAGTTGAGAGAACATCTGCCATTGATTATCTGTTAAGAAAGAACTATTAACTCATTATCGCTCATGAATACAGCAGTTTGTTTTTTAAAGGAAACTGATTTAAAAGTACTTTGTACCCCTCAATGTGGACTTTATTCAGGCTAGATGCAAAATGTAGTGCTTTATGAATGAAAACAGAACAATTTACAGTTTATTTAGTTGGTTTGGCTGTCAATAAAATGCATCTTTGCAGCAAAAATATGTGGTACAGCCTCAGTTCTGTTAGTGTAAAGTAGTGGCATCTACTCTTTCTTTATGACACCTGCAATTTATTAACATACTTCTTCCCCGACTATCAAACGCAATGTAATTGAATATTAAATGTGAGCGTTCAGTCGTTATGTTTGCATGGTGATCATATGACTGTATATTAATTACATGAGAGTGTATTGGAGGGTAATGTTAAAATACCGAACTGAATGTGTCCCAACTAATTTAAAGATGTATTTACGGTTGTGCATTAATGAAGAATTGAACTTGCAGATGTGCATGAATTGGACTGAAACTCTGAGAAAGTGTTTCTCTTAATAAGGTTTTGAGGCTTTTGTCAAATATATCAAGTCAGGCTGTTATGGATTTTGGTCTGAATGAATGAATGTGCCTTTTCTTAAGACATTCTCAATAATTGTTTTAGCCTTCAACGCCACAATCTCCTCTTCTTCAATAGAGCTGATCATCTTCTTTTATTCTTGTCCGCTTGGTTTCTTTTTCTTTGTCAAACACTGGACATCGTACTGACATTCCTGCTTGTTTTGTAGGAAACGCATCTCTTTCACTCGGCCTCATGTTTATGTGTATTTAATATACGTGAGGATTCGTTGTATTTCAGTTGTATTTGAGTCTTCGCATCAACGTCGGACCCTGTAAAAACTTTGTTTTACGTCATTATGAACAATAAATCAAAGTTGAATTTTTTTGGAGATATTAAAAATGCTTTTATAAAAAAATAAATGATATTTGATACATTTTCTGTGGTGTTTTGTTTAAATCGAATGTGAATCAAGAGTTTCTCTAAAGAAGATTCCACTTATTCATTCATTTTCTTTTCAGCTTAGTCCCTTTATTAATCAGGGGTTGCCAATGTGGAATGAACCGCCAACTTATCCAGCATGTTTTACGCAGCGGATGCCCTTCCAGCTGCAACCCAACACTGGGAAACACCCATACTCTCTTGCATTCACACACATACACTATGACCAATTTAGCTTATTCAATTCACCTGTTCTGCATGTCTTTGGAAACCGGAGGAAACCCACGCGAACACGGGAAGAACATGCAAACTCCACACAGAAATGCCAGCTGACCCAGCTGGGGCTTGAACTATTGACCTTCTTTCTGTGAGGCGATTGTGCTACCCACTGAACCACCGTGACACCGATTTTATTTATAAGCGCTGAAAATAAAAGTTGGGGATTTTTAGATATTGCTAGTAAATTTCACAACACTTTGACTTGAATGTTTCATAATGTATATCTCATATTTGGATCAGTTTTGACCCTAGCAGGCATGCATAAAATAATTCTTTAAAACTATATAAATATATACACACGCTCTTTTTCATAATGTAACTAAACTTTCCGTTTGCATTGTTTTGTTTAAAAACGTTTACCGTAACAAAAAAGAAATGTGTTCAGGTCATTTTGGACAAATATTTATCATAAAGTGTCATTATATTTGTCAAAAATGATCCATGAAACTACTGTAGAGTTTATTATAAAGCTTATGCTAAACATATGATGATTTTTCCCCATATTTTCAAACATTTTGAAATAGGTATGTTTAGTAATGAGCATTTATTTATTTATTTAGGCCTATTATCAAACTATCACATCATAAAAGATTTATAGTAAAAGATAATGATAATAAAAAATTTATTTAATTATTAATTAATTAATTAATTTATTTCTATTGGCAAACCATCACATCATAAAAGATTTATAGTAAAAATAATGATAATATAAGTTTTTTTATTTATTTCTATTGGCAAATAATGATAAAATTGTATTTATTTATTTATTTATTCATGCCTATTATCAAACCACATCACAAAAGATTTAAAGTAAAAACAATGATAATAAAATATTTATTTATTTATTTATTCCTATTGGCAAATAATTATAATAAAATTTAATTTATTTATGCCTATTGGCAAACAATCACATCACAAAAGATTTAGAGTGAAAATAATGATACTATAAAATTGTATTTATTTAATTATTAATTAATATATTAATTTATTTATACCCTTTGGCAAATCATCGCATCACAAAAAGTTTTGAGTAAAAATAATGATAATAAAATGTTTGTTTATTTATTTATTTATTTATGCCTATTGGCAAACCATCACATCATAAATCATTTATAGTAAAAATAATGGTGGTATAATTTTTTATTTGTTTGTTTGTTTATTTATTTATTTCTATTGGCAAATAATGATAATAAAATTTTTTATTTATTTATTGATTTATGCCTATTATCAACCCATCACATCACAAAAGATTTAGAGTAAAAATAAAGATAAGAAAATGTTTATTTATTTATTTATTTGTTTGTTTATTTATGTCTATTGTCAACCGTCGCATCACTAAAGATTTGTAGTAAAAATATTGATAATAAAATTTTGCTACAAATATCAAGATTTAATTTTGTTTTACTATATTATACATTTTTAATATATCTTTGGTGTAGTTCATGCATAAATCTGAAAGAATGTCTACATATTTTAATAAATCATGCATATACGGTGGGAGTCAGAATTATTAGCCCCCCTTTGAATTTTTTATTTCTTTTTTAAATATTTCCCAAATGATGTTTAACAGAGCAAGGAAATTTTCACCGTATGTCTGATAATATTTTTTCTTCTGGAGAAAGTCTTATTTGTTTTATTTTGGCTAGAATAAAAACAGTTATTAATTTTTTAAAAGCCATTTTAAGGACAAAATTATTAGCCCCTTTAAGCTAATTTTGTTTTCGATAGTCTACAAAACAAACCATCATTATACAATAACTTGCCTAATTACCCTAACCTGCCTAGTTAACCTAATTAACCTAGTTAAGCTTTTAAATGTCACTTTAAGCTGTATAGAAGTGTCTTGAAAAATATCTAGTCAAATATTATTGACTGTCATCATGGCAAAGATAAAATAAATCAGTTATTAGAATTTAGTTGTTAAAACTATTATGTTTAGAAATGTGTTGAAAAACTCTCTCTATTGAACAGAAATCGGGGGAAAAAATAAACAGGGGGGCTAATAATTCAGGGGGGCTAATAATTCTGACCAACTGTACAATACAATTTTTGTCGAAAAATATTAAGTTACGACAAATAAAAGTTATACATTGCTAGTACGGTTGGCAGAAAATTACTGTAAAAATTTATTACATTATTATTTTACAGAATATAAACAGTTTTACTGAATTTTATGTGTATTTCTGCTCATTTTTACAGTATTATCCAATGCTGCATAATAGTATTGTAATTTTAATAATTACTAATAACTATAACTTGTTTTTATACATCATATGGCTTTACAATATAGCAAATAAATCAATAGTAGTCATATTATAATGCCGCTGCACTTCAGAATAACATTGCAATTCTCAATGCACTATGAATGAAAGGATTAAACTTGGACATGTCATTTATCACAGTGCATTATAATTGAGATAACATACTCCTTAAGCATCAAAAATAAGACCCCGTTCAGGTTGAAATAATGCTCCAGTGCTGTGGCTTGGCTGAGTCTGTCACGGGCTGCTGTAATGAAAGCTCAACCCTCTCTCTCTCTCTTAGCCGTACTTCAGGGAGTCTCAGACAGAGGAGCCAAAGCTTCTCATTCATAAATCATTGACAGCCCGGGCAAGTGGGACCCTCATTGTGCTGGAATCTGAAGTCTCCGGATCACTTCATCCTCTCAGCACACGCTTTCTACTCACTGCAGTCTGAGCTGAATTTAGCAGCCGGGTTTCTTTCAGCTCCTCCGAGTGTTTGAGTTGAGCTTTTGCTGCTCTGCTGGATCATCAAGTGCAGTGCAGGAGTTTATTCTCAAATAACTGCATCTCATTCTCTCATGTGTTTACCGATTAGACATATTAGCCATATTCAGTGCTGTCAACATAATTAACACATTTGAAATATTGCCATATAGCACATTTCTGTATATGTAATGGGTATGGAAAGTATTCAGACCCCCTGAAAATGTTTACTCTTTGTTATGTTGCAGCCATTTCTAAAGTCATTTAAGTTCAATTTTCCCCTCATTAATGTTCGCACAGCAGCCCATATTGACAGAAAAACACAGAATTGTTGACATTTTTGCAGATTTATTTATTTATATAATTATTCATTTATTAATTCATTTATTTATTTATGCCTATTGGCCAACCATCACATCATAAAAGATTTATAGTAAAAATAATGAAAATAAAATTGTATTTATTTATTTATTTATGCCTATTGTCAAACCATCACATTATAAAAGACTTATAGTAAAACTAATGTTAATATAATGTTTTATTTGTTTGTTTTTTATATATTTATTTATTTATATATTTATTCCTATTGGCAAATAATGATAATAAAATTTTATTTATTTATGCTTATTGGCAAACAATCACATCACAAATAATGTGAAAATAATGATACTAGAAAATTGTATTTATTTAATTATTTATTAATATATTAATTTATTTATTTATGCCTTTTGGCAAACCATCGTTTCACAAAAAGTTTTGAGTAAAAATAATGATAATAAAATGTTTGTTTATTTATTTATTTATTATATTTATTTATTTATTTATTTATTTATTTATTTATTTATTTATTTATGCCTATTGTCAAACCATCACATCATAAAAGATTTATAGTAAAAAATAATGGTGATATAATGTTTTATTTGTTTGTTTGTTTTTTATTTATTTATATATTTATTCCTATTGTCAAATAATGATAATAAAATTTTATTTATTTATGCTTATTGGCAAACAATCACATCACAAAAGATTTAGAGTGAAAATAATGATACTATAAAATTGTATTTATTTAATTATTAATTAATATATTAACTTATTTATTTATGCCTTTTGGCAAACCATCATATCACAAAAAGTTTTGAGTAAAAATAATGATAATAAAATGTTTATTTATTTATTTATTTATTTATTTATTTATTTATTTATTTATTTATGCCTATTGTCAAACCATCACATCATAAAAGATTTATAGTAAAAATAATGTTAATAAAATATTTATTTATTTATTTATTTATTTATTTATTTATTTATTTATTTATGCCTATTGTCAAACCATCACATCATAAAAGATTTATAGTAAAAAATAATGGTGATATAATGTTTTATTTGTTTGTTTGTTTTTTATTTATATATATATTTATTCCTATTGTCAAATAATGATAATAAAATTTTATTTATTTATGCTTATTGGCAAACAATCACATCACAAAAGATTTAGAGTGAAAATAATGATACTATAAAATTGTATTTATTTAATTATTTATTAATATCTTAACTTATTTATTTATGCCTTTTGGCAAACCATCATATCACAAAAAAGTTTTGAGTAAAAATAATGATGATAAAATGTTTATTTATTTATTTTTTATTTATTCATTTATTTTATTTATTTATTTATTTATTTATTTATTTTAATTATTTTATTTATTTTATTTATTTTATTTATTCATTTATTTCTTTATGCCTTTTGGCAAACCATCGTATCACAAAAAGTTTTGAGTAAAAATAATGATAATAAAATGTTTATTTATTTATTTATTTATTTATTTATTTATTTATTTATTTATTTATTTATTTATTTATGCCTTTGGTGAGAGAGGTAAAGAAGGCTCGTTTCCACTGAGTGGTACAGTACGGTTCGGTACAGGTCGCCTTTATCAGGCTTGCGTTTCCACTACCAAGGGTACCCTTTTGGTGGGCGTGGTGTATGACAGAGAGTTTAAGTTGACGTCATTCTCACACGAATAAATGTCTACAGTAAAGCTGTATGGGGCGTTGACATTATATGAGAAGCTCTTCTTCCAAAACAGATGCTTTAAACATATAAATACTTGTATATAAATGTTTATTACTAACATTTCTATGAACATGATTTGATTATAACTGCAGATCAATGACAGTGTGAAACAGCCTACTGTAAGGTCTGCAATTATATGAAATAAATAAATAAATGCAACATATATGAACACACACAGCCCCTTACAGTCTCCAATATGTTACCACTTACAACACGCAACATATACAGTAGCCCACAGTCAGAGCAAACCTCTCATCTGTATCTTTAACCTCCACCAGCACATGTAGCCTCTGTTAGAGAGTAATTCTGTCATTCAGAGTTCATAATAGTCCAAAAGGCGATGATAAACATGGCAGTTTGTTCATGATTCAGGTTGCCGAAACTATTTGCTCCTGTGTTTTGTTAGGCTTCTCCTTTTTTTCGCGCTTCACTCTCGCATTTCTCCTTTTTTTTCTGAATGGATCAGATGTCGAAGACGCTTCAATAATCACACACACGTTATTATCATCAGCTCAAGAAGTTCATTATATCAAATAAAGACGCGATCGCGAGCTCCCTGGAGAAAGCGAAAACCACTCGCACTTTTAGACGGCCTCATAAAACAACAACAGGACACGGCAGATTCTTGGCTTTGTGGCTGTTCATCAAGACAACGACTGAGCCCAGGTCATCTATGAATCTATATGCATGTCTCGGCTGTGTATTTAAAAAAACATGGCGGTTTTGTTTTCATTTTTTTTTATATAGCCTATATATTTTATTATATTGCTTGAACTGACAATACAAGAACATCATAAAGTCCAGGGTTCACAGACAGAACTTAAAATAGGTCAATAATATACATAATCATAAGAAAAAGAAAAAAAAAATCACATACAAATAATACCATTAAACAGAAATGGAGAAAAAATAAATGCATAAATAAAAGAATTGTGGTATTAATAAAAATGAATTAATAATAATAAATATACTAAATTAAACAAATAAATGAAATTACAATGACACTTAAACAAATAACCACAAGGAAAGCAACTAAAATGGAGAATCTTCTTTAAATACATCAGCATAATATTTCAGGAATTTTAGATTTTTTTTATTCTTAATAAAATGAAATGATTTTAGGAGGGAGTTCAATTCTATTAAAATGAGCAAAGGATGGGTAATTATTTGCGAATTTCTGTTTGTGAATGAAAAATTTGCCATATAAGATAAAAAAAAATGTATAATGTGTTCCAGGGATTTAGCTTTTGGGGTATTATAATAAAAAATAATGTCTTTTAGACTAAAGCAATTCACAGCATTGGCAGAAGCAAATATAATGGAGCTTAGGAGAGACCAAAATTGCTTGGATATTCTCCTAAGCTCTTTCCCGTCTTTCGGATGAGACGTTAAACCGAGGTCCTGACTCTCTGTGGTCATTAAAAATCCCATGGCACTTCTCGTAAAGAGTAGGGGTGTAACCCCGGTGTCCTGGCCAAAGTCCCTCAATCGGCCCTTACGATCATGGCCTCCTAATCATCCCCATCCACCGAATTGGCTCCATCACTGTCTCTTCACTCCACCAATAGCTGGTGTGTGGTGAGCGCACTGGCGCCGTTGTCCTGTGGCTGCCGTCGCATCATCCAAGTGGATGCTACACACTGGTGGTGGTGTGGAGAGACCCCCCTCATGATTGTAAAGCACTTTGGGTGTATGGCCATACACAATAAATGCGCTATATAAATACACATTACATTACATTACATTACATTGTCGATGTCTAAAAATTTGGAAATACTATACTTAACAGGGTAGATTTTATGTAAAATTTAAAAATGTATTTCTTTTGCCTTGTTGGAAAGGCAATATTTCCCAGGTAAAAGCCAGGTTCTATTCCAGTCTATATCCTCAACCAAGAACCTCCAGTAAAACTTTCCTCTAGAAGAAATTTCCCTTTTAAATTGAATTGAAAACCTATTGTTGCATATCTAATCTAACAGACTAACACCTTCTAAAAGCAAAGGAGAATGAATATTCACTGAGCTCCTAGTTTAAATCTACAGTGACTTTTAACTAGATGAACTTAACCGGGTGATATTGCTTTAACCACTTTATTAAATTCGTTAGTAGGAGTTGGGAAACAGTGGTAGGTTATAAATTGTTCATACGAAAGAATATTTCCTGCATCATCAAACAAGCAAAGGATACAACTAATATTATT